>JAYEVI010000080.1:0-147492 GCA_036346575.1 Dendrocalamus sinicus | reverse complement strand
CCCGAGCAACTCCGCCGTTCTCTCGTCGCCGCCGTCCCGTTCGTCGTCGCGCCCGGCCGATCCTCCAACCGGACCCCCTCGCTCCGGATTTGCATTTCACGCCTGCCCGAACTCCTCGGCCTCCCTCCGCGCGGCGTGTGTCGCCTCAAACCATCTCCGCCGCCTCCCTCGCGGTATCCTCAGAGGGTTACCTACCCATATTGGGTAGGCAACGCCTCCCCGCCCGATCAGTTACTAGCGCTAACTCTTTCCTCCCGGCTCCTCGTGCTGCGTTCGAGCCCCGGCTCGCACGCCGAGGTCGAGCCATTCTTTTAAAGTTTGCGGACAAGTGGGCCCCACACATCGGCCGCGGTGCTGCGGCCACTTGCGCCTGGGTCCCACCTCTCTGCTTTGGACTCGACAAGTGGGCCGAATTCTAGTGGGTCCCACGTGTCGGAGGTTGATTCAATGGGCTCACCGACTAGTGGGTCCCACGTGTTAGTGACCGCCGATGGTTACTGTTCAGTGGGCCCCACCTGTCGCCTCTCGGAGTAAAAATAGAAATTAAAATCTAATATTCCAGTGGGCCCCACCTCGAAATTTCCTAATTTCTGGATTTATTCAAACGAGATTTTCAAATGATCATAACTTTCTCATTTTAACTCCAAATTCAGCCATTCAAATTTCTAAATTCATCTAAAATCATGATCTATCCAACCATGGCCTCCATTTGAATTTTTGAGTTTGTTGAATTTTTATTTTGAATTTATTTGTTTTGTTGCTTTTCCCTCGTGCGTAGAATCCAACGTTGAAGAAGACCTCTCCACTCCTCAACAGGAAGACCCAGAGCCCCTGCAAGAAGGCAAGTCTCCTTTGATCATCTTGAACCCATGTTTTAGAAATGTTTTAAATATTTCAAATTATGTGCATTGCTATTTACGTAAAACATTAGTTCAAGTCTTAAGGTAGTAGTTAATCCAACCTTGTTATGCCCTCCATTGGAATTGATTATCATGTACCCTTGTCACCCTAGAACTTCCTTTGTCTCACTAATGAGATTATTACTTATTCTTTGACAACGATAGTATGGTAGTGCAATGCTTAGTCTTGCTAAATAAATACCCTTGGAACTTTGAAAATGGGAAATCTTGATGTATTGTTGAAACCACGTGATTACAAAGTTAGTGGTGATTGAAGTTACCACTGTTTCCTTTAAAATAAAATAAAAATGTGAAAGATGGTTTAGAGTAGGGTGGATGGTTGGTTTGGCTTGGTGCGTTAGCACGAGATCTTGTTAGCGTATGTCCCACCCTAGTCAGTTAAGGACCGACGCTTGTGTTTGTCAGGCGAGCATTAACCGTACAACCACAAGTCTATATGGGTGCGACCTGAGCCGACTAACTTACGATAGCCTAGTTTAGGTGCCACCGATGGAAAGTGGGTGCCGAGGATGGGTGGTTATCCACGGTGAGGGCAGTTTCTCGTACTCATACGGCGCGCAGAGGGCTTCGGTTGGGCGATTAGCCTCTGCGGTGAAACCTCGTGGGTGGTATCTAGCTAGATTAGAGTAAGGTAAAGGCTTTGTGATATTTTATCCGGGTCTCATGCCAAAGGAAGCGTGTTGACTTTTAGGATAATTTATCTCTTGTGGGTAAAGTTGTACAACCTCTGCAGTGTAAAACTATTCGAATAGCCGTGCCCACGGTCAAGGGCGAACAAGGAATGCATTCACATGGTAGATTTCTGGTTTTGGTTTTAAAATCAAAAGATTTGTATTCCTAGAGTGGAGGAACTCTCGGAAGGTATCTGGCGGATGGAGCAGAGAGGGTGGATGTAACCCACAGTATTAACCTTGTTCAAGTTGTTAGCTAGTGATGGTAGATGGAACCTTCACTAGAGAATTATTGTTACTTTGTTAAAGCATTTACTTTATTAAATGGATGCCTTCGGAAATAATTAGTAGTAATTGAAATTTAAAATGTTGCTTTATGCAAAAGAACCATATAGCCTTCCTTTGTTAAGCCTTGCATCTATGCATTTTCCCAAGACTTGCGAGTACTTTATGTACTCATGCTACACTTAAAATAAACCTCGAGAAGATCATGAAGCTCAAGAAGGTGTTTACGACTCTTTTGCCGCATGTGGTGTGATGGATTCTTCTCGGAGGACTAGGTCGCGTTCCCATCAAGCGCTCGTGGCATATTGATGGGTCTACTTTGAGTTTTCTTTGCTTCCGCTGTGTTTGGATTGTGCGAGTCCGAAACCTCGATTGTAATAATGAGACCTTGTGGTCGATTACTCTTAATTATTGTAATAAATGCGTTGTTGGTCATGAATCATTTACATTTAGCGTGTGCACTAGCTATGATCCGGGACTAGTGCGGTAATACACGAGGGTCCGGTTCGGAAATCCGGGTCCCGCTAGAGATGGTATCGAGCCAATTTGGTGTGGGACGTGACCTAGGTTAAGAATGGCAAACCTTAAGGATTTACATTTATAAAAAGCGTCGGCGTGGCGTGGCCTCGGTAAATCCCGCGCCTTGGGGCGTGGCTCGCGCGCGGACTTCTTCCCCGATCGGAGATATTCTGCGACCTTGCCGCAGCCGCCGCGTGCGACCACGGCCTCAACAGATGCGCGCCGTCATGCGAGGGGAACTTCTAGCGCTTGCGTTGCGGCGTCGAAATAAGGGTAAATATGCGCGCGGGCTTGCAACGCATCGCTAGGCGCTCACGACTTCGTTGTGTTTGCGGACGCTTGCCTCGGCCGGTCCTTTGACGAGGCCCGCATTCGAGCGAGGGGCGCTGGAAGCCAGCCGTGAAGCAACGCGCCTTCGCTGCGAAGGATGAGGAATATCACGCGCTGGGGTGCCACCGCGCCGCGACAAAGACGGCTATAGAAGCTCGGACGCCATGCGGCGAGCGCGCCGCCTTCCTCCAGCGGCGCCTTGCCTGGAGAATGCGTCCCATGCCGGCATGGCGGGCCATGGAGTCTCTGAACCGCACCCTCCGAGATCGTGCGTCGCGAGTGCCGGACACTACGCACAGGCGGAGGCCCCTTGAGATGCTCGGGCTGATCGAGGAGGGCGGCGTTGCTCTTCATGGCACCGTAACCTTTGGCGAGCACTGCGGCTATGTTGGTGCGTGCTTCACCTCGCCCGCTTGTAGATGAAGTAGACGGGCCTCGCATGGCGCCTTCCTCCAAGACGAGGACGGCGCGACCGCGTGATGGCGCGCGCAACGAGATAGAGCAGAGAGGAGCCTGCGGTGCCGGGCGACGAGTGGGGAGACTTGCGAGGTCTTGTTTGAGCTCGTTGAAGGCCTTCGCACAATCTTCGTCCCAACTAAATCCGTCGCACCATGGCGTCTTGAAAATGGCGAGGCCCCGCTCCGCGCCGGATAGGAAGCGGCTTAGCGCGCATGCGCCCGCCGACCTCTGGACCTCCTCGTAGTCTTGGGCGGCTCCATGCCCAAGATAGCGTCTACCTTGTCGGGGTTCGCCTGGATGCCCCGTCCGGAGACGAGGAAACCCAGGAGCTTGCCCGCCTGCACCCCGAAGACACACTTGTCGGGGTTGAGTTTGATGCCCGCCTTCCGGAGGTTGTCGAAGGTTTCTGGAGGTCCCGCCATGCGGGCGGTGACGAGTTTTGACCACCACGTCATCGACATAGGCTTCGACGTTCCTCCCGGTGGGCAGCCGCAGGCGATGGTGACGGCGAGTGAAGGTAGCGCTGCGTTCTTCAAGCCAAAGGGCATTCGGACGAAGCAGAATGTCCCCAGTGGTGTGATGAAACTGGTCTTCTCCTCGTCGTCTTCGGCCATGTACACCTGGTGGTAGCCGGAGTAGGCGTCCAGGAAACTCATGAGTTCGCACCCGGCAGTGGCGTCAACCAATTGATCGATGCGCGGCAAGGGGTAATTGTCCTTCGGGCACGCCTTGTTGAGTGCCGTGAAGTCGACGCACATGCGCCAGGCCCCGCTGGCCTTTTTGACTAGCACCGGGTTAGCGAGCCACTCTGGATGGTGGACCTCGCGAATGACCCCGGCGCGAAGAAGCTTTGCCACCTCTGCTTTGGCCGCCTGCTGCCGATCCATCGACATACGCCGAAGCCTTTGCTTGACTGGCTTGGCGTCGGGGCGGACCGCCAGGCGATGCTCGATTAGTGCTCGGTCCACGCCCTTGATGTCCTCCGGGGACCATGCGAAGATGTCGACGTTGTTACAAGTACTCGAGCGGATCGCGCTCGTCCCCCGGTGGGAGCCCGTCGCCAATGGACACAAACTGTCCTTCCGCCTGGAGCTGCACTTTCTTGATTCCGCCTTCGGGCCGAGGCTTGGGCGTCCACCCGGGGGCCGAGGGCCCCTCCCCGAGTGCGCCGGAGAGGACGTGCATCGGGCGATGCGGAACGCGGCTGCCGCCTTCGGCACGTCTGGCCGAGTCCTGGTCGCCGAAGGCGGTGATAATACCCTCGGGGCCCGGGAGCTTCATACACAAGAAGGCGTGGTGCGGGATCGCCTCGAAAGAGTTGAGGGCGGGTCGCCCCAGTATGGCGTTGTAGGGGTGTGGGAGGTCTACAACGTCGAAAATAATGTGCTCTGTCCGGATGTTACCTTTGTTGCCTTCCTGACGGAAGGTGACCGGAAGAGACACGTGCCCCAGGGCCTGCAGTCGACCTCCGAAGCCTCGAAGGGGAGCTCCCGGCTGCTCTAGCCGGCTTCGTGGGATTGCCATGCGGTTGAGGGTTTCTGCGAATAAAATGTTCGCGGAGCTTCCCCCGTCAACCAGGACGCGCCTGACTTCACAGCATGCTATGTGGGTCCGAATGACTAGAGGGTCCTGGTGGGGTACTCCACACCCCTGGCGTCGTTCAAGTCGAAGGTGATGTTGCGGGGCGGCATCCACAGTTGCGGCTGCCCCCCAGGGGCTTTTGAGGAGGAGCCTCCGGTGATGACGTTGATGGTGCGATGCGCGCACTTTCCATTGCGGTGGCTCGTATGGGGTTGTCCCACTGGTGCCCTACTTGAGCTCGGCGGGGCCGAGGAGACGAGGCCGAGATCCGGCCGTTGCCCTTGCGCAGCGCCATCACCTCGGTGCATGCCCTTGTGCGATGGTCGCCGTGGCGTGTACCTCACACCACCTGCCATAGTGCAGAGCTCTTGCTCGCGCGGGCCGTCGCCGTAGCTAGTCCACCTTGCGATCCCCGACCCCCTCCGTGAGGCGGGGTCGGGTCCTTGGCGGGCGCTCTTGGTGTCGAGGACGTGATGGGCCACCTGCGACCGGCGCTGGCGGCGTCGAGGTTTAGGCCTGCTCCTTGAAGAGCCTTCACGCACCCACCTCACCGCCTTGGGTGGGTTGCCTGGGCTCGGCTCGGCCCGGCCGTGGAGGGACCACCGCCACGACTTAGCGGGCGCTCCTCATGGGCGAGACCGAGGGCGGTAATGGTGCGCCTTCGCGCATCCTCCTCCGCCCGCACGTACTCGTCCATTTTGTCGAAGAGCTTGGCGACGGTCTTGATTGGTCTCCGCACGCTGTACTCGGCCATCGGACCTGGGCGAAGGCCCTGTATGGCTGCATTAATGACGTGGTTTCATTAAGATTGTTCACCGGCATCGAATCTTGGCGGCGCTTAAGTAGCCCCGAGGGTCTCCGAGGGTTGCTGCTTTCTGTCAAGAGCTGGTCCGTCTCGATCGCTCGTCATAGTACCCACGAAGTTGCTATGAAGGCGGGCGCGGCTGCTCCCACGCGCAGATGGAGCACGGCTCTATGGTAAAGAACCAAGAGAGCGCCACCCTCAGTAGCGAGGGGAGTCCTTGGCCTTCGTGGTGTCGTCTCACGAGGCTTCGATCGCGATTTCGTTACACGCCGCACGCGAACTCACGGGGGTCCGTGTCGCCTTTATACGAGTCGATGGCGCTAGGGAACCTGAAGTCTTCGGGCCATGCCGCCTGCTGCAGCCTCGCCGAGAGCGGGGACTCCGGATCCACGCGTCGCGCAGCGGCACGCGGGCGTGGGGGCCGCGACCGTCCGCTCTTTCCGCACAAGCTCGGACATGATTGCCGGGCGCGGCGGCCGACTCGAGCCTCTTGCATATTTCGACGGCTCGCGAGGTCCCCAGCCTCCGCCGGAATGCGTTGAGGGCCGCCAGCAGGGCGCTTTCCCTCCCCGGTGCTGGCGGAGTTGCCGGTGCTTCCGACGGGCGGGTCGGCGCGGGGACGACCACGTCGCGGGGTCCCGAGCTGCCGGTCGCTCCGTCGCGGCTACCTCGGACCGCCCGGTCCACATCGCCGGCGAGGGTTGCGATGGGGCGGCGGGTCGGTGTCGAAGCGTCGGCGGGGTCGGTTGTCGCCGTGCGGTGATGGGGTTGGTCGTCACCGCGCGAACGCCGACGTTCCGGCCGCGCTCTGCCTCCGCGCCGCGTCGCCCGCATCGCGACGCCGAAGCTCTGGTGCCCCTACGACGCTCCGGCCCGGCCGCCTTCTTTGCCTTCGCCGCCGCTGAGGAAGCTTTTTTCGGTGCCATCTTTTTCTTCGGTCTTCAAGCTTGTCTTCGTCCCTCCCCACGGACGGCGCCAACTGTTGTGGCTACAGACCAAACAGAGAGAGAGATGGTAGTGGAGAGTAATGAAGTTGTGTGTAATAGCCTCTCCTCTCCCCATGGCTTGTGCTCATATATATATGCACATGAGGAGTGCTTTTACAGTTATACCCTTACATCTGGTTATCCCCTCTGGGGCAGTTATGTCATTACACATGGCCTATTCTGGGCCTTATAACCTTCCTACCAGGCCTGCTGGGATTAGGCGGGGGCCACCCCTACGACACTATTAATTTAAACCTACCTCTGGGATTTGTTTAATGGCGGCATGATAAAGGTTAAAACATATATTTTAATGTTATGCAAGGGCAATCTTGTTAAATTTGGACATAATCATAATGTCTTTAATTAGTATTTAGTCCTTTAGATAATTATTCATATATGATAACTAATCCATATTTAAATTTTAAACAATCTCATTTATATTCTAATAAAATATTAGCATCTTATATTAATTATTTTCGGATTTTTATTTGCCCTTTTTCCTTCACTACATGTGCTAGCAAAAAGGTTTAACCAAGCGACTAATATTGCGGCATAGGGGATCGAACTCGGGTCGCTCAGACGAACGCACGTATTGCTAGCCAATTGATCTTAGGTGTTACCTGACTAACGAAGGCAGCGAAAATAGTTAAGCCAAGGGCGCAGGCACTGGAACAGAGGAAACTCGGGGCTGGTACGGCCGACGGTGGCGCCGGCGAGGACCGAGGAGCACGGTGGCGGGCCGGCAGCGTGCGGCGGCGACGACTCAGAAGGGAGCTCCGGTGCCGACGACGTATGGTCTTCGGGGCGCAGGAGGCGGGGTTAGAACCGTGGGGCTTCGAGAGGCTTGGGAAGATGGAATCGAAACTCAGCGGGAGATTTAGCGGGAGGCCGATGGCCGGAATTGGGGATGAAAGGCGACGCACGGCGGTGGAGGGCTTTTGTTGGTGATATGCCTAGAGGCAACATGGAGATGTTGAATATATCACATACTATGTTTATGATACATTGCTTTGTTCCTTGAAATAGACATTATCATTATTGATCAATGAGTATGTGACTTATTCATGAGACTCTTAATGCCAAAATGTTGCTATTTCTAAATGATCCACGATCATATATCATATGAGGAACAAATATGATTCAAAGATCAGCATATGTATTGATTGATGATCATGTCTCATGGATCATGGTATGGAGATACCAAATCAATAATATGGACATGTGTTAGTGAACATATGTTGGATAGACCCGCCATGAGACACTGCAGAGATTCCATGTGTCATTAGTTGGTCTCAAGTAGTGTTTATGTAGAATCCTTAGACTTGAGATCATCATGGTTCCCAACATGCGTAGTAGCCTATTTTGGGACTACTAACCACTACTCCGTGGCTCGGGTAGTCATAAAAGTAGTCTTCGGGTTTGCTATGAAACATGTAGTGGGATGTGAACGATCAAGATAGAATTTGCCCTCCTTATGGGAGAGATATCTGGGCCTCGATGTAATGGATTATGAAAGTGCATGGCCATGCCAATGTGATTGAGGAGTCAATCACAAGTTTATAATCCATCACGGAATCGAGAGAGTGATTGAGCTATTAAGAGGATGACACAGTCTGCTTGTGCTTAATCTATATCGTGAGGCAAAGGGATTCGTACATGAGAACATTACGAGTTCAGCCGATATGATCTTTACGTATACTTTGGGGTTAATATGTCTTGCTAGAGGCCGCTATTAACAGGTGACCGGAAAGGTGTTTCCGGTCGCGACCAAGTATACGTGAACCTCTGGTCGCACATAGCGGGTTGGAACACTAATTCGAATGTGATTCGGATGTGGGCTCAATTTGGATAGAGATCCGGATAGACTCCTATTGGGCCTCGGTCCACGAGCCCCAAGTGAGGAGGTCTATATATTTGGAGGCGGGGCTGAGGATGTACGCATCTGTTCCTCCCGAGCAAAACCCTAGCCGCCACCTCCCGGCGAAACCCTAGCCGCTCGCGAGTCTTTGGTACACTCGCGATCGGCGTTCCAGCCCGGGCGTGTGGATACGGTAGAGCGCTGCTCGTTCTGGCGTTGATCGGCATCAACAAACTACAGATTGGAACGGACTCGTGGTGTGGTTGATCGCGTGGAGGAGACGATCTGTTCGGGACGATCGGCTACTTCCACTACTACCTCGGCGCCGTGGTTGGATCGGCTTCTTCAACTCATCTTCACGCTGCATTGCGCGTCTAGTGGTAACGATCTATGATCCCTCCTTAGCATGATGTCCTGGTGTGCGCGGTAGAAATTTTTATTTTACGCTTTGTAGCCTCACGCGTTCCTTTAGTGGTATCGAGCCATCTTGCTTAGTTTGCGATCTGGATCAGCGCATATGATGATATGCGGTTGTAGTAGATTGGATCTATTACAGTCTAGATCAGTCGGTTCATGTGATGAATCGATGATAGCACGGGTTGATGAGATCAATCGGTGAATAGGGGTTGGATGAGGCATAGATTGTATCACTACTAGTGCCTAGAGATTGTCTCGGATCGGCATAAGGTGGTTATGTCGAATACTTGTAGGATCACGAATCGATAGCCTCGGGCGGTGGGAATACTAGTGCCCTAGAGATTGTCTCGGATCGGCATAAGGTGGTTATGCCGAATACTAGTAGGTTACGGATCGATGGCCTCGGCCGGTGGAAAAACTAGCATCCTAGAGAATGTCTCGGATCGGCATAAGGTGGTTGTGCGAATAGTTTTTCTGTTGCGATTTCATAGATTGCATCTGTAAATTTTGTAGGGTGTTGAGCGCTGCCCGAACCCGCGGGGCGCCCGACCCCGCCGCTGACCGGCCAGCGGGACGCCGTGCGTGCATCGCCTTGTATAGCGTCATGGGTTCACATCGTTAGGTAGAATACGATTCTACGTCTAACTTGTTTTTCCAGAATGATGTGAATAGTATGGCCCTATATCTTATTGGAATGTATGAGATGTATGTGATGCATGTAACATTCGTTCATGGCCTGCGTGTCATGATTATTTCAGCTATTGTTAGTTGTCTATATTGTATTTAACGACCTGCGTGTCGACCTTAATGCTTGAATCTATCTTTGTAATCTTCAATTTCTAGCTATTATAGGTAGTAGCCTAGTTTTGAGGTTACAAGCTTTCAAGCATGGTGGCCTAAAGGAGTGATGTGGAGGATGGAGATCGTCTACACCTACATGGAGATGGAGATCACCATTTTTTGGGCCATACTACTTCACGCTTAAATGTGTTTATCGTGATATTATCTATCTTATTCTTATGCAATGTTTTTGTGATATGTTGCTTTGGTAGGATAGAATCCCTCATAAAATTAGGTGTTCATGCCCTTCCATATGTTGCACCAAAAGATAATGATCACCGCATGGTAGGTCTACCAAAGTAGAGTGCCGTCGGTTATCATCATTATTTGGGGTAGATGTCGGACATCTACATGCGGAAGCATTTGGTTTACTTAACAAGGTTATCAAAACAGTTTTGGACCTTGGGGCATAGGTTGGGGCAGGGCATATTGATGTCACCCAACAAGCAAGAGTCACATAGGGATGTGATTAGCAAGGTGTTGCTTACCCATGTCACTAGTTTTCTAGCCGTGATGCCAAAGCTCACTAGGAATTAGTGAAATGAGGATCTTGACCCACTATGTAACTTAGAGGAGTTTTGTTGCAAAACACATAGTGGGAGTCTTTTGTTAAATAGTTTAATAAAAGATGAACATAAACATAGTGCTAAACTTTGCATATTCTTTGTTGTAGATCATGTCAACTAATGCCGCATCCAGTTCTTTTAATTTGCGATCTATTCTTGAGAAAGAAAAACTCAATGGAACGAACTTTATGGATTGGTATCGCAACTTGAGAATTGTTCTCAAGCAAGAGCGCAAGGAGTATGTCCTTGAGTCTCCTTATCCCGATGACTTGCACGATAATGCTCTCAATGTGCACGGAGAGCTTATGAGAAGCAAACGAATGATTGCCTTGATGTGAGTGTCTCATGCTTGCCACAATGTCCTCTGAGCTTGAAGCAATATGAGAACACAGATGCCTACAATATCATTGTGGGGTTGCGTGGTATGTTTGAGAACCAAGCAAGGGTGAGAGGTTCAACACTTCAAAGTCCTTGTTTGCGTGCGAGGCTTGCGAAGGAATCCGTCACCCTCATGTGATTAAGATGATTGGCTACATTGAGAGTCCGGAAAAGCTTGGTTTTCCCTTAGCCAAGAGTTGGCTAACGATGTGATTCTCCGATCGCTCCCGAGCTTTGAGCCATTCATACTGAACTATCACATGAACAACATGGATAAGACCTGGCAGAGTTGCATGGGATGCTAAAAGCTGCCCAGAAAGCATTAAGAAAAGCAGCAATCATGTGATGATGATGCGAAAGGCAAGGGCAAGCCCAATGTCAAGAAAGCGCGGTCAAAGAGTTAGCTCCCGATGAGATCGCGAGCGGTTCTAAGGCCAAGCAAGTCAAGAAGGGCGCTGCTCCTAATGCAGATTGTTACTACTGTAAGCAATCGTGTCATTGGAAAAGGAACCGCCAAAGTACTTGGAGGATCTTGAGAAGAAGAAGGGAAGTACGACTTCCTCTCCGGTATAAATGTTATAGAGATCAATCTTGCTACTTCATCCACTCGATTCTTGGGTATTTGATACCGGATCGGTTGCTCACCTTTGCAAATTGTTGCGGGGGCTAAGAAGAAGTAGAAGTTTGAGGAGGAGCGAAGTGGATCTTCGCGTTGGCAATGGAGCAAAAGTTGCTGCGGTCGCTGCTGGCACAATGCCATTGTCTTTACCTTCAGGATTAGTTTTGGAATTGAATAATTGTTATTGTGTTCCATCTCTTTCAAGAACATTATTTCGCTTCATGTTTGCAAGCGAAGGTTATGACTTTAGATCTGTGAACAATGGTTGTTCTCTTTATTTCAAAGATATGTTCTATTGTCATACTCCATTGGTGAATGGGTTATATGTTCTTACTCTTGAAGAGACACCGGTCTATAACATTAATGCAAAGAGGCAACGTTCGAATGATTTGAATCCCACGTTTATTTGGCACTGTCACTTAGGTCACATAAATGAGAAACGCATGGAGAAGCTCCATAGAGATGGTATTCTGCACTCATTTGATTTTGAATCATTTGAGACATGCGAATCTTGTTTACTTGGCGAGATGACAAAGGCACCTTTCACCGGTCAAGGTGAACGGGCAAATGACTTATTGGCACTCGTACATTCTGATGTATGTGGACGAATGAGCTCAATAGCCAGAGGGGGTTTTCAGTACTTCATAACTTTTACTGATGACTTTAGTAGATATGGGTATATCTACCTGATGAAGCATAAGTCTGAATCCTTTGAAAGGTTCAAAGAATTCCAAAATGAAGTGCAAAATCATTTAGGCAAGATAATCAAGTTTCTACGATCTGATCGTGGAGGCGAGTATTTGAGCCATGAGTTTGGCAATCATCTGAAGGATTGTGGAATTGTTCCACAATTGACTCGCCAGAACACCTCAATAGAATGGGGTATCTGAACGGAGAAATCGCACCTTATTAGATATGGTGCGCCCATGATGAGCCAAAGTGATCTTCCATTGTCTTTTGGGGTACGCTCTGAAACAGCCGCCACACTAAACAGGTTCCATCAAAATCAGTAGAAAAGACACCATATGATGAGGACATCCCAGCTCAGCATGTTCCATCACATATCAACTATTCACCATCAAGCATAAAGGATACAAATCAAGGTCCACTTACACTAAGTCGTGCAAGAAAATACAAGAACAGTGAATTCATTCCTAGCTGATTTTGATTTCAACATATCTCAGGATGTTATACTACCTAAATGTTCTACATTGATGTTACTTAGGTTTACACATGAAGCGGAGGAAGCTACTTGGCATGAGGAACAAATACAATGCTACGATCAGACCACCTGGCTGACCGCACCTACAGCCACAAAGAAGCAACCATAACTTTTTATTTCCGAAGGCTCTGGGGGTCTATGAGTACTTGATGGAAAGCTTATCAAGTCTAGTTTCTAATGCAACAAACCCCACGTCATTTGGACTTTCCAATAAGAAGTTATGATCGAATTAGTGGAGACTGCTCAGAAGGCTAACAGTCACGCGAGACCTCCTCGGGAATTCATCTCGTGGAGACCTTTCACCTAGCCTACCTTCAGAAATTCCAAATCCTTTTCACACTCAACTAGGAGGGTTGTTCCTAGTATAAATACCCCTTGTATCTAAACAATTGGCAGCTTTGAATCATTTGATAAACCATAGTTTTGCAGCCGAGCTGCTGAGTGTCTTACTCACACCATTGTTCTTCCTTGTTCTTCTTGGACTCGTGAAGAGATCCCTTTGGGATCCCCTAATTCATGCTCTAGGCTTTCGGCCTTTTGTGTGGGTTAGTCCCGGATTGTGGTTCTGCGGTCGCTCGAGATCGAGTCGAAGTCCTCAAGGTTTCGTGTCTCTCTCCCGTCGCTTGGTCGCATCCAACCTTGGCAGGTATAAAGCTAGTTACCCGCTGTTCGCAGCAAGTTATCCTCGGTTCTTCGACCTCATCGTCGTGAAGATCGGGCCATCCCAAGGAGGTTCCTACCATTTGGTATCAGAGCAAGGTTGTCACGGTAGGTCTTACCATCATATGTTATTGTTTTGTTCATCTCCTAGAGTCCACTGAAAAAGCCACAAAAAATCCCATAGCCTTTTCACGATCATTACCTTTGTGTCGTTGTGTTCATCAAGTTGCTAGTCACCATCTTTACTTATATAGTGTTTTGTTTATTTGTTATCCGCACTTCGTTAGTGTCAAAAAAATAAAAAGAGAAGAAAGAAAGAGTCAAAAAAGAGAAGAGAAAAGAAGTGAAAAGTAGGGGCTGTGTTATGGATTACAAAACTGAAAATTTCAGTTCTGCATACTCAAGTTTGTGGTGTTCTTAACAGCAACGTTTACATATCTTTTGAACGGTTTACGCCACTTGGTTACAGTACCGCAGCCTTCCTTGAACAGCCACCTATAGCTCCACAAAAATCTGAAAACCGGACCTCTCGACTCGTAAACCTTTCAACCGCTTAACCACAGCTGGGTTACTATCACTTTTTGCGCACTCACAGTCCTAGAGAACGAGCAAGAGCTTTGGTAAGTAAGAGGTGAGGTTGTGTGATTCCACAAATATTATCTATTCCACTTTCTCTTTGCTAACATGGTTGGTTCCAACTCAAGTGTACATGGGGAAAATCATGAAGGAGATGAACAACCAGTCACACGAGCTGAGATGCAACAATTACGTGAACTGGTTCAGGTCATGGGACAGATGCTCAATGAACGCCTTCCCGTCGGTGGTGGGGTCTACATCAACCTAACCCTGCTGCTGATCATGGTGAAGCCGCGATGAGAACTCGGGGAGCTGCTGCTAATGACGACTTCCACGCCAGCAAGATCTTGGTCGGGTGATGGACGAGGGGCGGTGCTCATCGTGGTCGAGCGCAGCTGCACATATTCTGCAGCACGGGGAGGTGCTCATGGTCGGGCTTTGGCCACCGTGGTGCGCTTTCATGATGAAGAAGACCATAATGATGATGACCATGATGAGGAATTTGATGATAATGAGAATCTATTTGCTGATGGTGGGCGATATGGACATCGAGATCATCGTCGAGATGCTATCCATAGAGATAGAAGACAGCCCCATGGTCGCCGTGCTAGGGATGATGCGGATAACATTGCTCGAGTCAAGTCGAGTGTCCCTAAGTTTACGGGAAAAGAAGAACCTGATGCATATCTTGAGTGGGAGGAGCAATGTGATCAGATTTTCAGAGTGCATAATCTGTCCAACCAGTGTGTAAACCTTGCTTCAGCTTGAGTTTTCTCGTTATGCCCTCACTTGGTGGAATCAAATACAAGAGAATCAGCTTGTGTTGGGACGTGAGCATATTGATACATGGGCTGAAATGAAGCGTGCCATGAGAAGGCGCTTTGTTCCTTCGAGCTATAATCGTGACCTTCACAATAGGTTGCAAACATTGAGACAAGGTTCTAGGTCGGTTGATGAATATTATAAGGAGATGGAACTACTCATGGTTCGTCTGGGATTAGAGAAGATGGTGAATCAAAATGGCAAGATTTTTGCGTGGTCTTAATGAAGAAATTTCAAGTTTTGTTGAGATGTTTCCATATCATAATCTGCAAGATCTTGTGGATCAAGCAATGCGTGCGAGAAGAAGATTCAACGAGAGGGACATAGACGTTCTTCCGGGAGCCGTTTCACTTCAGCTCCATGGCGTCGGCAGCAGCCCAAGATTTCTATTGTTGGTGATCGATCTCAAGGCATTGCCGCCAGTCTTCACCATCTACTGCTGCTGCAAAGTCTACACTCTCTTCGGCCTCTTCACCTACAATGCAACAAAAAAATCAACACCCTGCTGCCCGTACAGCAGCATCCTCTGTCGCTTCGGCTGCAGCATCATCTTCACATAGCCGAGAGATTGTATGTCACAAATGCAAAGGCCGAGGACATGTCGCTGCTGAATGTCCTAGTAGAAGAACCATGTTTGTGAATGAGCTAGGCGAGTGGAAATCTGAAAGTGAGCAAGAAGAAGATGGCATACAAGAAGAAACAGTGGGCAATGATGGGAGTGAGATCCAACCCGACGAAGGTGATAATAATTGCTTTATTTCTCTTCGCGTGCTTAGTGTTACTGCTGTAAAAGAAGAGAGTGGACAGCGACACAATCTCTTCCATACTCGAGGCATGATCAAGGACAAGTTGTGTAGAATTATTGTTGATAATGGCAGCTGCAACAATATTGCAAGTCAAGAATTGGTTGAGCGAATGGGGTTAAAACAGCGGCGCCATCCTACTCCATACAAGATGCAATGGCTTAATGATTGTGGTACGCTACGTGTAAACCATGTTGTGACAGTTCCTTTCTCTATTGGGAAGTATAATGATCATGTGGAGTGTGATGTGGTGCCTATGCAAGCATGCCAACTGCTGCTAGGAAGACCATGGTTATATGATCGTGATGTTCAGATTTTTGGTCGAACCAACAAGTTATCTCTCATGTACAAAGGAGAGCGAATCACTTTGCTTCCTTTGACACCGGAGGAGATATTGAAGGATGATGTAAAAAGAAAACAGCGAGAGAGTGAGAACCACTTACGAGTGACCCACAAACATAGTGAGGTAGTGAATCCAAAGCCAAATAAAACTCCACAGCTACAAAGAACCAAGCCAATGGGAAAAGAGGGATTAGTCATGATGGCTAGGACAGGGGATTTAAAAGAATTGAGTGAACCCAATGCCATGTTCTTTGTACTCCTGTACAAGGACAATTTTCTTTCCACTAACGACTTACCCTCTATATTGCCAAGTGTTGTTTATGATGTGTTGCAGGAATATAAGGATGTATTCCCGGATGAAGTACCACCAGGGCTGCCACCTACGATGAGAAGAGATGTTGAGCGACATGTTCTTCGCTGCGTAACATGCCACAAAGCTAAGTCACGCTTGAACCCTCATGGATTATATACTCCTTTACCTATCCCTAGTGTGCCATGGGAAGACATTTCCATGGACTTTGTTCTTGGTTTACCTCGAACCAAGAGAGGGAGGGATTCCATCTTTGTTGTTGTTGATAGGTTTAGCAAGATGGCTCATTTTATTCCATGCCATAAGAGCAATGATGCTTCATATATTGCTGAATTATTTTTCAGGGAAATTGTAAGACTTCATGGCGTGCCGCGGACCATTGTTTCAGATCATGACACCAAGTTTTTGAGCTACTTTTGGAAGACCTTATGGGGAAAACTTGGGACAAAATTGTTGTTCTCTACGACATGTCATCCACAAACTGATGGTCAAACTGAAGTTGTGAACCGAACATTGTCGACACTGCTGCGAGCTATTCTCAAGAAAAATTTGAAATTATGGGAGGAAAGCTTGCCTCACGTGGAGTTTGCCTACAACAGGGCAGTACACTCGACCACTAAGTTTTGTCCATTTGAGATTGTATATGGTTTCAAACCTACTGCTCCTATCGATCTTTTGCCTTTGCCTATGCAGGAACGTGTAAATTTTGATGCAAGCAAACGTGCAGAATTTGTCAAGAAGCTTCATGATCGAGCAAAAGAAAACATAGAAAAGATGACCAAGATGTACATGAAACGTGCCAACAAGGGGCGTAAGAAGATGTTATTTGAACAAGGAGACTTAGTTTGGGTGCATTTGCGCAAGGACCGTTTCCTGAACAACGCAAGTGCAAGCTGCAGCCACGTGCGATGGTCCTTCAAAGTGCTCCGCAAGATCAATGACAATGCATATGAAATTGAACTTCCAAGCACGTATGGTGTAAGCCCAACCTTCAATGTCTCCGATCTGTCTCCATTCTTTGGACCGAAGAGTCGAGGACGACTCCTTTTCAAGAGGGGAGGATGATGAGGACATCCCAGCTCAGCATGTTCCATCACATATCAACTATTCACCATCAAGCATAAAGGATACAAATCAAGGTCCACTTACACGAAGTCGTGCCAAGAAAATACAAGAACAGGTGAATTCATTCCTAGCTGATTTTGATTTCAACATATCTCAGGATGTTATACTACCTAAATGTTCTACATTGATGTTACTTAGGTTTACACATGAAGCGGAGGAAGCTACTTGGCATGAGGAACAAATACAATGCTACGATCAGACCACCTGGCTGACCGCACCTACAGCCACAAAGAAGCAACCATAACTTTTTATTTCCGAAGGCTCTGGGGGTCTATGAGTACTTGATGGAAAGCTTATCAAGTCTAGTTTCTAATGCAACAAACCCCACGTCATTTGGACTTTCCAATAAGAAGTTATGATCGAATTAGTGGAGACTGCTCAGAAGGCTAACAGTCACGCGAGACCTCCTCGGGAATTCATCTCGTGGAGACCTTTCACCTAGCCTACCTTCAGAAATTCCAAATCCTTTTCACACTCAACTAGGAGGGTTGTTCCTAGTATAAATACCCCTTGTATCTAAACAATTGGCAGCTTTGAATCATTTGATAAACCATAGTTTTGCAGCCGAGCTGCTGAGTGTCTTACTCACACCATTGTTCTTCCTTGTTCTTCTTGGACTCGTGAAGAGATCCCTTTGGGATCCCCTAATTCATGCTCTAGGCTTTCGGGCCTTTTGTGTGGGTTAGTCCCGGATTGTGGTTCTGCGGTCGTTCGGAGATCGAGTCGAAGTCCTCAAGGTTTCGGTGTCTCTCTCCCCGTCGTTTGGTCGCATCCAACCTTGGCAGTATAAAGCTAGTTACCCGCTGTTCGCAGCAAGTTATCCTCGGTTCTTCGACCTCTGTCGTGAAGATCGGGCCATCCCAAGGAGGTTCCTACCACCATATGAGATGTGGACAGGACAACGCCCTAGCTTGTCTTTTCTTAAGATTTGGGGATGTGAGGCTTATGTAAAACGTTTACAATATGATAAGCTCAGTCCTAAATCTGATAAATGCTTCTTTATCGGGTATCCTAAGGAAACAAAAGGATATTACTTCTATAATCAAGGAGAAGGCAAAGTGTTTGTCGCTCGCATGGTGTCTTCTTAGAGAAAGAGTTTCTCTCAAGAAGGGATAGTGGGAGCACGGTGCAACTTGAAGAAATTCGAGAAACACCGAAAACGTTTCAGCTCCTCTGAACCACAACAGATGAACAAACTGTTGAAGAACCTGTTGTGGACACACCGCACCACGTAGGTCGAGAGGTCACGTCGTGCACCGAGAGGTACATGTTCTTGACTACTCAACAACGGGACATATTGTTGTTAGACAACGATGAGCCTAAGACCTATGAAGAAGCGATGGTGGGACCAGACTCTAAGAAATGGCTTGAAGCCATGAGATCCAAATTGAATCCATGCACAGAATCAAGTTTGGAACTTGGTTGATCCACCGATGGTGTTAAAACCATTGAGTGCAAATGGATTTTCAAGAAAAGATAGACATAGATGGAAATGTTCACATCTATAAAGCGCGACAGGCCAAAGGTTTCAAACAAATTCAAGGTGTTGATTATGATGAAACTTTTTCGCCGTCGCAATGCTAAAGTCTATTCGATCATTCTAGCGATTGCTGCATATTTCGACTATGAAATATGGCAAATGGATGTCAAAACAGCTTTTCTTAATGGAAATCTGAGTGAGGATGTGTACATGACACAGCCCACGGGTTTTGTCGATCCGCAATCACCGAAAGATATGCAAGCCGCAAAGATCCATTTATGGATTAAAGCAGCATCTCGAGTTGGAACATTCGTTTTGATGAAGTAATCAAAGGGTTTGGTTTCATCAAGAACGAAGAAGAGCCTTGTGTTTACAAAAGGCTAGTGGGAGCGCACTCGTGTTTCGGTCTTATATGTGGATGACATATTACCGATCGGAAATGACATTCCTATGCTCGAATCTGTTAAGTCTTCATTGAAAAATAGTTTCTCTATGAAAGACTTAGGAGAGCGGCATATATTCTGGGCATCAAGATCTATAGGGATAGATCAAGAAGGCTAATTGGATTAAGCCAAGATACGTACATTGACAAGGTGTTGAAAAGGTTCAACATGCAGGATTCCAAGAAAGGCTTCCTACCTATGTCACATGGTATAAATCTTAGCAAGAGTCGGTGTCCTAGTACACCGATGAGCGGGATAAAATGAATGCGATTCCATATGCTTCGCTATGGGATCCATTATGTATGCCATGCTTTGTACACGCCCGCATGTCTCGTATGCTTTAAGTGCTACAAGTAGATACCACGGATCCGGTGAAAGTCACCGGATTGCCGTAAAGAACATCTTGAAGTACTTGAGAAGAACTAAAGATGTGTTCCTCGTCTATGGGGTGAGGAAGAGCTCGTTGTAAATGGTTACACCGATGCTAGCTTCCAAACCGACAAAGATGATTTTAGATCGCAATCTGGATTTGTGTTCTCACGAATGGCGGTGCGGTGAGTGGAAGAGTTCCAAGCGAGACGATTGCTGATTCTACAATGAAGCCGAGTACATAGCAGCTTCAAGTCGCTAAAGAGGTCCGTTTGGATCAAGAAATTTGTTTCGAGCTTGGTGTGGTGGCTAGTGCCTCCAGCCCAATGGACCTCTCTGTGACAATAGTGGGGCCATTGCGCAAGCCAAGGAGCCTAGATCGCACCAAAAGTCCAAGCACATTCTACGGCGATTTCATCTCATCCGCGATTGTGGAGAGAGGCGATGTGAAGATATGCAAAGTACAAACGGATTTGAACATTGCAGATCCGTTGACAAAGCCGCTTCCCACCAAAGCATGAGGCTCACACTAGGGCAATGGGTATTAGATACCTACATGGTTGACTCTAGTGCAAGTGGGAGATCATGGTGATATGCCCTAGAGGCAACATGGAGATGTTGAATATATCACATACTATGTTTATGATACATTGCTTTGTTCCTTGAAATAGACATTATCATTATTGATCAATGAGTATGTGACTTATTCATGAGACTCTTAATGCCAAAATGTTGCTATTTCTAAATGATCCCTGATCATATATCATATGAGGAACAAATATGATTCAAAGATCAGCATATGTATTGATTGATGATTATGTCTCATGGATCATGGTATGGAGATACCAAATCAATAATATGGACATGTGTTAGTGAACATATGTTGGATAGACCCGCCATGAGACACTGCAGAGATTCCATGTGTCATTAGTTGGTCTCAAGTAGTGTTTATGTAGAATCCTTAGACTTGAGATCATCATGGTTCCCAACATGCGTAGTAGCCTATTTTGGGACTACTAACCACTACTCCAGAATCGGTAGTCATAAAAGTAGTCTTCGGGTTTGCTATGAAACATGTAGTGGGATGTGAACGATCAAGATAGAATTTGCCCCTCCTTATGGGAGAGATATCTCTGGGCCTCGATGTAATGGATTATGAAAGTGCATGGCCATGCCAATGTGATTGAGGAGTCAATCACAAGTTTATAATCCATCACGGAATCGAGAGAGTGATTGAGCTATTAAGAGGATGACACAGTGTCTCGCCTTGTGCTTAATCTATATCGTGAGGCAAAGGGATTCGTACATGAGAACATTACGAGTTCAGCCGATATGATCTTTACGTATACTTTGGGGTTAATATGTCTTGCTAGAGGCCGCTATTAATGTGGTGACCGGAAAGGTGTTTCCGGTCGCGACCAAGTATACGTGAACCTCTGTGGTCGCACACTTAACGGGTTGGAACACTAATTCGAATGTGATTCGGATGTGGGCTCAATTTGGATAGAGATCCGGATAGACTCCTATTGGGCCTCGGTCCACGAGCCCCAAGTGAGGAGGTCTATATATTTGGAGGCGGGGTGAGGATGTACGATCTGCTCCTCCCGAGCAAAACCCTAGCCGCCACCTCCCGAAGCGAAACCCTAGCCGCTCGCGAGTGCCGGTACACTCGCGATCGGCGCCCACCCCGGACGTGTGGATACCGGTAGAGGCGCTGCTCGTTGCGGCGTTGATCGGCATCAACAAACTACGATTGGAACGGACTCGTGGTGTGGTTGATCGCGTGGAGGAGACGATCCGTTCGGGACGATCGGCTACTTCCACTACTACCTCGACGCGCGTGGTTGGATCGGCTTCTCCAACCTATCTTCACCGCACGCGCGCCTAGTGGTAACGATCTATGATCCCTCCTTAGCATGATGTCCTGGTGTGCGCGGTAGAAATTTTTATTTTCGCTTTAGTAGCCTACGCGCGCTTCCTTTACTTTTCACCGCAATTACTCGGCGGAGAGGAGCTGGGGTGGGGAAGACAGGTGCATGTTCGGTGGTTCTTATAGGCGCGCGAGGAGGACCGGCATCAGGAGACTCCGTGTAGTCCCATCAGTGAACGGTGGAGCAGGCGGCGGATGCAGATGGCGCAGTAGGGGATCTCGCGCGTGGATACGGCATGATGGCCTACGCTGCTCGAGGATTGACAGAGGTCTTGAGCCACGCGCACGAGTAGACGGTCGTCGCAACAGCGGGAAGAAAGAGAGGAAGCAGCAACAACGCTTGTGGCTGGTCCGAGCGGCGGTGACCAACGGTCGGAACGGGGAATCCGCTGGTCTGAGCGCGCCGACTGTCGGTCCGAAGGGAGGAGGCGCTGCGCGAGCCGGGCTGCGGGATGGAGCGAGGAAGCTACGGCCCGGAGAGAGAGAGAGAGTGGGATGGGGTGGAGAAGAAAAACATTGCCCAGGGGGGGAGAGCTGGGCCGCTCGGGCAGAGAGCTGAGGGAGAGGAGGTGGGCCGCACTGTAATGGGGAGAGGAAAAAGGGCCCGGCGGGAGGAAAAAGAAGGAAAGAGGGGGAAGTGAGAGAAAAGAAGGGGCCCACATGTAATAGAGAGGATGGAGGAAATGAAGAAAAGAGAGAAAGACTTAGTCAAAATTTTAGAATTTGGATCCTTAATTTAAATTTCCATTTCTTACTTTAAATGCATGTATAAATTTTTAATGTCCGACTTGGGTTTTGTATGCTAATTAAATTGAAAGAAGGAATGTATTTGGTTTCATTTTATTGTCTCGTATTTGAATTCAAGATTTTGGTATATTTGAATTCTGTTTTATTATGTACATGACCTTATTTTTATTGGATATTATCCTTATTTATTAATCTGCATGCCACCCAAAACTCAAAAGATTTAAATATTCAAAAGAAAATTTGAACACTAGCAAAATTTAAGAAAAGTTTTAAAAGGAATTTCAAAATTTTGAATATCAAAATTTTGGGATGTTACAAAGGGGTTAAGAGAGTTACAATAAGCGAAGCAAGAGGGAAGGGGAGGGGAGACCAGAAGGGCCAAAGTGCTTCCCGGCCCACTTCTCCCACGCCCAGTGTGCCCACGTCCACTCTGCAGCCATGGAATGATGGGAGTGGGCTCTGGGAGGAGCTACCGGGAGAGTGGGGAGTGGAGAAGCGGAGAAGCGCACGGTGGCAGCGCTGGAGGAGGACGGACTCGGGGGGTCAGCGCTAAGGTGGAAGGTGCCACCGCGTCAGCATCATCGCAGTCAATCGGGTAGAGGCTGTGGGGGTGCTTGTAGATGAAAGCATCGTCGTTGTAGATATCCTACTCGCTGCCTGTCCCGCCGCCCTCGCGCCGGATCCTCATCGCCTTTTCTAGATCCAGCCTCTCCGACTCATCGTGTTGTCGATATGAATATTCCCCTCTAGCTCGAATGTCGATCCGCCACAGCACGTAAGAGATATTATTATTAGATCGTCGCCATTACACCATGGCACATGTTTACCAACATCAACGAGTTATTGGATATTGTTATTGGAGGTGTGACTATCAATGGAGATATTGTTATTAGATTGTTATTGTTGGATATGCCATGGCTGACAAGTGATACTAAGACATGCATGTTTCTTTATCGGCAAAAGCGGCAGGCGCTAAGTTGAAGTGCATAAAAATTAAGGTCGATCGATCGACATTGGTGGCTAGCACTTTCCAAATATTTTGACACTAAGAATTGTCCTATTTGGGTGATCAGTGCATTGAAAAAACACAAGTACAGTTAAGAATGGAATTGGATCTTCTCGGTTAGTTTTTGTTAGCTGCGGGTTATGGTTTTTGGTTATAATACGAGTATTTATTTAAACAAATAAAATACCGATAAACCACTCCAAAAAACTGTCTCGATGGGCATGCTGAGTAAAGTTTTTCATATATTAGACTTTGTTTTTCAAAGTGGTTTACAAAATGCTTATGAGTGGATGGAATCCATATGAGATCTTTTGAAAAAGATGGTCTAGGTAGGATACCGATGGATAGGTTAGTGTCAGATCGATGCCTGCACTAATGGTATTAATTTATTTAAATTACTATTTTTATTTACTATATTAAATTTAGCAATTTTCTATCTATTTACTATATTTTTTAAATGCTGCTTTACCCTCAAATAACCCTATATGCCCTTACTTGTCAGCCATACATTATTAATGTATTTTTCCATGTAACTTGCGGAGTACATTTTATGTGCTCATCCTTGCTTAATTCTATTGCTCAAATGAGAATAGCTTCGACATCATTGAAGAACAGAACATCTAGGCTACGTCCCAAAGTTGTTTGCCTATGGACAGACTAGTTGGCTTCTTTCGCTTTGGTTTTTTTCTTTCGCTGCTTATATTTAAATTTGGCCTATAGGTTAGATGTAAACTTTAGCCAAAAGACTGTACTCTTTTAATTAATAAAGTTGGTCATTGTGCTTGATATGTATCCATGTTGCCACTTTGTGCAGTAGCTGACTAATGTGATTTGCACTGAAGATTCTAGAGTTGTTGCTTCGGGGTCTAACATGATTATCCTAGGAGAATAGTAGTTATATTGTTTTGGGTTTGCTTAAAAGAGATTTACTGCGTGCCGTGATGTTATGGCATGACACTGCTCCTGCTTTTACAAATTTTATGGTATAACATAGCTCCTGCTTTTGCAAACTCCGTGGTGCTTAGCGATTTGACAACACCTACGCTCTAATGGAAACTAAACATGTAGGATTATGCCAACAGAGGGTGAATGATACCTTCTAATTTTTCCTTTAAGTATTCATCAATCTTTACTTCAATAACCATGAGAAGCTATAAAGATTAGAGACCAATCATCACATGAAAAACCAAACAAAAACTGATCAAAACAATCCTTCACTACGCCTTGTAGTCAAACCGCTACAGTAATTTTTGGTTAGACCGGTGAACAGTAGCCGGTCAACCAAAAACAGTAGTTTCAACAATATTTCATAAACAAAAATTTGTAAGACTTTTGATCTGTAGATCCAAATGACTTAAAACTTGGCATGAACCCTCTTTAGGATGTCATGCATCTATTCTAACTAACAATCAACGAAATTGCTCTATATGTGTTACCATATGTCCCAGCAAACAAGAACACCAAAGAAATCGATGTAGAAGCAGCTAAATTAAAGAATCACTCAAAGGCTAAAAAGAGTAGAAAACGGCGTTTTTGATGAACTTGCCATCAAATTGCCTAGATGGGTGAATATTGATTTTTAGCGTTATCTCCATCTCTTATATGTCCTTGGCATAACAAGATCAAAAGTAGGGAAAGATAAGAGGAAAAACCAACCAAGTCAAGAGCAAATCAATCAACATAAAAGATTTCATAGAGATGTAAAAAGATTGATGTATTTCTTGTTTAGAATAAATATTTTATAGTCACTCCACCTAGAGAACAATAGAGCATACCACAACACTCAACTTCTCTTAAACCATAACCCTATAACACTTCTCAAGAGAGGATGGTAGATGCTTAACTACAATTTGCATTCCAACCTATTAAATAAATAGGCTAACTAGCCACATCTAACTCTTTTGTGGATACTATCCATTTAGCACAATAGAGGAAACTTGATAACCCTACACACATAGGTTTTAACTCGCATACTAATCTTATGCACGCTTTAAAAAACGCATAAGCCCGAATCCGCAAAGTTCTTAGCCTTGATCTATCTTGATCTTGGCAGCTTCTCCTTAACCTAAACTACTCTTCCAAGCATCGCGGTTTTGATCCAAGATATTCTTTGGTATTTTGGTCAAACTACCATAATACCCCTTCTTGACCCAGTCTTCTCCTTCTATTACAAACAATCGCCATGTTTGCTATGTGTAGGTGCATTACTGGCTTGCCACGCATTGAAAAGTGTCTCCCATCTCAGTTTTACTGGACCATATCTCACTTGGACTGACCAAGCCATATAGTGCAATCCGTCGTTCAAACTTTTCTTCGACATTTTCCGCCTTTGTTGTGCCATGCTTGAGCTCACCACCACACCTGGCATCCTCGATCGTTCTGGGTCTTGGCTCCTCCATGAGCATAGCCCCGATCCTTACCGTTGACCATGGTCGACTCCAAGAGATTCTGCATATATAAAGACAAAGAAATTATTTTTAGGCACATGTTCTTTACAACATGACCCACGTTATTATTAGCATGTCTCATGCAATATATATCTGCTGACCTCAGTCACCAAACTCATCCTATGACTCAAAACCTCAAGAATGAAAATCTGGCCAAGGCCTCAAGATCCAGCGATCTAACCACACCCTTGTAGTGGTCAGACCACTATAGTTTGTTGAATTTGCAAGCAATACCAGTCTGATCGATGATGAACTCTGGTCACACCGCATCTTCTTTGGCAGGTATGATTGACTGGTTTGAAAACAGTTTGGAAAATCAGACAAATTTGCATTTCAATTTTTTGTCGTTTCCAAATTGCAATGATTCATCACAATATAACTTTGGACCCTCTCACATGGTTCTTCAAACTCTCCCATGATGAACCTATTGGCTTTTTCTGAAAATCCAATTTGGAGGTGGTTTTAGATAATAGAGAGGGAAATTTGCAAATAAAACTCTAAATGGTCATAAAAAGAATGCAAGAGCTAAAAGTGATCATTTGAGGCAGAGATAGATTGAGGTTACTGAATATGGTAGGTTTTCACAAAAAACTTCAAATCCATCAAATGAGTCGAAAAATCTCACTCTAGATCCATATGAAAGAGCAATTGCTCGATTTGACCTTGATTATGGTGAGAAGAGATCAAAAGATTAAGAAAGTTGTAGTAAAATATTAAAGCTCTAACTTAACAATATATTACACAAAAACTCCTAATCATACTCTAAATATGCATTTTTACCAGTCTTTATCTTCCTTTGATAATAGAGTCATTAAGATGTATGAATGAACATAGAGCATGAATTAAATAAATTGACAGTAATTTATACATTTTTAGTACAACGAACCATGAAAATTATTTAAAACGACTCTACGTGTATTCCACCAAGCCAATATTATGTGAAAGAGTTATCTAGATGATGACAAACTATATATAGCAAAGCTAAAATCAAATAAGCAATAGCTAAAATTAAATGAAATTTTGATCAATCAATTTACTCAAGATCATTATTTAGCTAACAAGCAAGGTAAGGCTGGTGCCCATACAGTGTGCCCAGGCCAGGAAGATGAAACCATTTATATATTTGTGTGCTACTGTACATTGTGTTGAGAGGTGTGCGGGATTCCTTTGCATTGCCAGATCTTACATATTCTTGCACGGCATGAAAATGAAATGAAATGATGAATATGTCCCAAGTATCAACTCACCTTTCAGTCAAAACAGGGATGCCATGCATGTCCATCGACTCTAGCTCTGTCAGATTCAGAAGCGTAGGCCCTCGTCAAAACCTCCTATTAGCAACAGTCCCCCACGATACAGAATGGCAGCCACCTACGAGTCATAAGTGTTGAGGAACCGTCGCTGACGAGTCTACTTGGATCGATTACTCCTATGCAAATGAGCAAATGGGGTTGGCTCTGTTTGCTGCTAGTTCCAAAAATATGCCTTTGTGTTACAAATTGGAAAGCGGCAATTATTTCTTAATGACAAGTAAACCCCCAAATGAATGAATGAATTCATAATGGCATTGCGTAGACTGCCAGATTGTAAGATGTAACAATACTATATAATGATATCTGCACCAACCTTCGCCACTTTGAATTTCTTACATCTAATGTTGAGTTTTTGTGTTCATGTTAGGTTTTTATGCATGGCAGATGATAGTAAGGTCACTGAAGGGTCATCTGCGGCTGATGAATGAGATATGCTGTCTCTGACTTCATCAGCATACACTGCCCCACTATTTCGAAGAGGATTTGATTCAGTTTATGTGCCTGGATATGGGAACGTGAGTAATAGTCAGCAAGGCCCATATCCTGGGTTATTTACGTCAGATGACTTTGTGTTCCCTCCAAGTGAGCATGAGAATTTGCCAATAGAATCTGAGCCTGATGAAACGAATACTAACAACGATGGTCAGGAAGGTAGTTGCGCTGGGAATTTTGTTGAGGGTTGTAATGAACTACACAAAGAAGTTGAGGACAGGAGTGATGAAAATCTGTCAGTCAGCAATGACTTGCTTTCTGTCAATGAAACTACTAGCTCTGATTTAAAAACCCCTGAAATACATCCTGGTCTAGAGAGAGACAATACAAACTGCAAGTCTGATCTTCCTTTTG
The DNA here is from genome assembly GCA_036346575.1 of Dendrocalamus sinicus. Taxonomy (NCBI): domain Eukaryota; kingdom Viridiplantae; phylum Streptophyta; class Magnoliopsida; order Poales; family Poaceae; genus Dendrocalamus; species Dendrocalamus sinicus. Next base: position 119,817 of record JAYEVI010000080.1, on the reverse strand, counting down.
AAGGATGGTGGGAAAGGAAACCGACGTATCTATGTCACCATATAAAGGGAGTGACTACAGTCTGCTCCATTGTGGCAGCTGGTGCTTTGGTGGGCTTTGTCATATGGGTCAGAGGTGGCAACAGGACAAATGGCAGCTTCATCAATTTCAGTTCAGCGTCAGCAGTGAGGTATGATATCTAACCTTTATCTGAAGTAGCTTAGCTAAGAGTGTTTTCAGTATTTCAATTGCTCATTGTTTTTCTTGTCTCTTTGTTATTTATTTGAAAGCCTTGATAAACCATGCCAAAATATATAATATCCCTCCTCCCTTGTGCATTATGGAACATTCCAATTACAAAAAGGTACATGAAAGTTTAATGCATCCTGTTTGTGACTAAAAGTGCTTCCTATGTGATTTGACTTTGAGAATTTTTACTAAAGAAAACGGAAGTCTAATGCATGTGTATCACAACTTTCATAAAGTTGGCTACGCATATAATATTGGACCTAGTTTTCATGGTGTTTTGATCAATATGGTTGTCAGCATGGTGTTCTACTTTTAGTTGTAAATAAGTCCGTAGTTTTGAATCTGAATGTGTAAGATATGCTCTTCCCGAGTTAATTATTCTTTTTTTGACTAAATTCGTGAAGTTCCTAGAACGCTTCTTTTAGGGGAAAAATAAACCACTCTTATCATTACCCCCATTTTACATTTTCAATAATTTGGTCCAATTTCTTTCAAAATTGAGTTCATTTAGGTCCCTCTACTATGAAATGCTAGGCTTATTTTAGCTAAGATGTTGATTGATCAGTTATTTTCGGAGATAGATCGATTCCCATCTTTTGCATGAGGCTGTTGTTATTGTTTTGACCTCAAGGACTTCTACTTTTTCCCTAGACTGCTTGAAGGAGATGTGTTCCTTTGCCACATGTTGGTTTCTGTTAGACTAGGCACCATGTACTCATTCTAACCTTTTCACGTAAATCATAGGGGTTCATTTACTGTACCCTCAATCCTGATGTTGCAAAGTAGCCACATGTGTACCTCTCTCCAGGATTGGGCTTTTTATTGAGCAAGTATTTGATACAAACTGGACTAACATTTAAGCAAATCAATTATGTGCTGGTAACCGTATGTTTCACTGAAGTTAACACTGTTTGACAGAGCATGAATCGAATCATTGGATTATTCAACCGTTGGGAGGATGGAGTTGCCGGGACTAGTCAGCAGCTAAGGTCTCTGCTGCCCACTCGCGTATTCCCTCAACAGCAGCTAAGCGCTTGAGTGAAACAGGTGGCAAATTTTGACGGAAGGGGCTACTTTAAGATACGAGTTTTTTTTTCCTGATATGATTTGAGATAGCAAATTCTTTCTGTACTAGTGCAACCTTTGATTTTTATCCTTGTGTAAATTTGTGGTCGCGTGCTTTTCATGGTACTGAAGCATTATTATTTGCAGCCCGTAGTAACTGTAAAATACACAAAGACAACACATATGAACCGCAACCATCTGTACCTGTGGTCTTGGTATGAACTTGACTATCCTTCCATTCTGTCTACATCGCACGCTTGATTTGGCACGTATAGTAGTACTCTTGGAGGTACTTTTCGATCATCTCTTGGAGGTACTTTCAGTTTGTTCATGCTGGTTAAGTGGTTATATTAGCAGCATTCTGTCATGCCCAGTTTGTTGAATATCTTTCGTCATCTGCGCGTAAATAGCTACGTTCAGTGTTGTACATTTAGCGGCAGCGGCAGGGCGGACATTGGATATACTTCCTGTTTTTGCAGTATGTAGTACTAGTTTCAGCGACCCAGAGCATGCGGCATGCAGACGCACACAGAAGCAACTTGCTAACTTAAATTAGTAAGTAACTAACAAAAAAACTTATTAATTGGGTGGCGGTTATAATGCGAATCGAAACGGTCAGGGCGCCAGGCTACTCCTCTGCTTGCTAGGTAGGTTCCTTTCTTCAGAAAGAAACGGTGTCTGCACTCCGCAGTAGTTCCTGAAAATCTTCTTGTCTCCCTGCTAGGGTAACATCAACATGGACTGCCGTGTGGACATGCATGCAGATGCAGGGGCATCTGTTCGTCTTGTCGTTCGGTTCAGCATGTCGAACAGACAGACAGAGTGGCTGCCCCCATATATACACTGCATGCTAGGGTACCGGCCAGTAATGCTGAAACGTTTAATACGACTTAATTTGACACATGCATATATCTGCCTTAATAAAATGAAGCTACTGGAGTAGTAATAGGAAGAAGAGCAGCACACCACAGCAGACAGCAGCCAACCAGAAATATGCACATTTTGGCATTCACCGACTTGACCTAGTTCCTCTACCATAAACAATGGGGCTCTTGTTTTCAGTTTTTAAAAGCTACTTTTTAATTTATAACTAACTTTTAAATATAGTATTTTCAAGACAAGATATGTAAGTTGATTGTAGTACATACTACAGCGACTTTATTTGTATAGGCTAAAACCACATGTGAGTTTTTATTACTTCGTACTCTCTTTCACGAACAACTCAAAACCCATAAGTTATAACCATAAAGCATAAACTAAAATAAAAACAGAATAAGCCTAACAATACAGGATTGAGACGTAAGCAGCAGTACGTACTTTAACTTAACTACTTTTCTCAGGAGACCAAATTAAAGGAGGGCAGAGCAGAATGCCAAAATTACTAGTAGTTTGTTCTCCGTTCATCAGGCCTTGCTCCTTCAAAAATCTGGCGACTTGTGAGAAGTTAGAATTGATCAGCCTGAAGGAAGAAAATATTAAACTCGACGAGCGGTGACCGATTAGTTTTCGGTTCGAGAAAGCGGACGGTGAATCCGATGCTAACTCTAAACCTACAGCCTATTTGTTAGTTTTAATAAAGGAATGATTTGTCCCCTCATTATCTCATCCCTCGTAATCACAAAACTAGAATAATATAAAGGACGGATAATCCTAAAAAAATTATAAAAATTATGTGATAATCTCATGATAAACCAAACCAAACTAAATCTAAGATGAGATGCTCCCTCGAGCTTAACACACCATTGTAGGCCTAACCAAACACACAAGGCTAGCACACAAGTTCCAGGTTATGGGAATAAACTGATCAAAGCATAACCAAAAGAAATTAAATTTAAGGGTATATAGACGGGATTGATTGGGATCCGAATGCTTAGAATTTAGTTAACTAAATCCAAAAACTTCCGAAAGAAATATCCCTTATATAAATATATCCGCTAAATAGAACATGGTGTACTCACGCGTATTAAAACGAATAAAGTTGACTAAGCCGTCACCATCGTCTGGAGCATCTTGTAATATGCAAATTTAAAACGTAAGAGTACGTATTCCTATCTCTAGATTATGGTTGAAATCGTTGAAAGATCGAAGCATCTTTCGATCTATTTGCTTAACTGGATCTTTTCCATCCCTTGCTGCTCGCTCGATCGACTCTTTGTTTTTTTGTATAGATTTTTGTTTTGTCCTTTCTAGCGGTAGCTTGAACTTGTAAATCTTTAGCTTTTAGTTCGATTCTATTTATCCACCTTTTTATCTAAAAAAATAGAGAATAAATTAATTAAGGGGAGGCATCAGGACACAAGGATCCAACAAAAAATACAACCTAAGTAGGCTAAACAAACATTAATAGCAATCGCCACCAGTCACCATCGCCATGTTCATCAAAGACTTTCGAACTTATTAAATAATCTTGTCAAGCCAAATAGGCTGCATTGTTGAGCGTGCTTCTTTTATATGTACTATATAGTCTTGGAGTAGTACGTGCTTGCTTGACATATATAATTTGAGAACAGAAATGGAGTACATCATTATTGCACCTTCTAATGGCTTTTGGCTGTGGTTAATTTATAAATTTTGTAGTATTTATAAAAGAATACGAAGTAATAGAAACTCACATGTGATTTTAGATGATACAAAAAAAAGTCACTACAATGTGTACTACAATCAACTTGTAGACCCCACTTTGAAAAGACGCTTGTTTAAAACCTAGTTACCGTAGAAAACCCGAAAAGCAGTTTTTAGAAGCTAAAAACAAAAGCCCCTTAAATTGAATATTTGAATCTTTGCAGTTATGGTAAGGTACCTCGAATTAACTAGGGCAACACTTTGCACGATGTGTTTGTGACAATTAATATGTGTTCTATCTAGTATATACTCAAATTATGCTATAAAAAGTGAATTTTTATGAAATTTTCTATATAACTCATTTTGAAGTATATTATAATTATTATTAGAGTATGATTAAATAAGTAAAGAGATATAACAATATTATTAAATCAGTATATAAAGAATAGAAGTATGTACTATTAGGAGTATGAAACTATTTTCCATACTTACACGCTTAAGACTTGATCTGCAGTGTTTTAATCACAGGTAGCATCGTCGATCTGTACTGTACTATAGCAGCCAGCCAGCAGATCCTTCATGTGCTTGCTAGCTACCCGTGCAGATTGACTGAGCCGGCCCGTTTCTTCCGGGAACCATCATCTCCTACAATCTAGCTCATTGTTGGTTGTCTGCCCACTACAGGGAAACATACAAGCTGCAAATCCGTTTCGTCGGATAGTGAGGGGAGAAGGGGAGCATTCTTCATTTCTTGTACCCCGGCCCGGGTGACATCCTGTCGACGCCCCCACTTCACCGCCCGCCCGATCTAGCTGTACTCTCAAGTCAAACTCAAAACCTATTCATATGCGGCGGCAGCGGCGCGCTCTATATAAGGATAAGCCCCCGCTCCATCTCCGCTTCGTTAAGTTCGTTGCCTGCGCTGCTTTACTAGCTAGCAAGCTAGGCAATCGAGCATTCGAGCTAGCCTACGCACAAATCAAGTTTCAAGTGATCATGGAACCCAACCACGCCAACTACGGAAACTACGACGTCTCCTCCTACACAAATGGTGATAGCCCATGCTACTACACCAAATGAAGGAACGCGCGTAGGCTACGATAGCAGAAAATAAAAAATTTCTACCACGCACACCAGGACATCATGCTAAGGAGGGATCATAGATCGTTACCACTAGACGCGCAGCGCAGCGGGAGAAGAGTTGGAGAAGCCGATCCAACCACGCGCGTCGAGGTAGTAGTGGAAGTAGCCGATCGTCCCGAACAGATCGTCTCCTCCACGCGATCAACCACACCACGAGCAGATCCAATCTGTAGTTTGTTGATGCCGATCAACGCCGCAACGAGCAGCGCCTCCACCGGTATCCACACGTCCGGGTGGAACGCCGATCGCGAGTGTACCAAAGACTCGCGAGCGGCTAGGGTTTGGCTCGGGAGGTGGCGGCTAGGGTTTTGCTCGGGAGGAACAGGCGTACATCCTCGGCCCCGCCTCCAAATATATAGACCTCCTCACTTGGGCCTCGTGGACCGAGGCCCAATAGGAGTCTATCCGATCTCTATCCGAATTGAGCCCACATCCGAATCACATTCGAATTAGTGTTCCAACCCGTTAAGTGTGCGACCACAGAGGTTCACGTATACTTGGTCGCGACCGAAACACCTTTCCGGTCACCACATTAATAGCGGCCTCTAGCAAGACATATTAACCCCAAAGTATACTTAAAGATCATATCGGCTGAACTGTAATGTTCTCATGTACGAATCCCTTTGCCTCACGATATAGATTAAGCTCAAGGCGAGACTGTGTCATCCTCTTAATAACTCAATCACTCTCTCGATTCCGTGATAGATTATAAACTTGTGATTGACTCCTCAATCACATTGGCATGGCCATGCACTTTCATAATCCATTACATCGAGGGCCAGAGATATCTCTCCCATAAGGAGGGGCAAATTCTATCTTGATCATTCACATCCCACTACATGTTTCATAGCAAACCCGAAGACTACTTTTATGACTACCCGATTCACGGAGTAGTGGTTAGTAGTCCCAAAATAGGCTACTACGCATATTGGGAACCATGATGATCTCAAGTCTAAGGATTCTACATAAACACTACTTGAGACCAACTAATGACACATAGAATCTCTGCAGTGTCTCATGGCAGGTCTATCCAACATATGTTCACTAACACATGTCCATATTATTGATTTGGTATCTCCATACCATGAGACATGATCATCAATCAATACATATGCTGATCTTTGAATCATATTTGTTCCTCATATGATATATGATCAGGGATCATTTAGAAATAGCAACATTTTGGCTTTAAGAGTCTCATGAATAAGTCACATACTCATTGATCAATAATGATAATGTCTATTTCAAGGAACAAAGCAATGTATCATAAACATAGTATGTGATATATTCAACATCTCCATGTTGCCTCTAGGGCATATCACCAACACCAAATACTATCCCTATACGGCCACCACTTCCGAGCCCTCCTACTACGGCTACCACTACTATGATCAGTACGCCGCGGCCTTGTCGTCTGCCTGCATTGCCCCTTCCGCGCAGCAGCAGTACATTCATTTCGGCGGCATTGACGACTACAGCCTTCAGGGCCATGGCGGCATGGGCATGGGCATGGACGTTGTAGGATCGTCGATGACAATCAGAGGGGGGGTGAATGATTGCAGCGCACAGCGGAAACTTTTTCTAAAATCTACTGTTTGTTTTTTTTACTAATCACAGAGAAGAAAAAAAACAGCTAAAAAAATAAGAAAATTAATTTCAGATCAACGATAGAACTTGTGACTGTGTTTGGCCAAAGCAAACAAAACAAGACTTCTGTTGCTATTAGTTCTTGTCTTTGGTCTTGCACCGAATCAGAAAACTAGTTGATTATTTCAATGACTCGATGTGCCAGACCGAAGCAAAAAGCATGGGACATAAATAACTATAGCCGCCACATGTCGACCAGCCAGCCTCATTAGCAAACCTCATTAACACTAATTATGTCTAATCACAAAAAGGACAATACGGCCAATTAATGCATGCATGTTAATAAAATATTAAATATTGCTCACTTGATTCAATGCTTGTCAGGAGGTCTCTCTGCATGTGCACGTGATGGAGTAGATCAAAACTTGCACCGATGGAAGCCGTGCGATAGATGCTTGTCTTTGTTATGCTTTTGATCAAGACGTGACGACGCGCCGATGCCTTCTTTGGGTTGATGCGCCGTTTGCCCGAGCGGTGAAGAAAGCATGCCACGCTGCCGATCGCGCTTCAGAATAAAAATCAGAACACGCCGTCGAACTCATCCATCAGCGAAAAAGCAAGATGCGACGCCACCAAAAACCGTGCAGCACACACCGCCGGCCCTAACCTTTTTATAGCTTGTCCACCAATCCGAAATAAACTCCTAAACGAACTCAAACCCTAATACAACTCATTCAACTGGGTCTGGGCCTTTTTACCTCAACCAAGTTTTTTGGCCCACTAATTTTCAAGGGACCCGAAACCCTTCCTAACACGGGTTTTTCATACTTCTAACTTTTCAACTCATCGCATGTCGAAGCCTCCAGGACCGCACCTCCCGTAGCTTCTCCACGCACCATCCACCTTTGATCTCCATGCGCCCTAAGCATGAGCCCGATCATCTCGTGATCTTCTTGACCGTCTGAACCTCGGATTTCCCATCCTAGTCCCGGTCCACCTCGTCACCGACCATGATCGCCTCCATGCTCAATCTGCACATGCAAAGACCAAAGAACATTCTTCCAGCACAAGTTCGTCCAAACTTGACCAACGTCAATCCGCACACACGCAACACACCTCGCATAACGCCGCTAAACAAAATTACCAAATATTCATCATCACAAATTAACCATTGTTAATTATTCATCACAACAATATTCTAGACCTGGCCACATGGTCTAACAGACGTGGACCAGTTCAGCGCCCTCATGGAAGCCGCCTCCATCTCCGCGAGCAGCTCCATCGCTGCACCACTGCGCGAGCAGCAGGAGCCCAAGCGGCGTGGCGAGCCGACATCGCGCGAGAGGAACACAACGGCGGCAAATGCAGCAGGAGGCGCCGCCGCCGATTGGGTGCGGCGGCCACGGGCAAGTACGCGGCGGAGATCCGGACTCCACGCGCCGAGGCGAGCGCGTGTGGCTGGGCACCTTCAAACCCCGAGGCTGCCGCGCTGCCTACGACCAGTGCCGCCTATTCAACGCGCGCACGCCGCCGTGCTCAACTTCCCGGTAGAGCGCGTCGGAGCGCTGCGCGCCCTGGTCTCGAGGCGCCACCGCGGGGACGACGACTTCGCCCTTGCCGGGCGCTCAAGAGGCGCCATCGCATCCGCAAGCGCCGCCCAAGAACAAGAGCGCCGCCGCAGCAGGGCCAGCCGCCGCAGCGGGGATGAAGCGGCGCACTGCAGTGAACCGTGCGTCTTTGGAGGTGGAGGACACGGAGCGGACTACTTGGAGGAGCTGCTCGCGTTATCCGATCAACGAGCAACTACGTTCTATTTCTAGCCTAGCTGATGGTCGCCGCCGACATCGATGATCGCACGTGCTCATTTCGCACGCAAAATTGAGTCTTGTTTGCTAATTAAATTCATCATTCATTCATTTAACTTGTTCATGCATGCTAGTGATCGGCCGATTAGTCGGCATGCACATGCACTTCAGAGGTTTTTTTTAGGGGTTAGTTGGTTTAATCTATGTCCTTTTTGTTGGTGTTGGATCGCAATCGACGACAGAGGGGGTGAATGTCGACTTTATAACTTATCCTCCAAAGTGTATCCACAAAAATCTTCTCTCCAATAGATATCAAAGCTATGAAGAAAAAGACTTGTGTTCTCCGAATAAGCCTACTGGGCGAAAGAGAAATATGTAGAAGAGAACTCAGAGGAACGAGATAGAAAATAGGCCAAAAAGAATCAGCATCAAAGATCACATAGCTGCTGGGGCGGTCAGACCGCAGGTGCCTGGGCGGTCTGACCGCTACCCCGCCGCCAGTCTGACCACTTGTTAGTTGCCGGTCTGACCGGTGCTTACTGGCCGGTCTGACCGCCAAGTGAAGCCCGGTCAGACCGGACCCCCCGAAATTTCAGACCAACAAATTGAAACTACTGCGCAGAAAGACTTAAAAATTGTGATTTCGACCAATTAAAAGGCTTGCAGTTAATTTCCCTTTGCCAAAAGAGAATATACCTATTCTAAATAGCAGAGAGACATTACTTAACAAGAAAAATCACCGAGAGACCAAGAATTTGAGAAATTTGCCTGCGATATGAAAATAGTGAGAGGAAAACTGATGTCAATTACTCATCACACACTCGGGGTCACCTCCACATGGTCCATCAATATCCCCCTTGATGAGTATATTGACAAACCCAGAAAAAGCACAACGTTGAGTTTGGAAAAGAAAGAAAATCAAACATGGTCCAAAAGAAATCAAAGAAGCTTATGACCATGTTGACAGAAGGAACACTAGAGCAACAACAGAAAGAGCAAATTGTTCTCCAAAGCTCCAGAAAGTTCCCAAAATGGCTTTTTTCCGCTATTCTCCCCCTTTTGGCAATAAACACATCAAGGATGCAAAAGAGAGAATAAGGCATGGTGTTGGATGAAATGGCTGAAGTTTGTTTATTTTAAGCATTTAGAGCCATGAAGATTATCCAAAATGACCATATGAGGATTACATCAAGCCATAAGACATAAGTATGCTATCAAGATCATGACAAGACATGTATAATCAAGCTAAGCCAAATAAGTCACAATCTGAAATTTAGTTGAATTTCTTAGTATGTCAAGTCAACCATGATTCTAGTCTAGCTAAAGGTATCCAAAGATCATGCAAACCATGTCCATAGTCTAAGTGGAACCAAGAAGCTAGTACTGAGTCAATTTAGAGTGCTACAACTTCAAGAATGAGACATTTGTTTAAGTACTTGTTCTATGTGGAATTAAGCAAATTTAGCACAATTGACATGTTTTTCTTTAGAAATCTTATGGTCGTTTCCAACCAAAATTTTGTTTAGTCATGTGCTTGATCTCAAGCCTTATGTGACCACTCCAAGCAAGAAGCTTAAGAACATGATCTTGGTCATCCAAAACTCTCCCTAAGTTCATGCCTAGTGCAATGGTAAGTTGTCTCATGAGAAATAATTGGTGAGATCAGTTTTTTCGCACAAATGAGATCTTTTTGCTTTGTTAAAAGGTTGTACTAACTCATGCTTCATCAAGGAAGTAACATAGCTTAATCTAAAATTCAACAAAGATTTAAGACTCAACTCAACCTATTTGACATGGCATGAATCATAAGAGGATAACTAAAGAGAGACTAGTCTCAGATGCTAACATGACATGAATTAATTCAAGTGGTGCATTTTTAATCAACTTATCGTGGCAAAGCCTAGACTACACATATAAAGTCATGATAAATCTAGCAAGTAAGCACAGATTATGGCAAGATGTAATCCATTGTAAGCATGTCATAACAAGATAATAATCAAGGCTCCATGTAGGTATATTACAATGCAGAATGAAATGCAAGAAAATCCAGCTCCCCTTCAACATGTGATGCAGCTTTTAGTTCAAGTTGAGTTATGTCAACATTAAAATCTAGAAGCTCCCAAATGAACTCCCCTTGAACCAAAGCAATAAACTCGAGAAGCTGGCAAGAAAATTAGAAATGGCAGTCCTTATAGCATAGATAAGATATAGAGGAAACTATTGCTCAGACTGACTCTCATCTACCACATATGACTCTAGGACTATCAACTGGTCATCTAACACACTAAGGAGCAAACACGTACCCTGTCTATCCGAGGGTGGCCCAACCCTCGCTAGAACCTATAAGAAGTGAGTGAGCTCAACCTAGTAAGAAAAGAAACAGCTAATAAGCAGCATCCAAGAATCACAAGATGAGAGGAAGAAGTCTTATAAGTAACTCGGCGAGAAAACCACTCTAACCTATGCTAGAAGGACTAACCCCAATGCACCTATATGCAATGCAACAGAAAGGAGTAAGAGCATAATAAATGTGATAAGGCATGAAGCACAAAACTTCCCCTCACAACAGTCCATAAGGACAAACCACCCCAAGCTCTCCTCGCAAGGCTGAAAACCTAAAGCTATCCAAAGGCTTGGTAAAGATATCAGTCAATTGGTGGTCACTCTCCACAAACTGGAGCACTATGTCACCCTTCTCCACATGGTCTCGAAGGAAGTGATATCTAATATCAATATGCTTGGTCCGAGAATGCTGCATTGGGTTTTTGGCAATGTTAATCAAAGAAGTGTTATCACAAAAGAGTGGAACACTATCGATAACTAACCCAAAGTCCCGCAGGGTCAAGACCATCCAGCACTGGCCGCAACAATCGGCGGCAACAACATACTCGGCCTCTGCGGTGGACTGTGCAACACCGGACTGCTTCCTCGAAGACCAGGAAATAAGAGAAGTGCCAATGAATTGGCAGGTGCCAGAAGTGCTCTTCCTATCTATCTTACAGCCAGCAAAGTCTGCGTCCGAGTAGGCTCTAAGGGAAAGACAGGAAGAGGAAGAGTACCAGATACCATAGTCAATGGTAGCTCGAAGTTACCGAAGGATGCGTTTCACCGCCTGGCGGTGAGATACGCGAGGAGAAGCCTGAAACCGAGCACAAAGACACACAGCAAAGTGTATGTCCGGTCTCGAGGCAGTGAGGTATAAGAGGGAGCCAATCATGCTGCGATACTCCTTCTGATCAACTAGCTCGCCGTCCTCATCTGGGTCAAGAGAGGCTATGGACGCCATGGGAGTTGACACGGGCTTACCATCACTCATGTCAAAGCGTCTCAGGAGGTCACGAGTGTACTTGCCCTGATGCAGGAAAGTACCCTCCCGAGTCTGCTTGATCTGGAAGCCAAGGAAGAAGGTCAACTCGCCCATCATACTCATCTCAAACTTGGTGCTCATGACATTCGAGAACTGTGAAACGAGAGCATGGGAAGAGCCGCCAAAGTTGATGGCATCCACATAAATCTGGACGAGCAGAAGGTTAGCGCCATGCCGGCGAATGAACAAGGTCTTATCCACCTTACCCATCTCAAAACCATGACTTAACAAATAGGACTTAAACCTCTCATACCAAGCTCTAGGGGCCTGCTTAAGTCCATACAAGGCTTTGGAAAGCTTGTAGACATGGTTTGGATATTTGGGGTTCTCGAAACCTGGGGGCTGTCTCATATAGACCTCTTCCTCAATAAAGCCATTGAGGAAGGCACTCTTGACATCCATCTGGTAAAGCTTGAAACCCTTAGAAGCTGTAAAGGCAAGCAGGATTCTAATGGCCTCAAGTCCAGCTACAGGGGCAAAGGTCTCCTCAAAATCTAGACCCTCAACCTGGGGGAAGCCCTGAGCTACCAGTCTAGCCTTGTTTCGAATAACCACCCCATCCTCACTCTGCTTGTTCTTGAAGCTCTGACCCTGAATACGCCTAAGAGCCTCAACACGGGTTCTCCGCGTGATCTTGGCGCACCTGTAGCATCGCTCGACCAAGTGTCCATCCTTCTGACAGAAGGTGCAATGATACTTCACCTTCTGAGGGGTAGAAGTAGCACTAAGAGGCTTCGCCTTCTGAGAAGCCGAAGCAACAGGTGGACTCACGTTGCTATCAGAAATCCCTTGGACAAAATCCGTTGACTTGAATTGAACTTTCTCAATCCTGGACTTGACCTTAATTACACCTGCGGCTATGGGTCTAAGCACGGTAGGTGGATGCTTCCTAACATCCTCAAGAAAATCATATCCTAGACCTTGATTGAATTTACAAATCTTGGATTGATCTAGAATAACATTTAGCATCTTCTTGCCTCCTACAAACCTCTCAAGAGTGTTCATAAGGTACTGACACTCCCGAAAGAGAGAGGTGCAAGAAGAGCAGGGGGAAGGAGAGATAGCAGCAAGTAAGGGAGTAGAAGAAGAACCAGTAGCAGAAGAGCGAATGGCTTGTGCATGCACAGCCGACTTAGAAGGGACAGTCCTACTGCTAGCCAGTTGGTTCACGTCACTAAGCGTCTCTACCTTACCCTTGGGCTTCTCCCCCACATCGGCACACACATTACAAGCAACTGATGGTGGCTTCTCTAGAAGGTCCTTAGTTAGCTTCACACATTTTTCATCCAAAGCAATCAAGTCAGATTTTAGTTTATCACAATTTTTGCATGGTGAGCTAACAGGGTCCTTAGAAGCATATTGAGCCGATCTGTTGTTATCATCAACTAATTCTTGAAACTGTTTGGAGACAGATTCAAGTTCAGCAGTAAGCTTGGGACAATTCACACATGAAGCAATAGGCTCAAGTAGAAAATCTTGTAATTCAGCAATTTTATGATCTGCCCGTTTTAGGTTCATGTTTAAATTATTACAACTTTCACAAGTCTCGGGTAGATCGAGCAACATGGTATAAAGACCTCTAAAACCATTATCATTATCCTCACATGAGGTGCAAGAAATAGCCTCAACAGGAGTAGATGAAAGAGGCGCTACCCTACTCATCTCTAGCTCAGCAAGAAGACTAATGTTCTCCACCTTAATCATGTCAAGCTCAGAGGACAGACTATCATGAGAGGTCCTTAATTTCTCCATGTCACCAAGCAAAGCACAACATATATCACATTCGTCACGGGAGGGAGCAGATATAAGTGAAGTAAGCTCCCGTAACAGTCTATCTACTTCCTTCTCCAACTCGCTACACCTAGCTCTAGATCTAGCATGAAATCCACCTAGCTTAAGAAAAGCATCATTAAGCTGATCGTATAAGGGGTATACCTCGTCGGAGTCGGAGTACAGCTCGCTGTCGCTCACGTCGCCCTCAAGGGCCATGAAGCACATGCCGGAGAAGTCGTCGCTGCCTTGGGGTCTTGCTCGTCCATCCCATCGTCGTCGCTCTACCCCTCTACCTCGCTGAGATCGAGGTCGTCGAAGGCGGTGAGGACACGGTGGAAGAGCTTCTTGGCTTTGCCATGGTCGCAGAACTTCTTCTTGCCTCAACATCAAGCATATTTCCAACGTTGATGTTCTCATCGGCAGGAACAACATATCGTACTTTGACCTTGCGCCAGATGGCGTAGCCCTGAGCCTGGATGTAGGTCTCCATCCGGCTCTTCCAAATGTGATAGTCGATCCCATCGAAGACCGGGGGCTTGGTCGAGTACTTATCTGTCGCTATGGCTCTAGAGACCAGTTAAGATCTATAAGGAAGAGCTAACCGGCTCTGATACCAATTGTTGGATCGCTCAAGAACAAGAGCGCCGCCTGTAGCAAGGGCCAGCCGCCGCAGGCGGGGATGAAGCAAAAGCAGCCTGCAGCTGAACCGTGTGTGCTGGAGCTGGAGGACCTGGGAGCGGACTACTTGGAGGAGCTGCCCGCATTATCTGATCAACGAGCAACTACGTTCTATTTCTAGCCTAGCTGATGGTCGTCGCCGACATCGATGATCGCACGTGCTCATTTCGCACGCAAAATTAAGTCTTGTTTGCTAATTAAATTCATCATTCATTCATTTAATTTGTTCATGCATGCTAGTGATTGACCAATTAGTCGGCATTCACATGCACTTCAGAGGTTTTTTTTGAGGGGTTAGTTGGTTTAATATGTGTCCTTTTTGTTGGTGTTGGATCGCAATCGGCGACAGAGGGGGGTGAATGTCGACTTTAAAACTTATCCCCCAAAGAGTATCCACAAAAATCTTCTCACCAATAGATATCAAATCTATGAAGAAAAAGACTTGTGTTCTCCAGATGAGCCTACTAGGCGAAAGAGAAATATGCAGAAGAGAACTCAGAGGAACGAGATAGAAAATAAGCCAAAAAGAATCAGCATCAAAGATCACGGAGCTGCTGGGGGCGCTCGGACCGCTACCCCGCCGCCGGTCTGACCGCTTGTTAGTTGCCGGTCTGACCGGTGCTTACTAGCTGGTCTGACCGCCAAGTGAGGCCCGGTCAGACCGGACCCCCCGAAATTTCAGACCAACAGACTAAAACTACTGCGCAGAAAGACTCAAAAATCGTGATTTCGACCAATTAAAAGGCTTGCAGTTAATTTCCCTTTGCCAAAAGAGAATATACCTATTCTAAATAGCAGAGAGACATTACTTAACAAGAAAAATCACCGAGAGACCAAGAATTTGAAAATTTTGCCTGCAATATGAAAATAGGATGGTGAGAGGAAAAGATTCAGATTACTCACCACTCATTCATCCTTTGCCCAAGACCTTTTGCAATTGGATTAGCAATGATTTAAGGGCTCTCCAGACCAACATTCAGGCCAGCTCCCAAAGAGAAATAAAAGATTCAAGAATCCTCTGGCAAGGAAACCCTAGAACGAAGAACAGGGCAAGTGAGTAACAAGAATCTTTTGATTCAGAGATTTTGCTCTAGGAAACTAGCTGACCAAGTGGTCTCAAAACATCATCCCATCACAGAGCAATCCATTTTGCTACTCCTTAGCAAGCAACAACTCCAAATTGCAAAAATCTGAAAATCACACAGAGAGGAACTAAAAACGACAAACACAGAGAATTGCAAGCTTGAAAGAAAAAATTCAAAAGATTCATTTCCAACAGCTCAAGGATTACATAGGAGTCCCCATACGCAATTGGATACAAGAGGAATGATTACATGGACATCAACTCATCCTCTCCCTCTCACAAGCTCAAGAACCCCAAGAACACTACATGCTTGAGAGGAGACACAGAGAACCTACGGGAGACAACCTCCTGCACTATCTCAACCATTAAAGCCTAAAGGCAAAACAACTCTCCAAAGGCCATTTTGACTAAAGCAAAACCCTACCAACCCCTCAAGCCCTAGAATCCATTCATACAACTAGGAACCCTCTCCTATTTATAGCCTTTGGCTAACGGGTCTCCAACCCGTTATGCCC
Source organism: Dendrocalamus sinicus (assembly GCA_036346575.1). Taxonomy (NCBI): domain Eukaryota; kingdom Viridiplantae; phylum Streptophyta; class Magnoliopsida; order Poales; family Poaceae; genus Dendrocalamus; species Dendrocalamus sinicus. The sequence continues at coordinate 104,010 of JAYEVI010000080.1, read as the reverse complement.
GTTAAATCCCGAACGGAACCGCTTCCACTTGTGCAGCTTTGCGCTTTTACCGAAACGCCCCTCCTGCACCTTCCAGGAAGCTTCCGCGTTCCTTGTCATCCAAGCCTCGAAACCACCTCGAGTCTCCGCCGTCTTCGACACATCCGACCGTTCTGACCTCGGCATCGCATGTGCCTAGTCCAGTCAGCCCGTGCCTCGCCACGACTCCGCCTCGACGTCTTGCAGTCATCACAGACAAGAAACACATCACATAGCACCGCTCAATAACATGTAATCAATAGAAGCATTAAGAGTAATCTTAAGCAAGTAGAAGCCCAAACCTGTCGAATTGAAAGACTAAGCATCCTAAGCCCATACGACCAAGTTTGACCAAATCCGACCGAACCGATTGCACCATGCAATGACACGGCACGAACCTCACAAACCAAACTCGACTTTCCTAAAACTGATGTCAATTACTCACCACACACTCGGGGTCACCTCCACATGGTCCATCAGTTGGAAATTTTCCCGACCAATCTCTGTCGTCGCGTCGTCCAGGAACTCCAGCTAGTCCCTGTTCTCCGACATGACTCCTCCGGTGCTTCCCACGGTTCGCGTAGATGCCTTGCGCGATGGAGCTATTGCTCCTTGATGGCTTCACATGATGTGTTCTCACCGAGACACAACTGTTAGAATTAATCTTGATGATTTGTAAGTGGTCGTTGAAGTTATGGTCGAAACAGTCCTAGATGCCTTGGTCGAAACAACAGTTGAAGGTGCGGTAGTCGCAGTTGAAGACTCTGAGTATGTGAGGTAGTCGAAGAGTCCGAGTGTGTACTGTGGTCAAAGTGACCGCAGTCTGTGTGTGTTCGGAGTGACCATAGTGTATGTGTGGTCGAAGCGACGGCAGTCTGTGTGTAGTTGGAGCGACCACAGTCTATGTGTGGTCAGAAACGACCAGTCTATGTGTGGTCTGAGTGACCGTAATTAGTGTGTGGTCGGAAACGACCAGTTTGTGTGTGGTCGTTATGACCAGTCTATCCGGTCGTGCACGACTAGTTTGTGTGTGGTCATTACGACTAGTAATAGTTGTAATCGTAGTCATAGCGGCCATGGCCATGGAACTAGTTGTAGTTTTATGCCCAGGGGATCTGCGAGGCCATGGAACTGGCGGCCGGAGTGGCCGTGGAGGCAAAGAAGGACAAGTCGGTGTGGGCCTTTATTTTCCAAGTCACACCTGAAGATATTCTTCTTCAGATGGCCAAGAAGACAATAGCTAAGGAGTTACAGGATTCTTTAAAAACCAGATACCTTGGGGTAGATCAGGTGTAAAAGGCGCGTCAGCAAACATTGCAGAATGAGTTTGTAGCATTGCGCATGAAGGAGGGAGAGTCCATCTATGACTTTGCCGGGAAGCTGAGCGGGATGGCGAGCAAGTACAGCGCGCTTGGTACAACATTGGAGGATCCAGTGCTCATGAAAAAGCTGCTTGGCTCAACACCCACTGAATTCCTCCCGATGGTCACCTCAATTTAGTAGTACTCCTATTTGGAGAGAATGCCATTTGAGGAGGCCATAGGGCGAGTGAAGGCGTATGAGGAGAGGATCCGTCATCGCACCGGCAACACCAACACCAACACCGATGGGCAGCTCCTCCTCACTCACACTGAGTGGTTAAAGTAGCAGAAAGGCAGTGGCAGGGAGTTGTCGATAAGCAACAAGGGGGACAAGGAGCATCAGCTTCCCACCAAGGCCAAGTGGGAGACTCAGTCATCAAAGCAAAAGGGAAAGGGCTCCTCCAGCAGCAATAGCAGTGGCGGTGGTCGAAGAAAGTTCAACAAAACCAAGGTGATGTGCTATAACTACCAAGAGTTTAGACACTTTGCATATGAGTGTCCTGAGAAAGGAAAGAAGGTGAAAGGAAAAGGAAAGAAGGGGAAGGTGCTACTCTGTGACATACAGAGTGATGATGAGCCAACCCTTCTGTGAAGATTCATGAAGTGTGGTCAGTCAAGATTAGGGGAAAACAAATTTGTTAGATACTAATCTTGACAAAGTTTGTATATGCATGTTTAATTTAGTCTTTTGCATGTAGTGATCATGTTGTATATCTTTTAGCATATTAGTAGTGTTTGGCACAAAAAAGGCTAGCGGTGGTGAAGGCCATCACAGCTAGAGTTAGTGTGAAGCTGATGGTGATTGTCAATGACATCTCGGTGTGAAGCTGGCAGCGATCATCACAAGGAGATGTCGGTGTGAGGCCAATAGTGATGGCAGTGCGATGCTGCTATGCAAGGGAGCCAAAGATGGTGGTGTGAAGCCATCGTCACTGGAGGAGTTGGTGTGAAGCCGACAAACGCGCCTCGGTGTGAGGTCGAGTGGTAGTGGTGTGATGTCATTGCAAGAAGAATCAAGATGGCTATGGAGACCACTGTAAGGAAAGGTCAGTGTGATGTCAACGCCAACAGTAGTGCGATGCTGCTACAAGGAGAAGTCGGTGTGAGACCGACAATGACGACAGAAGTGCGAAGCTACTGTGTGAAGTTTCATCGTAAGGTCGACAGTGTTAGGGGAGCCCATTGTCGCATGAGAAGTCGATTTGAGACCGACAATAATGATGATGAGAAGCCATTATGAGAAGATGCTGGTGAGAGGCTGCAACGTACGTGTAACATCTTGAAAATTTGAAGCTAGAATTTGTGTAGCCCTTGAATTGTTTTGAAATATATTTTGTCAATATTTGGAAGTTTTGTGGGTTTTCTTCGGTTTATGATTGAGGTTCCAACAATTGAAAATGAATTATGAAAAGTGGAACAAATAGAAGATCGTGAAAGAAATGGGAAAATAATAAAAAGAATTTTTGGGCCAATTCTTGGCCAGGCCTAGCCGGCCTAGGCTGACCCATCACTTTCTCTCTCCCCTTGCTTCGGCCATGGCCGAAGCCATGCTCGCCATTGTAGCCCACTTTGCCGCAGCAACCTGTAACATCCTGAAAATATGAACTTAGGAAATGTGTAGCCCTAGAATTGTTTTGAAATATATTTTGTCGTTATTTGTAGATTTTATGGATTTTTCCTTGGTTTTGTGATTGAGGTTCCAACAAATTAAAAATGAATTATAAAAAATGGGATAAATAAAAGACCATAAAAGAAATGGAACATAATAAAAAGAATCATGGACCAAATTTCGGCCAGGCCCAGCCGGCTCTTTTCCTCTACCTGTTCGACCACGGCCGAAGCCGATCTCTATCTCGCCCATTTGAAGCCCGCGCCCCACCCAACCGCAGCAGCCCAACTTTTCGATCGCGCCTCCTTCGGACCAGCGCTCGCGTCACTGAGACCCACTTCTCCAACTCCCAACGACCGTGCGCGTCAACTCCAACCGGTCAACAGCCTCACTCCGTCTCATCGATCTGCCACGGCGACCGACTTTTGACCACATTGTCAGCTGCAGTGCACTCCTGCTCCCGTCGATTCCTCTGTCCTAGGCGTCACTACGCCTGTGCCAGCATTAACTCGGCGTCGATCGCATGATAGCCATGCGACTACGCCTGCTGACCCGTGCCTACCCGCACGACTCTGCCACCCCGTCTCTATTCCCATACCTTGCATCACCAGCTCTCTAACCTAAGGTCGACTGCCATGCCCTCGCTTCGACCACTCAACTGCCCTCCCACATGCTGCCACTACTTTTCCAGGCTATAAAGTCTCGCCCGGGGCTCTCGATCGCACCACACCATTTCACCAAGTCTCCCACTTCAAGGAATTAGCCTCCCGAGCACCACAACCCACTGGCGATCCCTTCTTCCCCAAGACCGGCGAAGGAGCCTACCCTCGATAGCCGCCGCAGTCCAATTCCTTTCCACAGAGGCATCTCTGGAGCATCACGACACCATCCCCGCCCTCGACCGGGACTTACCGTCGCCTGAACTACGCTAGCACCCTGTGATCCCTTCGACCGCCGCCATCCCACGATGCCAGCTCGCCACCGACTTCTCCGAGCCCAATCGATCATTGAGGTAGCCTCCCAAGCTCTCCTAGATGCTTCCCTCCTGATTTATTGGTCCCTGATGCCATAAATCGTCATAGCCATACACCCTCTATTTCGCCGCTCGTCTGCCTCGCTGCCGATTGCACGTGGTCGAGGTCTCAGTGGCCGTGGTCGAAATATCGACCACGGTAGGGGTCGTGAGGCCTTAAGCACAATTCGACCATGTTTTGCTCTTCACCACGCAAACGTAACCATCCTAGCCACTCTGTGCTATTTACGACCACTCCAGAGTCATTTGCGACCACCTAAGGTGATTTACGACCACGGTATGCCATTTACGACCGCTCATTACTATACACAATCACTCATAGTAGAGCTACGACCATGCAGTCGAAAACGACCTCGCGGCCGAAACCAACCACAAGGTCGTTACCAACCATGCAGTCGTTACGACCACGCGGTCAAAGCCACGACCACACAGTTGTTTATGACCCAGCGATCGAACTCACGACCATGTGGTCGGATTTACGACTACGTAGTCGTTACGACCATGTTGTCGTCCTGACAATCGGCTGTGGGTCCCGCCAGTCAGACTTTTAGCTATTTCTCAAATTTGTTTAAACAGAGAGGTTCAAATGGTCATAACTAGTTCATTTTAACTCCGAATTGAGTGAAACAAATTTCTAAATTCATCTAAAATCAAAATCTAACCAATGGAACCAAGATCATGAATTTTAGAGTTCATTTGAATTTTTCTATAAGGATTTGTTTTGTTTGCTGATTTTTATCCAAATTTTTGCGCACGTTAAAATAGCGTATGAGGCTCAAGAAGAAGAAGCTGAAGCAGCTGCTCTAGAAGATCAAGAACCAGTTCTCTATGACCAAGGCAAGTCAACACTTTGATTAGTTGCACCTACATTTTCTGCAAATTGCTTTTGTTTAAATTATCAAATTGCATGCTATTACTTTATATGCAAATATATGTTGATTTAAGATTCTAGTTATATGCCCATGGATTAACTTGATTAGCATTACTTTTTGGTTGGAATATTTGAACATGTGAGCCTTGTCACCCTAGCAAAAACTATAATGGTAATCTTTCGAAAATAAGTCTGTAATTATATGCCATGCTAGTATTGTTTAGATATTCGGGGGCGTCTAAATGCCCCAAGCATCGCTTTTAATCATGAGAAAATTGGTTGGGCAGTCATGGTGATAATGACCAGTATATTTTGGATATGATTATTTTATACTCCCAAAAATCTCAAATTGCTTATCTATCTAGGCGGATGGTTCGGGGGTATGGTGCAGCAGTGCACGAGAGTGTGGTTTGTGGTAGAACCACCCAGATGACTCTAAGGACTAAATCTTGTCATGACCTCCTGTGTAAAATAGGTACAACCACAAGTCTGTAAAGTACAACTTGGCTTAGTAGATTTATCGGACCCTGAAAGTCATTATTATAGGTGGAGGAGGTGAGGTAGTGCAAGTGGCTGTCTGGGTGACAGCTTGAATGGGACACTCGCGGAGGGTGAAGTTTTCCGTGGTGGCTAGTAGTGTGGGTAGCCAGCTGCTAGTCATTCAGAGGAAGAACATACTGCACAACCTATGAGACCTGCCGCAAGTGGGCCGAGATCATCACTACAAGAAATCCTTCTTTCTATGACAAAAATCCTCATGACGGGGCAAAATTTTGTCATATAATATATCATAATATGACGCAAAAGTCTGTAGCGTCATAAAATCAGGACAGACAGAACTATTTATGATGAAACTATTTTGTTTGTCACATAAAGGTACCAAGTGTCGTCACAAAATGCAAGTTGCCAGGAGCCGGTTGACGGTGGTGTTTTTATGACGATATGTGTTGTTTTTATGTGACGGCTGTGGAGCGTCACTGTTTGTTATTTCAAACATGACGGCCCCCAACGTCAATATACCCCCAATAGGAGGTGGACCCTTGACCCCAATCAAGACGGGCGGGTGGCGGCGGCCTTTGGGCGGAGCCGCTCCTATCTCCCAAGCGACGGCGGCGCGGCGGCCTGCAGGCGAGCCGCTCCCATCTCCCCAACTGACGGCGCGACGGCCTCTGGGCGGAGCCAACGCGCAGATCCGCTGCAAGCCCGCCCGACGGAGCGCGAATATCCGGTGACCGGCGGCGACTCCATCTCGTTGGTCGGCGACGGGCTCCTAGTCCCAAGGTGCGCCATTGTGGCGATGCGCCTCATCCCCCTCCCGTTCTGCTCGTTGCCTTTCCCGTCGCTCACCTTCCCCTTTCCGCTTGATGTGAGGCCTAATCAATCCCGCTCTCTCAAGTTCTCATGTCGCAGCGTCATCATCTACCGCCGCACTTTCGGCGGTCAAGCGCAGCTAGGTTTCCGCAACCCGCACCTTTGCTCGTTGCCGCAGCGCCTCGCCCACTCTTGTCGAGCCGCAGCGCCGATTGATGATGTGACCGGTTGCCATTGATAATGTGCCCGGATTGCAAGGACGTGAGGGTGTTTGCTGCCACTACCACGCAGTCTGAGTATAACGTTGGAAGGAGATTTTTCAAGTGCCCCAGGAAGAACTATCGAAATGTTAGTGTTATAATCATTTTGCATTGCCCAAATTTCATTCTTGTTTGAATGGGCATGCCTGAGAATGGTAGTGTTTTTAGCATTCAGTGGCTGCACTAGTGATGTTAATTTGCCTGTTGTTTTAATTTGGATGCAGGGGACATGTACTAGGTATTGGTTCGAGGAAGAATATGTGGTGTTCCTTCATGATAATGGTTATCTACTGTCAGCTTCCTCGACCATTGCAGCAGCTTCGACAACAGAAGTTCTTGAGCTGGTGGAAAAAATTGATAGCTTAGAGCAGAATCTGAACAAGGTGAAGGAAATGGTTGGCAAGAACAGGGAAGGCATAGGAAGCTGCATTTGTCTTGTGTGTGGCTGTCTGAATGTAACATTCCTGGTGTTGGCCATCCTTTTGGTTGTAACTGTAGTGTTGAAGTAGGCAATGATGATGAAGTAGGACATGTTGTGAAGTAGGTTGGATATGTTGGCCACATTTGATATGCTTTTGGCTATGATGATGAAGTAGGCTAGGACATGTTGTATTGAACCTGTTATCCAGGATGTATTTGCAGTTGGTATGAAATATGTGCCTTTGTGCTGTTGGACATCTCTTGTGTGCATGGATATGTAACCTGTCTGTGTGATGAAATATGCGCCTTTCTGATGTATGTTGGAATTAAACATCCCTTTTGCTTTGATGTGTAACCTGTGTGTGATGAAATTTTGGCAGCATGTATGTAACTTGCAGCATATATATATCATGACAGATCTTGTAATTTCCATGACACTGTCAGGTTGTCATAAAAACCCAGAATTTTTGTAGTATATATCATCTCAATGAATTCTGGGCAGCATATAACATATCCATGATATTTTGGCAGCATATAGCCTGTATGTAACTTCCAATAGGTTACATGTGCATAGAATAGAATTCATAAATCAAGTTTAACATTGAAACAGAATCATTGCATACAAGGTCTTACAATTTCATAATTCAGATACAAATTTCAATAGCATAATTCAGATACAACAGAATCACTAATAGAAGTTCATGGTTCACAAATAGCTCCAGAAATGCAAAGGTTAGTCATCATCACTGTCTTCTTTTGATATACTCGCTTCGTCTTGACTATGGTACTCAAGGAAGGTTTCATCTTCATCTTCGTCGTCTATTTCATCACCTTGAGGTGTTTGTTGATGTCGACGGATGCTCTCGACAAGGTCTACACTAATAGGGCTGCCTGGTTGATTATCCATGTGCAACAAATCCATATTAGGATAAATGTCTCCCACTGTACAATCTCCTGACGAAGTATGGTCCTCTTGGTATGCCTCCTGACATCTCATCTATACTTGTTCATGGATTGGTTGTTTTCCGTCGGACTCTTCAACATCAAATATATGTCGGTGGCCAAATTCTTGTACCACTCGCCAACATGGACCTAACTTTGTATCTTCCAAGAAAAATACTTGTGAAGCTTCTGTGGCTAGAATGAAAGGATCATTCTTATACCATCGGCCTTCGATGTTAATGCTCTTGAAGTAACCATCATCTTTCATCTGGTATGTCCTTCCCTCAAGATTGTACCATTCACACCGTAATAAGATAACTGATCTATCTCCTTTCTTGTTCTTAGTGTAATTCAACTCAATAATGTCCGTGATTGTCCCATAGAAGTCAATAGTGTCATCATTGTGAGTACTGCAGTCTTGATGGTGGAGTTTTGTGTTTTCTGTGTGCCTCACGAGCCATAGTGTGGTACCGCACCCCATTGATTATATAGGTGTGTATGATCGCACACGCCTATCCGCCGACATGCGAGTGAGTACAGGTCTTCATCAACATTTGTTGTGCCTTCGTATTTCAATCTGTAATCTGCAGAAAAACACGAGAATTGGTGAGTTTGAAAATTTATTGTGTCATAAATGATTGATCGGGTTGTAAAGTTGCACGCACATGTTTCTCGAACCATGCAATAATTGTGTTGACATCATTTTTTCAATATTGTTGACTGTTGTTGTTCCAATTCGCCCTACACATGCTGCAAAGGAAGAAGTTAATTAGTTTATTGTGACACTAATATTGAATAAAGTTGGCGAAATGAAATGACAAAGAATTACTCACTCTTTGTATTCATCAACCTCTTCGCAATTATTTAGAACACACCAAACCATGGAGTCATAGTCATTATCTTGGTAATGAAGTTTTGAAGCACCCAACAGGTTAATACCATGACCAAAAATAGAGTAATCATTGGGTGAGATGTTCTGTGCTCCATCTAAGTTTCTTTCAGGCCTAGTGAACTTAGTAATAATTTCACTTAAATATGTTGAGCATTGGGTCATACACTCATAGGCAGTGTATGCCTCCGCAACAGATCCTTCAGGTCTTGCATTATTGCGGATGAAACGCTTAAAGGTGCCCAATCTTCTCTCAATGGGATACATCCATCCATACTGAACCGGTCCCCTAAGGAGTGCCTCGTCAGGTAAGTGTACGCTAGGTGAACCATAACATCGAAGAATGCAGGAGGATAAATTTTCTCCAGTTTGCAAAGGATAATTACAATATCTTTCTTCATCTGGTGTAGTGCATCAATCTTTAGAGTTTTCGAGCAAAGTTGTCTAAAAAACCTACCCAATTCAACAATTACTTCATATACATCTTTGCGCACCAAACCGCGAAGGCCAGCTGGTAAAATACGCTGCAGCAGTATATGATAGTCATGTGTTTTCAGCCCATGCATTGTTCCTCCTCCATATTGACACATCTTGATATATTAGAGGCATAGCCATCCGAAATTTAACATTGCTAACAAACGCAAGAACTTCTTCTTTGCTTCAGCGTTAGAACGTAACAAGCTTTGGGCTTTGTGGACGAATTACCAGCTTCTTCCAAAGAAATGAAGCTCTTTTCTTATACCTCTGTCTTCCAAATCTAGTCTAGCAGCGACTGTGTCCTTTGTCTTCTTCGAAATATTAAGTAGAGTTGACAAAATGTTTTCACATATGTTTTTCTCTATGTGCATAACATCTAGGTTATATTGTAGCTTCAATTTTGACCAGTATGGCAAATCATACAAGCTAACCTTGAGATGCCATACTGGTTCTCTATTACGGCGTCGTTTTCTTGTTTTCTGCTTATCAGGATTCTTGCCTGGAACATAGGAAACTTCATCCAACCTTGCCATAACCTCATCTGCACTAAATTTCCTTGGCGGCTCTCTATTTTCATGGTGGCCACTGAAAGATCTGTTTTTCCTCCAGGGATGGTCATTTGGGAGGAAACGTCTATGGCCTATGAACCCAATTTTGTTTCTCAGACATTCGGAGCATGGATTCTCATCAAAGTGCACACATGCGAAGTAACCCCTAGTGGTTCTGCCTGACATGGTGCCTAATGCAGGGTAGTCATTGATTCCCCACAGAATCGCTGCACGCAGACTGAAATCTTTGCCTTCATATGCATCATAAGTAGAGACACCCTCCCAAAGGGTAAGCATGTCTGCTATCAAAGGCTGCATGAACACATGGAAATCTTTGCTTGGTGATTTTTTGCCTGGAATAATTAAAGCAAGCATATAATTGGATTGGTCCATACACATCCATGGTGGAAAATTGTATGGAACCACTATCACTGGCCAGATGCTATATGAATTGGTCATCTGACCAAATGGGTTAAATCCATCAGTAGCAATGGCTAACCTCAAATGCGGGATCATCGCAAAAGACTTGAAAGTATCATCAAATTCTTTCCAAGCTTCTCCATCAGCAGGATGTCTCATTTCATTTTCAATTGGTACCCTCTTATCCTTGTGCCATCTTGCATCTCTGTGCGCCGCTTTGAGATAAAAAGCCTTTGAAGGCGTGGAATTATTGGAAAGTAACGCAGACCTTGTGAGGAACTTTCTTTCGCCTCCTTATTCACTTTCCATCTTGATTCGCCACAAAGCGGGCAATGATCATCATTGGCATGATCCTTCCAAAATAAGGCACAATCATACTTGCACACATGAATAGAAACATAACCAAAACCAAGCTTCCGAAGTAGAGCTTTAGTTTCGTTATAGGACTTAGGGAGACCGGTAACATTCTTCAACGATGTTGAAAGCAACTCAAGGAATGCATTGAACCCAGAATTTGTTATCCGATTGTACACTTTTATATGCAGCAGTTTAATAATGAAAGTTAGCCTAGACTCCTCGGTGCAACCTGGATAAAGTTCACGCTTTGCCTCTTCCATGATTTGTTGATATAAGTTACCACCGCCATGGCTTGCTGCGGTGTACAAATCTTGAATCAACCCTTGAACTCCCCGTGCACTATCTTCTATGACATCTTCAGCTTGTCCTTCATCATCAAGTGGAGCCTGGTCATTTCCATCCCATGATATATCTTCAGTACCAACAGCGAGTGTGCCATCATCTTGTTGAACATCATTATCTCCCTCTCCATGGTGAATCCACCTTATATAGCACCTAGAAATACCATTGATGTGGATATCCTCCTCTACCTCATCTTGACTTTTTTGTATTTGGTTCAGGCATCGACGGCATGGGCACTTGATTTCCTCATCTGCACTAAATCTACTTCTAACATGTTCCATGAATTGTTCAACACCAGACATATAGGGATCACTAAATGGTGCACTGTTATAAATCCAGCTTCTATCCATCTCGACCTGGATAAATTTAGGTGCCAAAATGTTACAAATCGAGCTTCTATCCTTCAATTCAATTAAAGGCACTGCAATAACAAATCTAAAGGGGAAGAGCTATGGTTGACTCAGCTCACCTTGTACAATGGCCAGCGAGGCAGCAGCTTTATTGCATTTTTTCCCACATACTATGGCAAAAACTTGTAACTAGTATTTCTCCCACATACTAACTCCAAATGTGATGCTTTTTTTTCTAAAATTATCTAAAATCATGATCTATCAATTTATTGCGTTGATTTTGGTCATCTTTTCATGTGACAAAGTTTGAACAATTCAAAATTTGAATTTCAAAAAATGACAACTTTAAACCAGATTTTGAAACTCCAAATGATTTCAACAAAAAAAGTCATGAAAATAAAAGTTGTAGAACTCATCAAGATCTACAACTTTTATTTCGGTCATTTGTTTATCCGACAAAGTTATAGTAACCTTATTCACAAATTTCACGTATCTCTCCTATAGTTTATGAAACTATAAGAGAGATATGTAACATTTGTGAACTATGTTACTATCACTTTGTCGGATGAACAAATGACCAAAATAAAAGTTGTAGATATTGATGAGTTGTGCAACTTTTATGTTCATGACTTTTTCATTTGAAATTACTTAGTGCCCCAAAATTTTGTTCGAAGTTCTAATATTTTGAAATTCAAAATTCAAACTGTCCAAACAAAGTCATATGAAAAAATGACCAAAATCAAAGTGGTAGATCTCGATGCGTTATACAACTTTGTTTCTGACATTTTTTCCAGTTGAAATCATTTATTACCACAAAAATCTATTTGAATTCCTAATACTACTAATACGGTCACTGACATAGCGGACCCACCGCGCCAGGACCAAAAATTGGCCAGCGCAGGCTCTGCCACCGACATAGTGGACCCACCGCGCCAAACCAAAATTTAGCAGCTACACCTCGCAGCTCTCCCGCACTGATTCGCTCACCGACACATGGGACCCACCACGCCTCCCGCTCTAGAAGGCCAAAATTCCCCTCGCGACTGTAGCTTGCCTTATCCTCTTGGCCGGTCAGACAAAGGGGAAAAATCTCCACTCCCCGCAGACCACGGCCTCGTCCTCCCTCCCCTCAACCTAGTGCCGCCACTCGCCCATCCCGCCGCCACACCTTCGCGGTGCGGATCGCCCATCCATTGCCACACCAATGCCGGAGGCGGAGCGCCCATCCGCCGCTTTGTAGCTGCTCGTCCCGCCAACCGCGTCACGCGCGATCTCCTATCCACAGGTTAATGACTTTGAATGCATAGATTAGAACATGATGAATTTTGCTGAGATTACAGTTCTTTTCTTTCTAGTTTCTGATTTTGCCTTGTAGCTATGGCAATTAGCAATTTGTAAATAGTATGTTCCATATGAATCTGCTGAAACAAAATGAATGCATTGAAATGTTCTGTTGTCTCACTTATGAGGAGCTGGTAGTTCTTGATCAAGAGTGTAGTGAGCATAAGTATTGTATTGTTCAGTATTTTCTTTTCAGGTGTGGTGTGTAGAGATATTGCCTTTATGAATAATACTTATGTATTGCCTCTTCTTCTTGTTGTAGAAGAGTACTGATGTTAGCTTTGTCTCTAGCATGTTGGTTTGCTTCTAGCATTTAGTAGAATAAGTTGCATTATCAAGTTCATCATTTGAAAGTGCTTTTTGGTGACTATTAGATTGCTCCTTTATTTCGTTTACAATTTCTCTCTTGATCTGTTAGTTCTTTCTTCAACTTTTTTATAGAAATCGAATCCGTTTACGCTCTTTCTAACGTTTCATCGTAATAAGTATTAGAAGAAATGCCAAAAACAAGTATGAGCAGGAGAGGGACGAGAACGTTAAGAAGGTTCGGATGTTTTAAGTCTTTGTGTATTCGGTGTTAGCACAGCATCGTTAGGGATGTTTTTCAAAAGGAAAGAGGGCAAAGGGAAGAGACTAGTGTCGACAAACCGAATCGACATTGAATATGATCCATCCTCGACATTGATAACCAATCGATAGTGATGATGATTATGATGATGACCTCAATCGAGGTCAATCTTGAGGTGAGATGGATTACTAGGCCAATTTACAAGTTTACATATCCGTCTATTTGAAACATATACTTCATTGTAGTTATTTAATCTATTGCTGTCTTCTTAATTTATAAGATGCATGTTTCTCTTGCCAGGTAAGACCGATGGTTCCAGGAACTCACCCTCAACAGAAGAAGCAAAAGGTGGCTACAATGGCGGCTGCCAAGCAGCAGCCACCGCGCACGCCAACCAGATTCACTAGGGCCAGTGCAGCCATGTCTTCGCCTGGTGCAAACACTAAGACCACTGCAGGCCGTCCGCCACTTAGGCCAAGAGAGAACTTGCCTACTAGGAACAATTTGAAAGCCAACCCTAATACAAATGCCATTTCCAGTAGCAGCCATTTGCAAAGCCACCTCACTACAAGCGCCAGCCAGACCACAGAAACTACAAACACAATGCCTAGTTCTCCTAGATTCACTAGGACCAGTGCAGCCATGTCTTCACCTGGTCCAAACACAGTGCCTAGTCCTCCTAGATTCACCAGGGCCAGTGTAGCCATGTCTTCGCCTAGTGCAAACACAATGCCTATTCCTACCAGACCCACTGCTAACCTGTCTCAGCAACCTACTCCCACAAACAGTGTTAACCAAACAGTTCCTGCGGACAACTCGCCAGGTGGACAAAGCTCTAGGCAAAGCAATGACATCAATGAGTCGGCTGAGCAATTTGATGCTGCTAATTCAGAGGGTCATACAACTGAAGGAGAACCAGTCCATGACTCAGTTCTAGGTAAACAATATGTGTTTCCAAGCATTAGTTTCTCCATTCAATATCTACAATTGGTACTGCTATAATAAAACATTTCTATTATTATTTGCCAATGCAGCGCCCCCAAAGAATGTCCGCAAGAAAACCATGGGTCATGGCTTAGAGAAGATGATTAATAGAGGAAAGAAGTCGCTATCGAGGTGGTGAAGGGAAGAAAAGACCTAAGGTCCCACTTCAAGCCGGGGCGGCATCGAATGTGGTGTTGCCCTTAGAGACAACTCCGCCTATCTACACATCTTGGAAAGAATATGATAATGAGCGGGCAGGCGTGATATCAAAAGTGCTTAGGAAAGTGGCGGTGAGATAGCTATTTCATTCTTCCAAATATTTTCATGCATTACAATACTCCCATGTGAAAATTGTGTCTAATAATTCATTTGTGTGGCTTGATCAAGGTTGGATGTGCATGTTAGGAATGAGGACCAAGCAAGGTGCATGCACCGATATCATTAAGAGGGGAGTAAGGTAGCGAGGTATCACCTTAAAAGGAAGTACTTGACGACTCATTGACAAGAGAACATTTGTTGGCCAAAGAACCTCCACCTAAAATGAAGAAAGAGGAATGGATCCAGTGGTTGAGTCTTGGTGTGACCCAAAGAATCGAGTCCATGCTCGCATTATCGCATTTGTTAATATGCAATGCAAAGCGTGCATGTGAATGAAACCTCTGTATTGCATTTGTGGTGCGGGAGAAATGTGCTAAGAATAAAGTAAACCGAGGCCAAGTGCGGCTTCACCAAAGGACTGGATCTAGGTCCTATATTGCCCATCGATCTGACACTGCTACGGATACTATTGCTTTCTGTGTATTCCAATTATAAGGAACTGTGTGCCATTAATTAGTTCTTGCCTTTGAAATGTGAAATGTTATGGAGACAAACCTGATTGCACGATGTTTGTTTGGATCCAATATGTGTGCCATTAATTACTTAGGCTTGTGAAGCGACAAGTCTTGAAGAACAACGACATGTGGACATTGATGGTGTTGACCATATAAACTGTCGGTAGATGTGTGCTTCATAGTTCAATACAACTTTGTTAGTATGTCTTTTGTATAATTAGCGGGAAAGATGGGACATTTGTAGCATAGTAATTAGCATGTGCTTTTGAAGTGTCAAGTTAGCACGTGCTGTATGATTTCTCATAATATTTGAAGTGTTAGAAAGGCGGCTTACTGTTTGTAGCCGATTGTGAGTTTGGCCCTCTGATTTCTGAGATGAGCTCCCATTTTTTTTATGTCGATGGCCAACTGGGAATCAAATACATGTGAATGTTGATTGGCAAATCATAGTAGTAATTAGTTGACTATGCCAGTGATTGCATTTGTTGTTGGCATAAAAAATCTGGAGGCAGATACTTGTATGATCTGTAGTGCATACATATTTTGGCATCTTGCTGTTGACATGTAAAAATAATTTATGGCTAATCTTATATCCCATGTTTGTCCAGCCCTCTCTTTACCTTCACGGATATCATTGTAATCCAAATTTTTGCATGCTACAGAGGCCTAAGTACAACAACATGGATCCAGTTCTGTTGATTTCTTTGGAGAATGTATGAATAGTCCATAAAATGGTCGTACTCCTCTTGCAAATGAGATATATGTAAGTTACATAATTATTGGATACATGTCTTGTACTCAAGTAAATGCCTGTTGAACAACATTGTATGGCCTTGTTAAGTGGATTCATTCTATGTAGGAACATATGGTTGCAGAGAAGGAAAGAGAACCAGAAGAAGGAGAAGCACAAAAGTCTCCCTCCAAGATTGTTGTTGACAGTGTGAGCCAGATCAGCCGTTCATCCACCTTCCTTCCAAACATTGGTGTCGCTCGAGTGTCGAAGACTGCCCGGTCTACATCGACAGCCGCAGAAGCACGCCTGCAAGCTCAGTTTGAGGCAACACTCCAAGCAGAAAGAGAGGAAGCTGCTAGGAAGCAGGAACAGTTGGAAGCACAGCTTCTTGCTCAGCACGCCTCACTTGAAGCCAACCAAGCAGCACTTGAAGAAAACCAAAATTTGCTGCGCCAGACCCAAGAAGAAGTGAAGGGGATGCATACCAAATTTGAAGAGACTAATGCACTGCTGCGTTTGTCTTTGAAACTTCGAAAAGATTGAGGTAGGTCGAATGCGCTTGGTTGATGATGCCTTTGCCTAAGCTTTTGTTTGCCTTGCTAGAACACCAAACTTTCTCTTTGTTGGAACTTTGTGCCTTTGTGTTGTCGAAACCTATGTCGAACTTATTTGCATCTGTGTGTATGTTTGAACCTGAGTGATGGAATCGTTTGAACCTGTGTGATGGAACCTGGAACTAGTGTGATGTGTTTGAACCTGCAAGCACTATGTCTTATGCTCTGGAATGTATGTGGATGATGGCTTGGCTGAAATGTGTATGCTTTATGAGCTCTGATGAGAATCTTTGGAAAGATCATGCGACATTGGTCATTGAATTGATACATATATTTGAGCCACGTTCGTCATCGAATGAAAGGAAAATTTATGACGACCTAGAGTCGTCTCAAGATGTCTCTAACTACCTTACATAACAAGACAAAATGAAAATGTCACAAAATCTGCATAATTATATATGACGCTACCGTATCGTCACAATAAGTTGTCTAAATCAGGGTTCCCAGGACACAATTTATGACGGTTGGCGTATTAGGTGACGAGTTCACCAACCAATATGTGACAGTCACAGTCGTCATTAAATGACAACAATATATGACGACACAACAAAACCGTCACAAAAGGTCATCACATTTTGTGACGGTTTTCCATATTTTCGTCACAAGGTACATTTTGTGACGGTCGTTATATGACGACCTTCATGACGGTGGTTTTTCGTCATACCATTCATTTTGTGACAAATTATGTACTTTCCATGACACTTTCATTTTGTTATAAAAGCCCAGATTTTTTGTAGTGCATAAGGGTGAGATGATGGAAGGGACGAGGTACTTTGAACTGCTACTGTGATGGTTTGTTCAACCGCACGACTAAGGAATCGTGTGCGACAATGGGTAAACTATCTCTTGTGGGTAAAGTGTGCAAACTCTACAGAGCCAAAACTATTCGAATAGCCGTGCCTACAGTTAAGGGCGGACATGGAAACTTAACTAGATATAGTTCTATTTCAAAAACTTTGTGAGAGAATGGGAGATATGGAGGGCAGTGGGAAGCCCTAATTGGTGTTGCCCTGGGTGTCGTCCCAGTGATAATGTAAGCGGCTATAACGCTGAAAGTCTAGCATATGATTTAGAGATCATGGAAAGTTGGATGGTCTCTAGATCACTGTTAATAAAGCATTCTTTTACACACATTATACTTTGGTTCAAACTGCTAGGTCAAAGGAAGTTTTCTAAGTAATATATTTCAAAATGCAAATTTTTGGCAAACAAAATAACCCGAGCCTTCTCTTGATAAGCCATGCATACTATCTACTGCATTTTGTGTATTGGCTCGCTAAGCACGGTGGATTGTGCTCACACTCGCATTACCAACATCAAAAACAGGAACCCAGGACCACTACACACATGAGGATAACCCTGCTACAGATGGAGGAAGTAACGCCGTTAATTAGGATGACTCCTGCGGTTTTGGGTCCAAGGCAAATTAGACCATGGAGTTGTGTGTGCATAGGTATATATATTACATAAGTCTAGATAGTATATATATATTTACGGAACACATTTACCCCCAGTCGCTTGCCTATGGATTGTGGTCTCACTACTGCGTATGTTTCCACTGTTCTTTGTAATGTAAACATTTAACCCATTCAGCTCTGATGTAAACTTCACCCGATGTGGTGTAATTCCAAACTTTGGTAGATAATATTATGTTCCATGCGATGTATGAAATGATGCAGCAATGTACCTGTGTGCACTATCTACTGATCCAGGGAATAGTGTAGTAAAACACAGGGGATTCTGGATTAAATATCTGGGTCCGACACAGCCCGACTATACGGCCGTACCCCCTTCGGACCGGCGGTCGAAGACATACCCCGTGCTTGCGTCACTGGGACCCATCCCTCCTACTCCTCACGACCATGCACGTCACTGCCAACTACCCGGCAGCCTCACTCCATCGCGTCGCTCTGCCACGGTGACCGACCCTTTGACCGCGTAGCCACATTGTTCGGGCACCAATTTCAGTCGCCACCAACTCACCCGGCCGCCTCCATCAGCTACAATGCGCTCCTACTCCCGTCACTTCCCTTGTTCCAGGCGTCACCACTCCTGTGCCTGCATCAGCTCGGCGTCGGTCACCCTGTGGCCATGCTCCTGCTCCTGTCGTCTCCGCGTCTACCTCGTATGGCCCTGCTACTCCCGTCTCCATTCCCATGCCCTGTGTCGCCCACACCCTGCCCAGAGATCGAATCCTGAGTGCTGTAGCAGCTCCACCGCCACGCCACCGAGATGACCGCCCAATTGCCCTTCAGTCGACCACCACTTTTCCCGCGGCTATAAAGCCTCACCCGGGCTTCCGATCGCACCACTCCACTGAGCCTCCCACTTTGCCGAATTGGACTTTCGAGCACTGCAGCCCGCAGGTGATTTCTTCTTCTCCAGCACCGGCCGGCGAGCAATCGGTCAATTGACGCCGCCGCAATCCAATTCCTTTCCATAGAGGCACCCCAGAGCATCACGACGCCATCCCCGTCCTTGACCGGACCTTCTGCCGCCTGATTCGTGCCAGCACCGTGCGTCCCCTTTGACCGCCGCAGCCAGCTCCCCACCGCCACTCCCGAGCCGTACCGACCGCTGAGGTGAGCTCGCAAGCCCACCTTGATGCTCCCCTCTTGATTAGTTGAACCCTCGTGCTGTGAATCACCGTAGTCATTGGTCCCCTATTCCGCCTCATCGTCGCCCACACATGGTTGAAGAATTATTGTAGCAGCAGTGGTCGAAAAATTACTGCAGCAGCCGTGGTTGAAGAATTACTATAGCAGCCGTGGTCGAAGAATTACTGTAGCAATTGTGGTCGAAAAATTACTGTAGTAGCCGTGGTCGAAGAATTACTGTAGCAGCCATGGTCAAAAAAGGGACATGGTTGTGAAATAGCCATTTACGACCACGTGGTCGAGGTTACGACCACACGGTCATTTACGTCCACGCGGTCGAACTATCGACAACGCAGTCATTTACGACCACGTGGTTGAAGCCACGACCACACGGTCATTCACGATCGTGCGGGTGGATTTACGACCGTGTAGTTATTACGACCACATTGTCATCCCGACAATCGGCTATGGTTCCCGCCTGTCAGATTTTTAATTATTTCTCGAATGTATCTGAACAGAGAACTCCAAATGCTCATAACTAATTCATTTTAACTCCGAATTGAGTGAAACAAATTTCTAAATTTGTTTAAAATCAAAATCTAACCAATGGAACCGAAATATTAAGTTTTTGTGTTCATTTGAATTTTGTTGTGAGGATTTGTTTGGTTTGCTGATTTTTATCCGAATTTTTCGTGCATGTAAAAGTAGCATACGAAGCTCAAGAAGAGGAAGCTGATGCTGAAGCAGCTCTAGAAAATCAAGACCAAGTTCACCGTGACCAAGGTGAGTCAATACTTTGATCATCTTGAACCTACATTTCTGCAAATTAATTCCGTTTAAATTATCAAATTGCATGCTGTTATTTTATACACAAATTTATGTTCAATTTCAAGCTGTTAATTATATGCCCAATATTACACTTGCTAGTATTACTCTCATTTGAACTCTTGATTATCTGAGCCTTGTCACCCTAGCGAAAATTATAATGATAGAGCTTTCAAAAATAAGTCTACAACTATTCGCCATGCTTAGTATTGCTTAGATATTCGGGGCACCAAAAATGCCCCAAATACATCACTTTCAACTATGGGAAAAACTGGTTTGGGAAGTCATGGTGGTAATGACTGGTATGTGTTAGCATAATTATTTTATGCTCCCAAAAACCCTCAAATTGCTTAGCTATCTGGCCGGATGGTCCGGGGGTGTGGTGCAGTGGTGCACAAGAGTGTGGTTAGTGATAGAACCACCTAGGTAACCCTAAGGACCGAATCTTGTGATGACCTCCCAATGTACAATAGCACAACCACAAGCTGGCAAATTGTAAGCAGGGCTAACTAATTTGCATTGCCCTAGTGTGGTTACGTGAAGGTATGAACACGAGCAAAGAGATGGATGGTCTCATTCCCATCTTTGCCCGTGATGGCTCACAAGGGACCCTTCTCGAGGGATGTACGCATCCTACAGAAGATAGATCTTAGCGGGCGTAACCACAAGTAGGACTGCGCATTGTAACAGCTTTGTGATGATCTACTCAACTACATGGCTAAGGAATCATGTGGGGCAATGAGCATATTTATCTCTTGTGGGTAAAGTGTACAAACTCTATAGAGCCAAAACTATTCGAATAGCCGTGCCCACGGTCAAGGGCGGACATAGGAACTTAACCAGATATAGTTTGATTTCAAAAATAGGGTGGGTAGGACTGGTAAAATGTAGGGTAGGGAAAGGCCCTAATTTGTGTTGCCCTGGGTGTTGCCCCAGTGCTAATGTAAGCGGCTATAACGCTGAAGGTCTAGCATATGGTGCAGAGACCATGTAATTGTGTAAGGTATCTGGATCACTACAAGTAAAGCATTCTTTCACACACTATACTTTAGTTTAAACTGCTAGGTCATAGGCAATTTTCTAAGTAATACATTTAAAAGCAATTTCTGGCAACTAAAAAACCCGAGCCTTCTCTTGATAAGCCATGCATGTTATTTACTGCATTTTGTGTATTGGCTCACGGAGCACCGTGGATTCGTGGTCACACTCATATTACCAAAATTAGAAACAGTGACACAAGATCATTATGCCCATAAAGACACCCCAACCGTTGATGGAGAAAATAACGAAGGAAATTAGGGCGATTTCTATATTTCTGGTCCTAGACAAGTTGACCCACGGAGTTGTGTGCTCATATATTAGCTAAGTTTAAGTAATATATAATGCACAAATTTACCCACCAGTTGCTTGCCTATGGAGGATGGTCTTACTACTGCCTTAGCTTCCACTGTTGTCCTCGTAATGTAAGCTTTTAGCCTGTTCGGCTCTATGTAAACTGTCGCCCGACGTGGTGTAATTTAAACTCTTATCTGTAATATTATATTCTATGCGATGTATGAAATGATGCAGCAATGTACCTGTGTGCACTATCTCACGATCTAGGAATCTGCGGTGAATCACGAGGATTACGGATTGAAAAATGCAGGTCAAACGATGCGGCAAGATGCTAAGTGCGATAAGAAGAAGTGGCTTCTGCATGTGGTAAGAAGATGCGGGAGAACCGTATCGGTGAGTCAAACTATCAAGATTAAGGGGGGGGGGGAGAATGTTAGAATTAATCTTAATCTACCCTACTCTATAATACACCAAAATTTTCTTTACTAAATCCACCCCCCTCAACCACCCCACAGTCATACCAAATCTAAGTCCACCCAGATTTGTGTACCAAAATAATCCAACTTCATACAAATGAATAGCCTGGATCTCTTCTTAAGCCTTTTCTCTTACTCATTGAAGATCCTAAGGCCAAAATCATTTGGATCATGCACATTGAACCCAGAAAACCACTTCCGCTCCCACCCCCTCCCGCACCCTCTCCCCACATTCACCTGTTGCGCCTCCTCCTCCCCCCCGCCCCGCGCCGCCGGCGCCTCCTCCCCCGCTCCTCCCCTCCCTCCTTCGCCGCCGCTCCGCCCGTCGCTCCCCCTCCCTCCGCCACCGCTCCGCCTCGCCTCCCCCCTCCCTCCTACGCCGCTCCACCCTTGCCTCCCCCCTCCCTCCTACGCCGCTCCACCCTTGCCTCCTACCCTCACCTCCTCTCCACCCCACGCCGCCCTCGCATCCTCCTCCCCCGCTCCTCCTCCGCCGCCTCCTCCCCCGCTCCTTTGCCGCCGCCTCCTCCTCCCCACCCCGCGCCGCGTCTCCCCACGTTCTCCACCACTCCTCCCTCGCGTCCTCCCCCCACCCCGCACCGCCGCGCGCTCTCCTCCCCACCCCGCACCGCCGCCGCCTCCTCCTTGCGTCCTCCCCCCACCCCGCACCGCCGTGCGCTCGCCTCCTCCCCATCCCGCACCGCCGCCGCCTCCTCCTCCTCCTCCCTCCTCCGTCGCTCCGTCCCTCGCCTCCTCCTCCTCACCCCGCGCCGCCGCCGCCTCCTCCCCACGCTCCTCCGCTCCGTCGCCACCTCCCCCTCCCCCCGCTCCTCCGCTCCGCCACCGCCTCCTCCCACCCTCCGCTCCGCCCCTCGCCATGTTCTCCACCCTCCGCTCCGCTCCTCCGCTGCGGGCCTGCGGTTTCGGCTGCTGCTGGGATCTAGGGTTTTGGTTGGAGGAGGCGCCCCCGACGCTGCCCACGTCCTTCTCTTTTGGATCCATGGCTCAAGCGCCGCATCGTCGTCGTCCTCTTCCCCCTCGACTCGCACTCGCACAAGTATCCACCATCCCAAGTACCCCAACCCTAGATCCCGAATCCAAGATCCCTACTCCCCGCCGCCTGCTCTTGATTTCTCTCTTTGCAACCGCCTCCGCTCCGAATCCCCCGGTTCTTGCCGCCTCCTCCGTCTCTGCGATCTTGAGGGGTGAGTTCTTTGCGGTTGATGATGCCGTCTTCTCCGTCCCACCCGCTGCCCATTCGACGGAATGGCGCAGTGGGACGCGCTCGTTGACGCCGCGCTCGCGAGCCTGGCGGCCAGGAGCCTCCTGCGCGCCACGCGCCCCATCGCCCTCGCGCCGCCGGAGACCTTCCCTGGCCCCGGCCCATGGGACCGTGCCGCCGTGGAGATCCGCCTCGACCGCGCAACCCTCCGTCAATGGCTCGCTGAAGGTCCGTGCTGAGTTTTTTTTTCTCTACCTTGCTGCCGCCATGCGTGTCAAAACTTCAGTTTTGCTCCTTCTCCCCTACTGTAGTTTCTTGTCTAAAAAAAGGATATGGTTTGCAAAAAAAAAAAGTGCTCGAGATTTTGTTTGAAGATTTAGTGGTACTATTCCATTCTTTGGGAGCTTGTGTTTTGAAGTACTAGAGGACTTGTTCATGGGCACGTTTGGTTTGATTAGGTGGCGAGGCTAGTGGCCAAGAAGAGGAGGTCGATGGTGAGAAGCTGATTCTTTTCTCCGGGAATGACTATATGGGCCTCAGCTCGCATCCGGCAATCCGCGAGGCCGCGGTGAAGGTGTGCCAATTCTGTACCTGTGGCTATTGTTCGGTCTATTGAGTATTTTGAATTAGCGATAACGTTCTTGTGTGTTTGCTAGGCAGCTCAACAGTACGGCATGGGGCCAAGAGGGTCCGCGTTGATCTGTGGTTATACTACTTATCATGAATTGGTGGAGGAATCATTGGCAGAGTTGAAGAAAAAAGAGGTCTAATATTGTATTTTTAAACTTAAGTAACCATCATTTCATTAGCTATGCATCCTTACTGTAGAGATCTTTTACAGGATTGCCTTCTTTGCCCAACTGGATTTTCTGCCAATATGGCTGTGATGACTGCTCTGGGAAGCATCAGTTCTCTTTTGGCTGTTGGGAAAAAACCTGCAGAGCATGAGAGAATTGCAATTTTTTCAGATGCTCTGAACCATGCTTCGATTATCGATGGGATTCGCCTTGTTGAGAGACAGCAAGAAGCAATAGCGTTTGTCTACAAGCACTGTGACATGTCCCATCTTGATATCCTGCTGTATGTTTTTTCACTTTCCAGTCATAATATACAGAATATTAACCACTAACTGAGTTAGCTATAACTATACGTTGATTATCCGTGCAGGTCCAGTTGCTCAATAGAAAAGAAAGTTGTTCTGACAGATAGGCAAGTTATGCTTCTAAGTAAATTTCATCATTCAAGAAGTATTTAAGTTTTTATCAAGTATTAATGAACAGCGCTTGCTTTTGTATGCATAGTGTCAGGGTACAAAACTCAGAAGCTCTTTTTATTGATAAAATGCAGCCTGTTCAGCATGGATGGTGATTTTGCTCCATTACCTGAACTTGTGAAATTACGCAGAAAGTATGGGTTTTTGTTGGTCATCGATGATGTTAGTATTTTATCTCCCCTCAAATACATTTTTGTGGAGCTTGATAGTAATCAAATTATGTTGCAATTTTCCTTTTCAAGGCACATGGAACACTTGTTTGTGGTGAGAATGGTGGTGGTGCACCCGAGCTGTTTGAATGTGAGAATGAAATTGACATAAGTGTTGGCACCTTAAGCAAGGCTGCTGGCTGCCAGGGAGGTTTTATAGCATGCAGGTAAGTCATATTATCTGCCAAGGATAGAGCTGCTCATAAGCGTGGTTAGTTTTACTCCACTTGCATTGTTCTTTTTTCTCTTGTGTGTCTCAGGTTGGAGCTAGCTCCAGTACGTCGGCTCCTATCTTCCATCTCCTGCTTCATGCTGCCAATTCACAGGTTCATGCTCATCCTTTTCCCCCCTCTCTTGCTAGATTACCCATGTTCGGTTTTGTCTGTCTACGTGCCTGAGTTTCAACGTGTGCAGATCAGGTGTTTCATGAAATTACTAGCAAACCTTTTGGTGTATATTGAGTTATGGTTTCATGGTTTGTGCGCGCTAGATGTTTGATTAATTGCCCATAAGAATTTGGGTTTACCTCTCGGGTTCTTGAACTGCACAAAGTCAGTTAGCTGTTGTCTAAACAATTGTTCATTGGCTAGATGAATTAAAGGGATGCACATGAACCATTATGAATCTCGCCTATCCTTTATAAGTTTTGTTTTGTTAGCTTGCAACACATTTGGAGATCATTCAGGTTGGCACCTGGGCCTTCACTTGGTTGTTAAGCTTGTTGTGCTCCTTGAAGATGCCGGGTTTGATGATAGGACATTGGGTGTGGTGAGTGCTGACTGCTTCAAAGTAAAACTGAGTTATGTGATTAAAGGATTAAGGTTGAGAGTTTTCTTATTTAATTTCTGTCTATTTGCAGATTTTATCCTTCTTTATCATGGAAGCAAGAAGAAAGTGGAGTAAGTACATCTCTAGACACATCTAATGATTTATAATTATCGAAAGGACTAAATGATAATATGTTTTCTATTAATCTCCCCATAGTAGTTCAGACCTTACACTAAAATTTTAGGTGCTAACAGTTTATCATTTATGAAGCACATGCGTCCTTGATTTTCAAGCATGTGTGTAGGCAGCCTATGATTTGGCTGATGGGCCAGTAATTTTTTCATGTTAATTCGTTGTGACGAACATATTCATGTTAATTTTTTTCCTTGTGTTATGGCTATTTGCCTAAATTTATGCTCGACTTCGTCGACCTGAATCTCATGCACCAACAAGATTTATGATATAATATCTAAGTGTTTGTGACAAATGCCTAAGAAGTCTAATAACAGGTCAGCCTTTTGCCGCCACTATTATTTTTCTCTGTAAGCTCATCCAAGTTATTTGCCTAATGTAGATGGCAAGCTAAAAATAGCATACCTGTAATGTAGATTTAGCAAAATAGCAGCTAAAGCCATTGGTTTCAACGTGATATAAAGGGTGTGACACTCTTTAAAATAGTGGCTGCCTGCATAACTCTGTGTATTCTGCAATACTGTATCTTGCAATAGTTATTTATGAAGAAAGCGCACAACTATGAGGTTGATTATAGTTTTAACTATTGATGTGTTGTTTATAGGACCAACAAATCTAGCTTTGGTACATCTTGTTCCTTCTGCAACCATCCATGAGGAAAGCTTGACAAATGAGAAAAGCTTTCATCGTAATTCTTTTTTTGTTTCCTAACTTCCCTGCAAGTAAAATTGTAAATGCCAGGTGTGCTGTTTGTGTTTAATAGCAATCCTTCTATGAATACTGCAACATGCATCTTTTGTTGTTGTATGTGTATGATAGAACCAATGCCTATTTATAGCTTCTCGGCCAGTAGTTTTAGCGTCATTCTATAGTAATTTGCTGAAACATGATTTCAATAGAGATGTTTTTGCTCCCAATGGAGCACAGGTCTTGTAAGTTTTGCGATGTGATCATCAGTTTTATTTACTGCATATGAACAGAGGAATATATCTCTTGATTGTGTTCTGTACGTTGGATGTTTTGCAAATTGGATCTCTGGCATCCATATGTTGATCATGATAGACGCAGAATGTGACTGGATCCCTTTATTTCCATTTGTGATCTGATTTACAAATACTGCTTCCCACCATTTAGTTCTTATTTTCACAGATAGGTGCATGTAGCCATAGATGGTTGGGTGAAAAATATATATCTGACCTTGCTAATTTTTTCCTTATAGAAATATGGCCATGAGATGGTATATTATTAAACTGTTATTTGTGAAACCAGGATGGTCTGATCATTCTGTTGGGTGAATCATATTTTTCATTTATTGGCATAGTTGTGTGTCCACGTATGGCTTCTTCTAATTTTCTTAGGGCTTATCTTCACCATTTTCTCCACTCCTGTATAATGCAGTGTGTTTCCAAATCTGACGAACCATGTCTGATGCCAACAAAAACAAACCTTATGTTTAAGCAGTTTTTTCCTACTTGGCCAATAAAAAAATAATAGAGGGAGACATAACCAGTGTTCTGTTCGAACAAGCCCTAAAAAGTAAAAACCATTAATAGTAAATTATGTATATGGGGAAATGGAATATTACATACTTACATAAACTATATCATTACTGTTCAGATTTTGAAGACATGAGCTGTGAGATGATCTTTGGACAGCAACCTCCAGAAGAGGAACTGAAGAGCGAAGAGCAATGAAAGGGAGCATGTAGTTGCTGATTCAAAAAATTCTCATGTTAACTAGAGAAAAGAAATCTATACCATCATTTGATGGACCGTGTTATATATTTATCAGATAAATTTTAGAATTTCATGATAGGTACTACTGTAGTATATGTAACAAATTCACAACTTAATACAAGAGAAAAGGGAAAGAAAGACTCACTATTATCTAGAGGGTTAGAGGAAACTCACTTTCTACATTATGGACCCAAAATGTAATGCACAGATTCCTCTAACAAGTTTGAAAACTCCAACTGATAGAACTCTAATAATTCTTAGATTCACTATTAGTTTTTTTCTTTTGCCACTAAATTATCTCACTGACATGTGAGCCAAGACCCCACCTGTCAGTGAGATGGCCAGCAGCAAATATAAGATGAGTGCACCTCTTAGTTCTTATGATATATGTCAGCTCAGAGTTTCTGCCAATACATTGTGCAATCACATAAGATGTTTGACTAATTGCATGACATATTAGAACATGATAGTTCTTCTCCTGTCACTTATGATGAAATGGACAAATGCATACATCTATATCGTACTTCTAAAAATCTGCTGGTATATTCTACAAACACTATCTTCCAAAGCCTGAATTACAATGCCAAACATTAAGACTTTTTCAGTTAGAAAGGAAAACAATTCAGCACCTTGTAAAATTGTGCGATATATCTCCATTGAAGATGTTCTTGGTCCTAGAAAAAGGAACAAGCTTCCCACATCTTGATTCTGGAGACATTGGTAAGAATATCATCACTGACTTGACCAAAAAAAGGGTATAAAATATCACGACTTTAACATTATTACAGAAAAGAATAATTAGGATCTACCCACAGCCTAATTAGGATCTGCTTATGAGGGTCTGTTTTATTCATCAACCTCGACAAGCCCTCCAACCCCTCCTCCCACGGGGTCGTCGCCTGGATCAAGCGCCTCCTCCGCACTGACAAGACCGGCCACAGCGGCACCCTCGACCCCAAGGTCATGAGTAACCTCATCGTCTGCGTCGACCGCGCCACTCGCCTCGTCAAGTCCCAGCAGGGCGCCGGCAAGGAGTACGTCTGCGTCGCGCGCTTCCACGCCATGTCACACCTAATATATGAGACGTCATATATATTTGGTTATACAATATATGATATGTGAATCTTAATGAATCTGATTGTTCGTTTTATTTTTTTACAAATTTTATCTTGTTTTGTATTTTACCGTAAGCGTTAGCACGGGCACACTACTAGTGATTTGTAAGTGGTCGTAGAAGCCATGGTCAAAGCCACATTTGAGCGTGTGGTCGGCGATCCCAAACCATGGTCGGCAAAGCGATCAAAGCTATGGTAGTCGCAGTAGAAGATTCCAAGTACATGAGGTAGTATGTATTGTGTGTGTTGTGGTCTGAGCGACTGCAGTCTATGTGTGATCAGAGCGACCACCGTCTGTGTGTGGTTAGAAATGACTGGTCTATGTGTGGTCCGAGCGACCACAGTTGGTGTGTGGTCAGACACGACCGATTTGTGTGTGGTCGCTACGATTAGTCTGTCCAATTGTGTATGACTAGTTTGTGTGTGGTTGTTAGACCAGTAGTAGCCATGGTTGTAGTGGTCATAGTCATAGCTGTAGCAACCATGGCTGTGGTCGTAGCAGTCATGGTCGTAATCATAGCACCCATGGTCGTGGTCGTAGCGCCCGTGGCCATGGTGTAGTGGTCATGGTCGTAGTCATGGCAATCACGGTCGTGGTCATTGTCATAGCAGTCATGGTTGAGGTTGTAGCACCATGGTCGATAGTGCGTGTGGTTGTGGCACCATGGTCGATAGTGTATATGGTCATACCTACAATGGTCGTAGTACGGTGACCATCAGTGCTCGGATGACCTGGGTGATCGAGACGCGTTTTTCTGTTAGATCCAGACCTTGACACCCCGCCAGGTCCAACTGGGTTTACTCCCTGGTCCCCAGGTTTTAAATGGGCTGTGCACCCTACGCATTTAAGCCCATGGGATGCCCGCAAGTAAGCCCCTCAAGAAACAACCTTATAAATGGTATTGAGCCTTCTCTCCCCAAAAGACTAGTTCAATAGGTGAAGGCTCTCTCACACTTATAAGTTGTGCTTTTTTCTTTCCCACAAGCAATGTGGGACTATTCCCAATATTCTCCCCCTCACACATTGCTTGTACACTTCTAAGGTCTAAGGAGATGTTGTGAGCCTGGGCTCTGATGCCACTATTAAATCCAGACCTTGACAGCCTGCTAGGTCCAACCGAGTTTACTTCACGGTCCCTAGGTCTTAAATGCGCTGCGCACCCCGCGCATCTAAGCCCATGGGCTGCTCGCGAGCAAGCCCCTTAAGTAACAACATTATAAGTGGTATTAGGCCTTCTCCCCCCCAAAAGACTAGTCAGTTGGTGGAGGCTCCCTCACACTTATAACTTGTGTTTTTTCCTTTTCCACAAGCAATATGTGGGACTATTCCCAATAACAACAACACATGAACTCACAAGAACTAAACATGAAACATGCATATACAAACATGCAGACTCACTCTTTTCTCCCAGGGCACAACTAGAGATGGAAACGGATTGGATATCAAATAGTTTCAAATACGAATATGAATCCATATTTTTCAAATGAATATGAATACGAATTCGAGTCGAATATATACTTAATCCGATTTAATACAAACATCCTCCTACAACTTCTGTAACAACGCTCGGTAGAACAAATTTTTAGCGGTTTGCTATTTTCACCGGTTTTTGACCGATTACCGACGATAGGCAGAGGAAACGGATCAAATATGAATTGAATAGTCTTGAAAATGAATACGAATATTCTCAAATACGAATGCGAATACGAATATTCTCAAATACGAATGCGAATATGAATATTCTCGAATATGAATACGAACATTTTCGAATACAGATTTTTCTTACCACATTTGTATTTTCTCAGATACAAATATCTGATAAAATGGGTTATCCATTAAAGTTTCTCACTCCTACGCACAACCGCTTTCTCTTTTTCTTTATTGCTTCTAGCTAACTTCCTAGCCTCCCGATCACAACCGATAGCTTCAACTTCTCATTACATGACTACATGGCCTTTTAAAGCCTGCACACACGGGCTCCCTACCCTGCATGGCCTTTTAAAGCCTGCACACATGGCCTCCCTTGCCGACTCGATTTCTTACTCGTTCTCTACTCGTATACATATACAGCAATGATGCGTATAAGGTATGGATTCATATAACCGACTCAACATCTACTCGTATACATATAGAATAGATTTATACGGACTAAACAAGATTACTATCCTATCACTGTCACGGTTTTTTCCCATCCTATGTACGTCAGGATTCAGATGAGCCATCGTGTGAGTTGAGATGCCAATTGCAAAAGTAAGGAGTATCACGGCCCATCTCGATATTTCTTAGTGACGTGCGTGCCGCCGAAACAAATTAAATAGGCCCATTGGTAGAAACAGAACAAAACTTCCTCAAATCCTAAGCCGCTTCCCTCTTGTGCAATCTAATCATCCAAGTCGTCCTTGTGATTTTTTCGTCCACAGCCTGCGAGACCCACCTCTTTTTTTTCTAAAAAAATAGTAGCCATGAGCTCTGTTGTAACACCCCATTTCTATGAGTGTCGTGAATCTGTGCATAATCGCCTAAGATTATTCAGTGCAGTATTACAGTTGAGTACACACCATTGCCAACATATGCTTAAATTCAAAAGCCAACTTTATCACAAGATAACGACTTATCAGCCAAGTTTTACAGCAGGGCGTGCGGCCCTTAGATACATTATAATACAAAAGAACACCACAGGTGTACCTGAGCGGAGAACAACTCTAATTCCACATATCATCTACTTCGTAGTATTTCACCACGTCATCCTCGTAGACTTCCTCATTTTCTTGCCATGCACTTTCCGTTAACATTTTTAGCAAGTATGAGTACAAACCAGCATACTCAACATGTCACATGGGAAATAGTATTTAATTACATGTAGAATCATCCAATGGATTGGAGAATAGTTATTTTAATATTTTGTGGATACAGTTTAAGTTGAAAACAATTTTAAACACAAAATCACAACCTTCTTAAAGAAATTGGGGTTTTAACAACTTTATTACACTACTACAAAAGAGACTAAACTGGACGCTTACATCACATACGGTTCTTAGGAACCATCTGTGCTGCAAGTATCACAGATGGTTCATACGAATAACCATCTGTGGTATTTTCACAGACAGTTTGTATTAAAAACCACTTGTGATAACTTCATTATCACAGATGGTTTGTATTAAAAACCTTCTGTAATATATTTCCCACCTTGCAATCCCCAAAATTTCATAATTTCCCCGCCTGAGTACGAGTAGGATTCAGTTTTGAGACACTTTCAGTAAAACGGGCATAACTTTTGCATACGGTGTCCGTTTTCGACGTTCTTGTATTCGTTGGAAAGCTAACGATGAGTCCGATAAAAAACAACGGCTTATGCCAATCATCCTCTAAGACCCTCAAAATCGGCCATATTTAGCCCCAAATTTGTGTTGCAAGTTTTTTTGGTTTTTGTTTTTGCCAAAATTTTCAATCTTCCCTTTGGAATTTGGGTTTTGACTCAACTGCAAATTTGTAGATCTCGTCGAAACCTTTCAAATGAGTATATATAAACCATATAAAACTTTGATATTTTATCTTTTCAGACTAGCTATTTATATTATCCTGATATATTGTCTTTGTGATATCATAGACGGTTTTCTTTATGAACTGTCTCCCACCAAGTCACTGATCCATAGCATATCCCCCACACTACTACAGAAAATCGTATTACAGATGGTTCGAAACGTCATCACGGATGGTTTTGTGAGTCGCCCGAATTCATGGGTCGATAATGATGCGAGGTCATCACAAGCGACTTTGAACTGCGTGGTGCAAATATCACGAGCGGTTTTTAACTAAAACTGTATGTGATATGTAAATATCACAGACAATTTTTAACTAAAACCGTTTGTGATATTTATAAATCACTTATTGGCTAGCCTCAGGAAATGCTAGCCATGCCCTCTGAAACAAGCAGATCAACATGTAAATGTATACATCCAATTGACATCTCACTTCATTTCACAAACATAAAACATCCATTTCGCAAATCAATTAATTGAAATGAAATAAAATATCCATTAACAAATACAAAATTACAATCAATGTCAATATCATATCCCAAACAAAAAAATCATTGTACTCTAGACATCAAAAAGTACGCGCACTCTCCACGAATTTGTGCAAGGTCCGGTTGTTGCAATGTAGTTGTAGAGATGGGTGCAGCCTGTCGATAGGAATATCAATGTGTATACATATATAACCTGATAAGTTTGAAATAAATGTGGGAAGATTGACAAACCTTAGAATTGGTGATCTTTGAGGAATCGAGGAGTAATCTCATATGGTGGCAAACGTAGAATCCACACGTGTTGCCCGGCAATTGCTAGTGGCACTGCAAAAAATAGAATATGTTAATTCAAGAGGCATTACTACCAAGTGTTGTATAGGATTAATTAATGTGTACTAGCGAATACCCGAAAATTTCAAACATGTTACAAGGGCTTGGCCCCTTGCATCGAGCCACGTGTCTCTGCAACGTACGTGGTGAACAACCTTTGTGATTCGAAAAAGTTAGCTTAGTCATTCGGAAGGAAAGAAAGAGTACAATATAGTTATGTATGGAGAAAATTTACTTACCTATCGAGTAATTGGCAGATAACTATGTACTCAGATTTGTTCTTACTTAAGGAATCAAGGTATATTGCCTTGTTTCATTTTGGTATAATTACAATTAAAATCCAATGGAACCGCTCATTGTATGGCATAAGAACAAATTCCTTATCACGGTGAGCCAGCAGTGTTGTTATAATATAGCTCTCGACGAAGGATGCATCCTCGCTGATGGTATCCATGGCGACCAAGCATGGGTCCAGGAAACCAATTGGTGATTTGGATGATCTAGCTTCAGTCACGATGTATCTATATATATACACAGAAAGCAACAAATTATATATGATATATATTGGTATTACATGAGCGAGATCGTGATTGTACACACTTACAGCGTCGAAGATCGAGCGAGTGAGGCGTCGAGGCGTTGACCGTGAAAAGATCAAATAAATCCTCAAAGGTCACCACGAAGACACAATCATGAACGTTGTGCTGCAAATGATCTGGCCTGAACTTTACAGTGATACCTGAGTGCCGTTCTGCCTGTGGCTTATTGGCCTGTTCCATATACCAAGAGTGTAATCTCTTGCAACTAAGTCCTAGGGCTAGGAGGCGCTCTTCCGGGATGATCATCGGCTCGCCTAGCACGAATAGGCCTATCAACGGATCGAGCATTTCAGAGATAATAATTATTACTAGGATGTCGTCCAGAGGGAATCTGGCCTCACTTTCCGTCGTATGATTGGACGCGCAACTACTCGGACAGTTGGGGGGCTGGCTAGCACAGGAGCGGCAGCGGCGGTCTGCTGATTTTTTTGTATATCTTCGCATCTCATCTCTGACGTAATCAGCCAGCTCATCTCTAAGAGATTCCTTGATCTCCTCTCGTAGCCGTGCCTCACGCTCAGCTTTGGTTCTCTTCTTGCTCCGATACAATTCGGAATCATCTGAGAAACCATGTTTCCAAGGAACATAAAGCCCAAGGCCTCTCATACGACCCGGGTGCTCCTTGTTTCCTAGGGCCACAGAGAGTATATCTTTCTCCCTACTTGCCTGGAATGATCCCAGGGAAGATTCTACACTCAGCGCTTCCTGCAAGAGCCGGACATATCATTTCACTTCCTACAAAGTTGTGGAGTAATTATAAGCTACGTAGTTCGATCGATGTCTTACCAGGCGGTGGGACAGTTCCTGGTCTGTAGGGTTTTGGAAGGAGATGTCCCCGAATGACGTGGTAGATGACCTCACTCTAATCCAATTTCGAGTGCGCTCATCCAAGATCGTGGCAAATGGCGGGGCGGTGTCCCGCAGAATTGCCTGTTCATCCTCTGTCCTCCACTGCGAGATTTTGCCCGCATACCCAGCTGTACCAAGTCTGTGGGGTGTGTGTTTTTTGCCTGGAGGGTCTGGTGCGCCGCACTTGCACTTCTAAAATCTTCAGTCATCTTCATCGCCTTAAACTCTTCCCATTGTAGTTTCAAGAATGGGTACTTATGAAAGGGCGTTAGATCCTTCTCCACGAAGTTCTTGGCAAGCACGCTCTTGAAGTTCTTCCATGCTTTGCACGCCGCTAGCAAGGCATGTTGTTGCATAGAGTCTGGTGTTCTTCTGGGATCTCGAACGATGCAAATATTTCTGTCAGCAGCTCATGTTTTCGAGTCTCAGTCATGGTCTTCCACGAATCGAATGTGATCTCAATTTGTTCGCATGCAACTATTCTGATCATTCTTCAAAATGCGCATACTGCTTGGCGAGGAAGGAGAGGGGGTCCCAGATCCATCGACCTCTGTGATGGTAAACCGGCCCTCAGGCTTTTTCGACAGTCCTCTTCCTTGGCATTTTGATTTTGGAGCGGACGTATCCGGTGATGATATTGAAGAATGCGCGGATGACATGTTAGCCTTCTCATATATGAAAAGCCCAAGCAAGACAAATTGGATATAAAGATGACTTCTTCAAGATATAAACAGATGGAAATATTAAGCCATCTAAACAACATATCATGCAATAGTCTAAAACCAGCATATATTCAGATTTGAGACATAGATCATTGAAGTAACATGCTGCCATCAAAAGTAGCCAGACATAAAAGACTAAATTCAATATATTAGAGTGGTTTTAGTTGCTCTCAGATGTAGGGTTACACAAGATTTTAATCAAACCTTGAGCTCTAAGAAATGTGAATTAGTAGCTCTAAGATTTTAATCTTGGCCATCCCACTACTGCGGTCTTATACTCTTCAACGATTGAATCACAAATGTGAATCAAACCTTGAGCTCTAAGAAATCAACATGAACTTTCAGTTGATGTTGTAGAGCTATTTTCGTGAACCACAGGACTATTAATCTAGCAAAAATGAAAGAACTACTAATCTAGTAAACAAGTGATCACAGACTGCACAGAATTCTGACTACTCTAGCAAAACCGAAAGGACTGCTAATCTAGAGCTCAACATTTGTGATCCAATCTCAGTACAAGACCAGTTACTTCATAGAGCATATGACAGTTCCCACAAGCATCTCTTTTCACAATAATCAGCCAGTATAATTAAGCAATATTAAAGCACATTTCAAGCGGTATATAAATGACCTAAATTGCATATAAACATGTAATTCTTCCAAGTCATTTATACAAGAGCATAATCTTAATTCATGAAACATAATAAATTCTAAAAGGAGCATATTACCCACGTTCATGACAAAAGGATCAATTATAATAGCCTAAAGCTCAGTTGTAATTGATGTTATGCTCTCTGAAGTAGAGGTGCTCAAATCTTAATATTTGGCCTTCTCAATACTATGTCAATACTCTTCATCAAGTGATAAGACAACTAGAGATTAAATTTGAGCTCTAATAAATGCATTCTCTATCAGTAAAGTTTGCATATACAAATGATAGCAACTTCTAAAATTTCGGTATGACAGAAGATCTAAATCAAAGACTGTAAGGTAGCAATCTGACAATAGCTTAAGATGATCAGTTAATAGACAACATAATCACAAATACTCAATACTTCAAAGTTGAAAATGCTTCTATTCAGATTTGAATTCTGAATACAAGCTACTGCATGCCAAATAATCATAGAGCAACAAGATCTAACTAACCGACCGAACTAAGAACTCAAAGAACAATGTGATAGATAGCTGAAAGCACCACAGATTGAGCTCAATTTAATCCTAGATGTACAGGTCATTTTCAGTATATGACAAATTTCATCATAAAGCTTTAAATCGAGCCAGAAGCTAACAATGTCTCTCAGTACTTGAACATTTACCAGAGATTATAAAACAAGCACAACCCACAATGTTTGCAAACAAAGAACCAAAATACTCACGATACAGACAACGACTGGGGAGGTCGAGGAGGCGGCGGCGCAGCGTGGGCGAGTCGACAACGGCCCGGGACGGAGGTCAGGGAGGCGGCGGCGGCGGCATGGGCGGGGTCCCAACGGCCCGGGACGGAGTGCGAGGAGGCGGCGGCGGCGTGGGCGGGGTCGACGGCGAGGAGAGAGAGGAGAGGTGAAAGGGGAGGAGGAGGAGTGTTCACGGTCACCACGGCTCGGGTCAGCGGAAGAGGGAGGTCAAAGGAGGCGGCGGCGGCATGGGCGGCGACTAGGGAGGTCGAGGAGGCGGCGGCAATGGTGTAGATGGTGATTGGGGAGGTCCGAGTAGGCGGCGGCGGCGGCGTGGGCGATGGCGGGATGTCCGAGGAAGCGGCGGTGGCGGCGTGGGCGAGTCGGCGGTCACCACGGCTCGGGTTGGCGGAGGAGGAGATCCGAGGAGGAGGCGGCGATGGGCTCGTTCGGGAGAGCGGCGATCTGGATCTGGTTGGTATAGCACTTAACTGCAGTGCACGCGCAAAACCCTAGCTTGAGGGTATATATAGGAAGCATTATTACAGACGGTTCTAGTTTAGAACTGTCTATGATACATTATCACAGATGGTTCTAAACTAGAACCGTCTGTGATATTATTATTATTATAGACGGTTCTAAACTAGAATCGTCTGTGATAATAATGATATCACAGACAGTTCTGAAATAGAACCATCTGTAATAAGCTCTCCTTCCCACAGTCTGGAGTTATTACCTACACCAACCAGCGGACACTGTAATAAGACCTCTCACGGTGTATTAATAAGACCTCTCATAGTGTATTTCTTTACAACAGCCCAATGAACATAAAGATACATATATATGACTCATTCTCAAAATTCACCTATATATCACACATTTTCACATATACATAAATGCAAATTCACAAATACATCACACACATGCATTGTTGTATACATAAATGCAAATTCACAAATACATCACACACATGCAATGTTATACACATAAATGCAAATTCACATATACATCACATATATGCATTGTTATATACATAAATGCAAATGCCCACATATATATCGCACATTCTCATTCCACTTGCTTATTTCCTTTAAAAATTAGCCCTTCATGATGATCAATGCGTATGTAACTAGTTTCATCACGTTGTTCGTCGTTGACCCTTATGCCATTTTCAAAAGGAGGTAACTCGTGAAATTGATTGTATTCGTCCTCGTTCACTACATTCTCTACTCCAACAATTCTTCTTTTTCCATGAAGAATTACATGGCGCTTCTTATTTGCCGGATCGGTTACA
The DNA here is from genome assembly GCA_036346575.1 of Dendrocalamus sinicus. NCBI lineage: Eukaryota > Viridiplantae > Streptophyta > Magnoliopsida > Poales > Poaceae > Dendrocalamus > Dendrocalamus sinicus. The sequence continues at coordinate 66,765 of JAYEVI010000080.1, read as the reverse complement.
TAGAAAACTTGAACAACTTGGTTAGCGAGTATGAATGGTTCGTCTTTGTATCCGACACGTTCGAAGTCCACGGTAGTGACACCGTACTTGTCGACCTTCACCTGTGGGAGATGCACCCAATGGCACCGAAATAAGGGGATCTTGAAAACCATGTAGTCCAGCTCCCAAATCTCTTCTATGAACCCATAGTACGAGTTTCTCAACCCATCAGTACTGAGCGCATCTATGTGGACACCGTTGTTCTGGTTAGTGCTCTTTATATTCTGAGCCTATGTATAGAATGTGAACCCATTTATGTCATATCCTTGCCATGTCACAATTGTAAATGTTGGTCCTTTTGCCAACCATGTCAGCATCTCACTTGGTGAGCTCCTAGCGATTTGCTTCTTCAACCATTGGTTGAGCCGACTGTTGTGTTGCCTCATGATCCAAACATCCGGCCGCTCCGGATTCTGTTGCTGAAGCACATCCTTGTGCTGGTCAACATAAGGCACCACTTAGTCATGTGCTTCAAGACTGTGAAATGGGCTTGAGCATACACGACCATATCTGGAGTGATTGCTTTCCTTCCGATAGTTCCGATACCCTTGAGCCTCCACTCATGACGAGATTGAGGCACACCTATCAGTTGAATCTAAGCCATATAATCGACACAAATCTCAATGACCTCTTCGCTTGCATAACCTTTGATGATGCTGCCCTCCGGCCGAGATCAATTTCGTGCATTGGCCTTGAGAATTCCCATGAACCTCTCAAATGGGTACATGCTACGTAGGAATATGGGCCCGCACATTTTTATCTCCCACACAACGTGAACAATGAGATGGACCATGATATCGAAAAATCAAGGAGGGAAATACCTCTCAAGATGACATAGAGTCATCACCACATCGTCCTGTAGAGCATCTAGTCCTTCGGGATTGATGACATTCTGAGCAATTGTGTTAAAGAAATAACATAGCCTCATGATTGTCTCTCAGACTTTGATCAGCAAAATATTTCTAATTACAATAGGGAGCATCTGTGTCATCAGCACATGACAATCATGAGACTTCATGCCATGTAACTTCAAATCTTGCATCGAAACAATTTTCTTCATGTTGCCGGAGTAACCAGACGGAACTTTGACACCATGCAAGCACTGGCATAGTTCTATTTTCTCGGCCTTGGACAGAGTGTAACACGTAGGGGGAAGGTACGTTCTCCCATTATTTGTTTTTGTCAGTGCTAACTCAGACCTGATGTCCATATTAGCCAAGTCAAGCCATGCGTTGGCACCGTCATTTGTTTATCACGAATGTTCAGTAAGAGACCAATCAAGCTGTCACATACATTCTTTTCTACATGCATGACGTCGATGCAGTGTCGAACATCTAGGTACTCCCAATAAGATAAGTCCCAAAATATTGATCTCTTCTTCCAGATGTTCTTCTCATGAGCCCTCAATTTTCGTCCCTTTCTAAGGACAACATTTAAATCCTTAACAACTTTTTTTGCTTAAATGCCTTGGAACTGAACCGTCCTCTTCTCTCCGTCAAATTATTTCTTCATCTTGCGGTATGGGTAAGCCCTCCGAAGGAACCAGCGGTGACGCATGTACACGGTTTTGCATGAGTATTTCAGCCACACACTCTTAGTACCATCTAAACAGTGAGTACAAGCTTTGACACCTTTTGTACTCTGGCCTGACAGGTTACCAAGGGCAGGATAATCATTTATGATGCAGAACAACAAGGAGTGCAATGTGAAGTTCTCTCGTTTGTATGCACCCCATACATGTACCCCTTCGTTCCACAGTACTTTTAGATCTTCCACCAACGGTGCTAGGTACACATCAATATCATTCCCAGGTTGCTTTGAATCTTGGATAAGTATCGACAGCAAAATATATTTTCGCTTCATACACAACCAAGGAGGAAGGTTATAGATGCAGAGAGTCACGGGCCAAGTGCTATGTCAGCTGCTCATGCTACTGAAAGGATTCATTCATCTGTACTCAGTTCAAACCTTATATTCCTTGGTTCTGCACCGAAGTCTGGAAAACTCCTATCGATGTTTCTCCACTGGGTGGAATCAGCAAGGTGTCTTAGCATTCAATCCTTCTTGCACTCTTCTGAGTGCCAACGCAGCAGTTTTGCCTCCTTTGGATTTGCAAAAAATGTTTCAAATGGGTAATTATAGGAAAATACCATACCACCTTAGCAGGAGGTCTTTTCTTCACCTTTGTTCCCTTGCCGTCATCTGATTGATTGTTAAATTTGCATCAGGACGCGTTGCACATCGGACATACATGCATGTTTGCATACTCTTTACGGTTGAGGATACAGTCGTTCAGACATGCATGTATTCTTTTTACTTCCATTCCCAATGGACAAAGAACCTTCTTGGCTTTATACATGGTTTTAGGCAACTCATTTCCCTCCGGAAGCATATCTGCTAAAAGACCTAGCAGCGATGTGAAACTCTTGTCGGACCAACCGTTGCTAGCCTTCAATTTCAACAGTTCAAGCACAGTGACAACCTCATGTACTTTGACTGCAGCATGTGAACAAAGGTTTCTCGAGTCCTCCATCAAGCCCTGGAATTTAACATACTCTCTCTCATCATAGTTCTCTTCTACATTGTGAAGCATCTGATCCAGATTGTCATCGTGCAACCTAACCAAATCCGAATAACAATCGACATCATCCGGCGGCATATCATTCACTTCACCGATGATGTCATCCGGCAGCATGTCATTGACTTCGCCATGACTGGTCCAACACGTATAACAATTTTTGAAACCCCTCCGAATCAAGTGCGCTTCAATCTGCTCTCGGTTCTTAAACATCTTTAAATTTTCGCAGTCAGTGCATGGACAGTATATATATTTCACCCCCTTATTCAACATATCCTCCTCGGCAACTCTTGTAAAAGCAGACACGCCATTAATGTACTCTTCACTCACACGGTTCATGGCATACATCCAGGTTCGGTCCTACGTTATGCATACATATAACAACTTAGTATTAAAAATTAAATTAATTAATTATTACTACATATATACTATATGCATTGAGGCTTTGCTAGCTTAATTCATATTATAAACACAACAGCTATTTCCCCAACGATCGCTGAAGGTATATAACCAACAATTTTGACAAATTTGGCCTCCCACATGACGGGAACTGATCATGTATGGTCAAGTAGATGCAAACCATCTTCAATAACAATCACCAAAACTTAGATCTAAATTTTAATGCAAAGAAAAATAAATTTCATTACTAACTATATCTAGCGCAATCAGGAACGTATGAATCTTCAAAGCTCTAGGTGTAGCACCAGCTGAAATCCACCAAATTAACTGGCTTGAAATCCTTGCCTCCTCCAGGTGCAGCAATGGCTAGATCTGGATCGAAATGAGACAGATGTGGTTATGAGCGGTGCAATAAATATATAGCAGGATTATCACAGACGGTTTTTTAAAAAATCATCTGAGATAAGCTATTGGTTTTTATTAAAAACTATCTGTGATTGTCAGCTTATCACAGACAATTTTTGTTAAAAACCATCTGTGATAATTCACAATTATCACAGATGGTTTTTATTAAAAATCGTCTGTGATATTCCAGTATCACAGACGTTTCATCGGTAAGAACCGTCTGTGATACTCCTTTTTTCGACGCCAACAACATAGACGGTCTCCAAATTAAAACTGTCTGTGATAGTGTCCGTTACAAACGGTTTGACAAAACTGTTTGTGATTTGGCGTCTACTAATACTATTTCTGTAGTACTGCCAGGATCCCAATCTCTCCCATCCATTCTCTCCGTATCGAATGGCAGGCACCGTTCTCTTCCCCACCTCTCGCCCCTTATTAACCCCCTCCGCCTACTCGAAGAACCAATACCACCAGTACTACTCCAACTCATTTGTGCACGGCAAGGGTAGGAAGGGTTCGGCAAGAGTGACTGAAATTTCACTTGAAGCAAGATGGAAAGGAAGAAGGCAATGGCAAGATGGAAAGGAAGAAGGCCGGCATAAAAGCTATTGATTTTGTCATAGAAGCTAAAAATGGTGTTCGTTGCCTTTTTATTTCTGCTACATGAAAATTTATCCGCGCCACTTGTTTTAGATTATAGTTTAATGTAGTGTAAGCATTTTTCTAAATTTGTAGCCATGAAGTTTATCTTTGTAAAATTGTAAGTGTCCTCTTATGTATGCAGTGCTAAGGGTAACCTTCTCAATATCTTGTGATGTTGTAATGATGGATTCTAATCTTAATGAAAACAGAATGTGTTGATGTATTTGCTTGTTATTAGATGATATAGTTAACATTTCCTCAGGCTAACCGAAAAATAGAAAAATTTAGGTATAGAACAAACTATCACAGATGGTTTGTGGTATAAAGCGTATATGAAGAATTATCACAGACGGCTCGAACCAAAAACCGTCTGTGATGGGGAAGTATCACAGACGGTTGTAGGATCGGAAATGGCAACAGAGGGGGGGGGGTTGAATGGTGCCTTTTAAAAATCCCCCCAAAGTATCCACATAATCTTTTCTCCGATAGCTATAGGAGCTATGAAGAAGGAAACCAAAAGCTCATTGAAAATCAATAACAGACTGACAAAAGAGTTTCGAGCAAGCTTGGCGAAAAAGCTACAAACCAACAATTTTGTTCACAGGTCAGTGAAATAGAATTTTAAACCAAGAAACAGACCTTGTAGGAAATGAGAGCAAGAAACTGAGTATGACTGAAAACCTGAAAATTTAAGCGGAGATGAGGACTGAAATTGAACCAACAAAAACTATAAAACTGAAATTCAAAATCCCGCCCGAGAGCAAAAGTCATGACAGAGAGAGCTACATGCAGGTCAGTGACCAGGGGGCCGGTCTGACCGGTGTGAAGCTGCCGGTCTGACCGGAGTGAAGCTCTCGGTTTGACTGTGGCATTTTGGCCGGAGCGCCTGCTAGCTTTAACCGAACTGAATGCAGAGTATAGCCGGACTGCTGCTGTTTTTCAGCTGAGAGCTGCAGGGAACAAAAATACCCAAAAACAGACTGTAAATAGTCTGCACCGAAAAGGCTGAAAAGAGAGCTAAAAACCAAAAGACACTCTTCTCAGGCAAAAGAAGGCATAGAATCAACCAAAATAACTTGCTCAACTAAGGAAGAAAACAACAAATGAAAGAGCAGAATGGCACAGAGAAATGCAGAGAAAGTGCAGGCGCCTGATTGCAGCCGACAACTGAGTTTGGTGCTGAAAATAGGAAGCTTAGTACATATCCATGCTGCCGAAAGCACAAAGAGAATCACATGCTTAAAAGAGATACAATCAAGGAAAGAAGGCAGACCAAAAAAATAACAATCGGCAAAAGAGGACCAGAAGACTAAAAAGAGACCAAATCCAGAAAAGCTTGAGATTCTTGATACATTAGATCATGAGATCTCTGAACACAGCAAAGAAATTATCTTAGATTGGGGAAGCACAACCCTAAATCAAACCTTTCACTGGAGAATCAAGAGAACACACATCCTCTGCATACCGAAACAGTAAACCCTAGTTTTTGAGCAAAACAGAGGAGGTCAGCTTAGCAAATTTGCTCATGAACCAGATGGATGATTTTTGTCTAGCATGAGGTTCTACCATCTTTTGACCAAGGGATCTTGAGCAAACCCAGCATTCAACCTCAGATTAAAAGAAAATAAGAAAATGCACTTCCTCTGCCTACAGAAAAGATGAAACCCTAGAAACAGAGGAATCAGAAGACAATCAAATTCTTGGGAAGGACTCAGCTAAAGAAATCTTTGCTCTCTGGCATAACTTAGCCAAGGGGCTTTGAGTAGAATCGATTGAGCACATCTCAGGGTAGCCAAAAGAAATGGGAACAGCAAAGGCATCCAACAGAAAATCAAAAGAGAAGGGCTGAAGGAACAAAACACCAGAGCATCTCAAATGGAAGCCTTCTCAAATCGATTCAACACGGTGAATGATTACACTGTGAGGCTTACATCCAGTTCATGCCATTTCACACTACAGACCCAAACGCAATTGAAAAACAAGAAGTGCACTGAGAACACAACACTACATGAGCTGCTGCTCTCAAAACACACCTTGGAACACACACCGACTACTTGAGCACACAGGAACCCTCTGCCTTACTTACCCACACAACCAACTACCACCTTTTTAATTCCCAGCTCACAGCCACAAGGAGAAAATCAAGAAATGGCAGCTCTATTCCACTCCATGCCTCACACCCAATTGAGGCAAAAGGTAAACACACATAGGAATGGAGGGAAACTAGCCTCTCCACTCCAAACTTGAGTCAATTCTCCAAATTGTCCCTCAAGCACCTTCCCGGAAGCTTCCCGCAACCGGCACCCTGACCGTATGGACCTCGACTCCTCCCTGAGTCTAGTCCCGGTTCGCTCCGCTGCACACAACTGTAACGAACATCCAACCATCTGGACCTCCGACTCCTTCCTAAGCCTAGTCCCGGTCCACTCGTCGTTGCCCGTCGTGTCCTCCACCGGTAGCTCCAGCTCCGGTTCCTTGTCTCCCGATTCGCAACCACCTCGTGACCTCGATCATCTTCGATGTCTCCGACCGTCTGGACCTTGACACCTCCTGTGCCTAGTCCCGGTCCTCCCACACCTCACCATGACCTAGCTCTGAAGTCCTGCAGTCACACAGATAAGCAAACCGTCACATAGCACCGCACAAAACAGCATAATCAACAATAGCATTAATGAAAGGTACTCAACCCTAAAATACCCAAAACAAACTCAAACTCTTTAACACAACCGTCAATTACTCATCACAAACATGGGGATACCTTCACATGGTCTCTCAACGGTTCTATACACCAATCATCTGTGATACTCACACATCACAGACGGTTGGTAGCTAGAACCGTCTATGATGTGTGAGTATCATAGACAGTTGGTAGCTAGAACCATCTGTGATAGTGTTTTTCACATATCACAGACAGTTCTGGTTATAAACCGTCTATGATGTGTTATCACAGATGGCTCACAAACCGTCTATGATAACTTCTGATTATCACTGACACATAAATTTAGACGGTTCAATAAACCGTCTGTGATGACAGTTTTTAACCGTCTGTGATGTCCCTTTTTGTAGTAGTGTTACCAATCATAACAAATTCCCATATCTACTTATGCTTTGTTGTTGAATTCACTCATTACACATAGCTTCATTTACTAGAAGCACGGCATATTCGAATACCATTAAATTGTGACTCTGTAGAGCTGCCCATCTTTACCGACAAAATTTCTTAACTCCTGCGACAGAGATAAGAAAACAAGGCTTTTCACTGCTCAATTCTTTATATAGCCTCTACCCAGCAGGTGCTATTTCCCAACAAACTCGAGTGGCCCATGGCCTTGCCTGATTTGATGCGGATCTACTGTTGTTAAATATGGTTTTACCATTTTCATACCACAAAACTCCCTTAGACTCCCCCACCCTTTGTAGATATTCAATCAAACTTAAGTAGCTACTAAACCAGGTTTGACGAATCAACGCTTGTGGTTGAGCGGTCACTATGTTCTTTACTTGGCATAAGGTTCTAGTTCTTATATTTTTTACTAAGGCAACTTCCATCCACAAATCCTTGTTTCAGTGCCCATCGCACTGTTTTGGTGCCTATTCACACCACCACCTTTCCAGTCCAAGCCTCCACCTTATGATAAGGTCATTGGACCCAACCATCTCGTGGCTTCCCGTGATATCTTCTTATCCTAGAACCACTTTTCAAATTCTACTAGTAAAGTACCAAGTCTTTTACTAGTATAAAATAGTGGAGTTCCTGATCTAGCTACCATGATTATTTAAATAATATATTTATTATTACTAAGTCTTGTCAAGGTGAATATGGCAATCAAATTAAATAGGGCTTTTTCAGGTGGTAGGACATTAGCTAATATCATGTTATTCTAAACATTTATTGTAAAAGAAATAACAGTGCGCACATAACATAATGAAAATACTGATAAATAGATAATTAAAGGAATGTAGGTTCAACATGATCAAAAACATGTGACTTGCCTTGCAGATCAATGTATTCTACAATTTCGTGTTCTTCTGAGTCTTGCGCTTGTACTTGTGCTTCTCCTTCTTGGACTAGCTGATCTTCAGTGTCGATGCTACCGCAAACCAAAAGAAAATAAATCAATTCTATGCTCAAAGGGTTGAGCTAGGAAGAAAGAAATAAAATCCAGAAAAATCAAATAAAATAGGTTTGGGGATTAAAGGAGTTTGGTATGGGAAAATGGAGCTGAGGAATGGAAAGACAGGTTTGAAACGGTCGAAATTGATGTATATTTATATTTTGTGGTTCATGAACAGTAACAGGCTTGGTATTGTTCATCGTGGATTTTACTGTTCACTAGATTGTTGCTACATACTCGGAGAATTCTATGAATACTCGGGTGGTTTTTGATGGCACAAGTCTTGCCCACGAGCGAAGGTATTTCTGGAGCTGGAAGTCATGGTCGTAGTCGAGTACAACTACTGAGACCGAGCATTCAGTGTGGCCATAAACTGCAGCGTGGCCGTAAACCACAGCGCAGTCGTAAGCCACAATGTAATCGTAAACCATAGCGTGGTCGTAAACCATAGTGTGGTCATAAGCTACACCGTGGTCGTAACGACTCTGAGTAGCTAAATGTGAAGTCGACAAAGATCGGACGGTGCGAATTGCTACGAGATCGGATGATGTCCGAGCGGCTATGGGGTTTGAATGGCGTCGAGTGGCTTAAGGTCATCGGACGGCGCACGAGTGGCTTAACTCATCAAGCGGCATATGAGTGGCTTAAAAGCTTGGACAGACATATGAGTGGTGTTGCTCGGGACTCACACGCACGATCGAAGTTTCTCTTGACTTCAAGCGGTGGAAGCGATCGAGAGAGTTGAAGCAAGGGAGCATTGGAGATTTTAGGCAATGGGACGGTTGGAGAATACATGGTTGAAACATCAATTGATGACCACGGGTGGGTTCACGGTGTCTGGGTTTCCATTTTGGAGTTTGGTGGTAGCTAGGAGTTGGTGTTCGCGACGGTAAGGTCTCCTCCTTCGGGATGCTCGAATGGAATAGGGCTTAAGGCGGGTTAAGAGGATAATATCGTTAGGATTTGGGCATCTATGGGGTTAGAGGAAGTTCAGGGAAGTGGTGTCTTGAGCTGGGAATGGCTGAGCCGAGCTGTCCATAGTGAAGTCTCAAGGTCGGACGGCGGTGCTAGTCGCCAGCACGGTAAGGGAAACGAGGGGCTAAGGCAATGGTTCAGTGGTGTTTCTGAGAGCATAAATGTGCTACAGGCAAGAGCAATTGGAATGTGATTGATTGAATAAGCGGAATTGAAACTTGGCTTACTTTGAGGTCTTCGGGTGGTCGAAAGCTCAATTGGGGTGTGGTTGTGGCTCACTGGTTGCCTGTGCAATGTCTGGATGGGGTCTCAAGGTTTTATAGCCATCACATGGCGATTCGGCATAGGGGCAGGGCTAAGGCGATGGCGGCGTGTGACAGAGGTCGGGAAGGTGCGCGAGAGCGCGGTGCAGCTAGGAGAGGGGAAGTATAGGTTGCCTCGGGCGCGGCATTGCGGTGGTCAAAAGGTGATATTGTGTGTCAGGCGGCGGCTGTGAGAGAATGAGAGTAGAGACAGAGCGGGGAAGTCGGCAAGGCGGTGGTATATGAGAGCAGAGAGAAAATAGGGTGATCGGCAAGACGGTAAGGTTTACGACTATGAAGGAAAAGCGTAGGGTGGCTTAAGCTGGCAGAGGGGAGGTACGGGTTATCTTGGGCGCAGCATTTGCAATGGTCAAAAGCGGTCAGAGGCGAGTCAGGTCGGCAGTGAGAGGGTTAGGGCATGGAGAACAAACTTGGACGACGATGGTGAATTTTCCATGGCGGCTCGACCAAGTGAGAGTTGCGGCCATCAGAAAGATGGAGATAAACACCCCAGTCAGTCCTAGAACTAAGCTGGAGCAGTGGAGAGGTTAGGTAACCTCCCAACCACTAGGTCATTGGCCCTGCTATCTCGGCGTCATTCGCATCTATGTGGAGCTCTCGAGGCTAGCGAAAAGTTTGATCTCACGAGCAACATGGGGTAGGGACTAACTCATAGCAGCTAAGATCGTGAGTCACATTCCTTTCTTCTTATCCATAAACTTGACCAACAAACAGACTGATGTGTTGGGCCTTGAATGCAGATGAGGCAGTGGTGCTGCTGGCTTTGTCAGTAAGCACAAAAAAGTGTGTTGGTGAAGCCTGGCCATTTTTGGCTTCCGTGGTAGAGAAATTCCCTCTTTAACCTTTTCTTTCGTGGAATTTTCTTTTTGCCCCTTTCACGTGGCCATCGACCGCATGAAGCAAGTAGCGTGGCCCACAAGCACGCCACCCGCTGCTATCACGGTTACGTATTGCATGAGCGCCTGATGTGGCATCCGGCCACATGAGATCGACCACGACTTTGACCACTTCGACCATGGCACTCCGACCACTGTTTGGACCACGACGTTTCGACCACGCCGCGTGAGGAGGTCAAAGGTGGAATTTCACGATAGAAAATATTAAAGGTGGACAAAAATGACCACTATAGTTTAAATCTTGATTGCCTATGGGTACGCGCACACGTTTATCTTGGTTATGATGTACGTGCCTACACTATATCAGATCAGAGATATATCTATGTCATCTAAATTTCTAGGCATATACTAGTGAGTGCACTTACACAGCGTGGTAGTGTGCGTGTCCCTGTTGGAACTAAAAGAAAAAATATGGGAATATCGTTAATATATATTGCCGTCTACCAGCACTGCCTGTGGATTCGACAAATAGTTGGAACATCACCATTGGAATCCTACCAATTGAAATTAATGGTAAATGGATGTTATTTATCAGTCGCTTGATTCTTTTTCAAGGAAACTGGTCTTGTTCCCATACGTTACAATGAAAACCCAAATTAGAGAAGCAAGTATGTCAATAAGCTTAGAACCAGATCAAAACAAAACTGTGAGCTTAGAACCCATTAAGCCAAAACTGGCAGTATAAAATAACATATCAGGCATTTACGGATTGCAAGTCCTCATTACTAAACAAAGAAAGACATGATCGATAATTATGTGGTTACAGCTACATATAGTGGCACCACACCTATAGTACCATTATAGTAGTTATAACTATATTAATGAAATCTTAGCTGCAGAAAAGCATCGACTACACTCTTATATCCAATTAGTTTACCATTTTTTATTTCTTGTTGATTGTCCCTCCACAAATTTGTATTGCTTTTTTTTTTTATCAAGGTTTATGGAAGGTATGGTAATGTTGCCACACAAAACCTCTCATTATATCACAAAAACTACTTGAAAGCTAACAATGCGTGTAGAGTCCTATTTGCCCAACCAAATGATCTTAAGAATACAATAAATCAGATATGGCGAAATAAAATCACAAAAGCTACTAACAACTTCACGTTTCATACACTGGTGATGATTAGTTCTGATGAGAACTTTATTACCACTATTGATTAATCAAACATCGTGGACCTTCACATACAAAAACAAAGAACTAGGTGGGTGTAATGTATCACTGATTATGCACCTAGAGACCAAGGAAATATAATAAGCAAACAACAGGTTATCAGATGAAAACATATTTTAATATGAGCATGAAAGGAAATAGACAACAAAGCTTACCTCACACACGAACAGTATCAGGAGTTCTCCAATAGACCATGTGCTCTTGTCGACATTTTTTTGCATAGGCAAACAATTTAAAATTACGAAGAAAGGAAAAAAAAAGAAATTGATGCTATGCTGCCACAAGAGTACAACATTATTGTAATTTTTCTTCTCTACACAAGTCTTCAGTAATCCTATGTCGTGCAGCTTTCTGTTTCCTCTCCAAACAGGAACATGCATAAATGTATCGAGTAATACAGCTTTTGATGATATGTATGCTTCCTGCTGTATCTACCACAATTTTGAGAAACAAAGCATACATATATTTTATTCTCACAACATAACATTTGTTGTAGGGGTGGGCCCCACCTAAGCCCAGTAGGCATGTTAGGTCCGAAATAGGACATGTGTAATGACATAAGAGCCCCCAAGGGGAATGCTCATGTGTAAGGGTATAACTGTACAAACACTCCCCATATGAATATATATGTGGCATAGGCCACGAGAGGAAGGGGCTAAGCCATTCATTTTGATACAACTCTCCACTACCACACTCTCTCTCTGTTTGGTGCAGAACCACAACGATTGGCGCCGTCGTGGGGAGGACAAGAGCAAGCCTCGGACTTGAAGGAGGATGGCACCAAAGAAAGCTTCACCATCGGCGGTGGAGGCGGCGAAGTCCCGCGTCAGCACGAGGGCTTTGGCTTTAGCACCGCGGTATGGCGATGGTGTAGGTGTGACCGAGAACCCCGCCATCGGCGCGACAACCAACCACCGCCACGCGACGCGACGACCAACCCCGCCATCGACGCGACGACCAGCCCCGCCATCGACGCGACGACCAACCCCGCCATCGGCGTGACGACCAACCCCGCCATCGACGCGACGACCAACCCCGTCACCGACGCGACGACCGATCCCACTAGCACCGCCCCGACGACCAACCCCGGCGACAACAACACGGCGCGCAACCTGGGTGCGCAGGCCGTGGTCACCACCTCGCCGGCGGCACCGCCGAGCGCGCAGACGGCCCCGGCCATGCCTGCAGTAGAGACGGCCCTGCTGGCGGCCCTCAGTGCGTTTCAGCGGGAGCTAACGGACCTCCGCGGAGCCGTCCGGGACATGCAGGAGGCCCGGAGCCAACACCCCCCTCCGGTAGTGGCATCCGAACCCGCCCCGGAAAGGGCGGATAGCCGCGACGCCCCCACGTCTAGCCGCGCCCTACTGCGGCGCGTAGCCTGGAGTCCCCGCTTTCTGCGGGCCTACAGCAGACGCCATGGCCCAAAGATTTTAAGTTCCCGAGCGTCATCGAGGCCTACAAAGGCGACTCCGACCCGTGAGAGTTCGTGCGCGTGTACGAGACCGCCATCGAAGCCGCTGGCGGAGATGACACCACGAAGGCAAAAGGGCTTCCCCTCGCGCTACAAGGGGTGGCGCTGTCCTGGTTCTTCACCATTGAGCCACAGTCCATCTACGCGTGGGAACAGGTCCGTAACCGACTCTACAACAACTTCCAGGGAAACTACATCGAGCGTGTCGATGCGGACCAGCTCTTTGCAGTCAAGCATAAACCGGAGGAGAGGCTCCGGGATTACTTCAAGCGCTTCGCAAAGGTGCGCTGCCAAGTCAAGGACGTCAACGAAACAACGGTCATCAACGCAGCGATACAGGGCCTCCGACCGGGGCCGATGGCCGAGTACAACGCGCGCAAGCCCATTAAGACGGTCGGGAAACTCTTCGACAAGATGGAAGAGTATGCCCGAGCGGAGGAGGACGCACGGAGGTGACACGGTGATGACTCCAACTCCAACAAGGCGGAAGGCTTGGTCAAGACCGAAGACTCGCCGAAACAGGGCCCTTCGAAAGGCAAGCGTAAGCAAGAGCAGCCGAAGGGCACCTCCGAACGCAAGGACCCCCAACACAATGACCAGCCGGGCGACAAGCCCAAGCACGATCAGCACAAGTCCAGGAAATCTCGTTATGTTTTCGACATCGAGGGTGGTTCCGAAGACAACGCCCTAGGTCGCGGGGGCTGAGGACGCCGAGGACGAGGACGGGGACATGGCTGAGGTCGAGACGACCGGACCCGCGAAGAGTACGGCGACCAGCACCACGGGCAATGGTGCGAAATCCATGACCGGGGCAATCACGACACGCGTAATTGCGCCACCATCGCAGCGCTACGGCAGAGCGTTACCAGGGATAAAAACCTGGATACACACGCGCCCGTTGTGGCTCACGTCCAACACCCCCAGGACCAAGGAGCACAGGCCTAGGAAGGCTTCCTGCGCATCCAGGCGCATGTACAGCAACCTCGGGAAGGCCTCCTACAGCTACAAGCCCCGGAGGGAGCCCAGCGCAGGATTATCAACGTCATCTCCGGAGGCTCCTCACTGGGGTTCGCTTCGGCAAGACAGCGGAAGGCTTACGCGCGGAGGCTACACTACGTCACGGCATACCCGGCGCAGGCGCTGCCAGAATGGGCGCAACATGAAGTCACATTCACGCCGCGCCGCGCGAGGCGTGGAGTTCCCCACCAAGACCCTTTGGTCGTCCGGTCCTCGTGGCGGGTGCGGCGTCCGCGCGTCTAGTCGATGGAGGAAGCTCCGCCAACATCCTCTTCGCTGCGGCCTTCGACCAAATGGGGATGCCTCGGAGCCGTTTGGGCCCTTCAGGCGTCCCGCTGCAAGGGTTTGGAGGACAGCCCTTGCGCCTTAGGCCAGATATGCCTCCAAGCCTCCTTCGGCCAAAACGACAACGTCAGGAGCGAGGACGCCATCTTCGACGTGGTCGACATCGTATACCCCTACAACGCCATAATAGGACGGCCGCTCGTAAACACCCTCGGGGCAGTCCCACTTCACAGTTTCCTGTGCATGAAGCTTCCCGGGCCGCGAGCCATCATCACCATTCATGGCGACCAGGACATGGCCCGGCGCATAGAGCTTGGCGCCAGGGGCCCATGCCACGCGGCTAGCCAAGGCACCTAAGCCGGGAGGGCGGATGCGGAGCCCTCGGGGACTCCCCGAGCGTCCCGCGCTCCACGCGCGCAAGGCTGCCCCAGTCGCGGCAGCCCGTCAATGATCGCCCCACCCTCCTAGTGGTTAGTGCTTGGCATTTCGCCCCCCACCCTCTTTTGTAAGTGCTCACCCGCGCAAACGGGAATTTAATAAAGTTCACCGTTTGCACAAATTTCTGTTTTTCGAAACAAAGACACGCGTTCGCGCGCGCACTCTCTGTCAAAGATACGGGCATGAGTATAAATAAAGACAGGCGTTCGCGCGCGCACTCTCCGTCAAAGATACGGGCATGAGTATAAACAAAGACACGCGTTCGCGCGCGCACTCTCCGTCAAAGATACGGGCATGAGTATAAATAAAGACACGTGTTCGCACACGCACTCTCTGTCAAAGATACGGGCATGAGTATAAACAAAGACACGCGTTCGCGCGCGCACTCTCCGTCAAACATACAGGCATGAGTATAAATAAAGACACGCGTTCGCGCGCGCACTCTTCGTCAAACATACAGGCATGAGTATAAATAAAGACACGCGTTCGCGCGCGCACTCTCCATCAAAGATACGGGCATGAGTATAAACAAAGACACGCGCTCGCGCGCGCACTCTCCGTCAAAGATACGGGCGTGAGTATAAACAAAGACGAGCGGGGGGACGCCTCCGCACGCACTCCACGGAGTATAAATAAGATGTAGCGTCGAGGTCCGCCTCCGCACGCAATTTCACCGCCCGCAACGCGCGGAGGTTCGCCTCCGCGCGCAGTCTACGGACTCTAAATAAGACGTAGCGTGAGGTCCGCCTCCGCACGCACTCCACGGAGTATAAATAAGACGTATCATCGAGGTCCCCCTCCGCACGCAATTTCACAGCCCGCAACGCGCGGAGGTTCGCCTCCGCGCGCAGTCTACGGACTCTAAATAAGACGTAGCACAAGGTCCCCCACACCATCAATCACATCACAACCAGATTGTGGCTTCTCTAGTAAGTCCTTAGTTAGCTTCACACATTTGTCATTCAATGCAACGAGTTCAAGTTTTAGTTTATCACAATTAATGCATGGTGAGCTAACAGGATCCTTAGTCGCATACTGAGCCATTTTCTTGTTGTTGTCAATCATTTCTTGAAACTGTTTTGAGACAGATTCAAGTTCAGCAGTTAACTTGGGACAGTTCCAACATGAATCAATAGGCTCAAGTAAAGAAGCACTCAACTCAGCAATCTTGTGATCTGCCCGTTTTAGGTTCATCTTTAGATTATTACAACTTTCACAAGTCTCGGGCAGATCAAGCAGCATGGTATAAAGACCTCTAAAAGCATTGTCCTTATCCTCACATGTGGTGCAAGAAATAGTCTCAACAGGAGTAGATGAAGTAGAAGCAATCCTACTCATTTCTAGTTCAGCCAACAGACTAAGATTCTCCACCTTAACACTATCAAGCTCGGAGGACAAACTATCATGCGAGGTCCTTAGTTTCTCCATGTCACCCGACAAAGCGAGCATGTATCACGATCGTCACTAGAGGGACCAGATGTAAGAGCAATAATCTCTAGTGACAACCTGTCTACTTCCTTCTCTAACTCAGTACACCTAGCCCTAGCTCTAGCATGGAAACCACCTAGCTTAAGAAAAGCATGATTGAGCTGGTCGTAGGTGGGACATACCTCGTCCGAGTCGGATTACAGCTTGCTGTCGCTGAGTTCGCCCTCGAGGGCCATGAAGCACATGCCGGAGTAGTCGTCGCCGCCATCCTTGGGCTCTTGGTCACCCGTCCCGTCGTCGTCACTCCATCCCTCCACCTCGCTGAGGTCGAGGTCGTCGAAGGTGGTGAGGACGCGGTGGAAAAGCTTCTTGGCTTTGCCGAAGTTGCGGAACTTCTTCTTGCCTTGAGCAGGTGCTGAGGGCTTCGTGTTGCGGTTCTTGTCGGTGTAGTCATTCTTGCCCGAACCGCCGTAGTCACCTTTGCCCTTCCCAAGCTTTGGGGGCAGTTTGCTCGGATGTGGTTGGGGCCACCACACTCGAAGCAAATCACAGGTCCTCCTCTCTTTCTGTCCCTCCTCCCTTTGTAAGCGTGGGAGAATCTTCGAGCAAAGAGGGCAAGCTGCTCATCCGCAAGCTGCTCTAACTGATCATCAGTTATGTCACAGAGAGCAGCAAGGGAGAAACCGCAAGAGGACTCAGAAGAGAGACCAGAAGCTGAATCGATCGGTGACCAAAGCCATCGGCTCGTGACTTCGACCTCGAGACAACGTCAATCTCGTGAGTCTTGAGGCGTGAGTACAGCGCGTCAAGAGTCAAGGTCGAGAGGTCTGTCGTGTCTTTGATGGTGGTCACTTTCATCTCCCACACACGCAGATCGAGTGCCGCAAGCATCTGACGAGCGTTGTCCGAGTCGGGGTATGTGAGACCGACCGCTCGGAGGTTGCTCAAGATCTTGTGAAAACGTGCGAAGTAATCATCTAGGGACTCACCAGCAAGCATCTAAAATCTGTTGTATTCACGCTTGAACTGGTCCTGTCGAACCGTCTTGATCTGGGTGGTGCCCTCATGGTATGCGTCGAGGGTCACCCAGATATCGTAGGCGGACGACAGGTGGGAGATGCGATCGAACTCGCTATGACTCAGGCCCTGGATTATGATGTTCCTTGCCTTAGCGTTTGCCTCAACATCATGCATGTTTCCAGCATTGATGTTCTCATCGGCAGGAACAACAAACCGGACCTTGACCTTGCGCCAGATGGCGTACCCCTGAGCCTGGATGTACGTTTCCATTCGGCTCTTCCAGAAGGGGTAGTCGATGCCATCGAAAACGGGCGGCTTGGTCGAGTACTTGTCCGTCGCCATGGCTCTTGAGACCTTTTAAGATCTATGAATTAGAGCTAACCGGCTCTGATACCAATTGTTGGACCGAAATGGCGACAGAGGGGGGGTGAATGTCGATCACTAAAACTTCGTCCCCACACAAGTATCCACGATTTCTCTTATCTCCGATAGCTATAGACGCTACGAAGAAAGCGAGTAAATGCTTACTTGGAAGATTAGGCTAAGAGCAAGAAAACCACTGAAAAACAAGCTCCAGACAAATGAGACAACAAGCTGAGAGGAACACCAAAAACAGCAGCAAATAGCACTTAAAAAGGAAACTCCCTATTGCTGTTTTTGTAAGCCAAAAACTGCTCTCATGAACAATGCTCTTGCTCCCAAATGAAGCCGAAACCAAGATCTCAAATAGCTGCTAATATTGTACTGAATGAACTGCAAGAAATACTAGCAAATCTGCTGCCAAAAGGATCAATTAATGTTGTCAAAAAGGTCAAAAACTGCTGCTCAACAAAAGCCAAACTCTGCTGGCCGAACTGCATTAAAGAAGCAATGCATTGCATGCTGTTGGACAGCAGTAAACTGCAAAGGACATGCTGTCCAAAAACTGCTCAAAAAGGGGACTAAAGAATGGTAGTGCAGCCAGCCAAAAGAAGGAAATGAGAAGTATTTGGCTGCAATACCGAGCTGAAATGCTGCCACCAAGAGACCCTGCTGCAGACTGAAAATAAGACAACAGACAAGCAGATTTTCAGATTTGAAGCAAGGAGATTTTGTCAAAAACAAGTGGAGGAGATAAAAGAAGTAAAACACTTCAAGGATCTATTCCAAACACATTTGAGAGACCAAATAACATGGGAAAACAACTGAAGGCTTAGAAATTCAGATTATGCCTAAAGACTGAAAATTACAGGGAGCTGAAAATAAAAACTCAAATTCCTCCCAAACCCTTGATCCTTTGGCACTGAAAATCTGGGCATATATTAGCAATAGCAAGGGGACCTCCCAGACCAAATATCACCTCAAGCCAAGAAAGGAATCAAGGTTTAACTCAAAACCCTAGAAACATGAAAAACTTCAGAGAGAGCTCACAAAAACCCAATTACTCCTTCCATAGAGATCTTTTGCATATGAGATTTCAGGGATATATTAGCAATATCTAGAGGATCCCTCAGACCAAATCTCAAGCCAGATTGAGGAGTAAAAAAAAATTTACCCTAAAACCCTAGAACAGGCAAATGAAGAACAGAGAGGTTCAAAGTGCCAAACCTGAAATTAAAACCTTGTCTCTGGGATTTTAATCAATCAAATGACCTTGAAGCACTATCCCATCATAGAGCAACCCATTTTGGCACTCCCAGCAATCAAGAACTCAAAACCACGAAAACTCAAAAATCACCAAATGGAGGCATCGAAGAACAAAGAGCACAGAGCAGAATAAAAACTTCAGATTTCATTCATTGGATCAAAAGGAAATACAAGGAGTCACGATACGCATGGACATTAGAACAAGATGAAAGATTACATGACTCTCAATCCCTCTCCAACCTCTCAATCCTCAACCATGAATGCTTGAGAAGGGATGAACACACTCTGGACTCTCACCTAGAACCCATCGAAGGGGACAACAGAGGGAGCACACTCTGCCTCCACCAACTAAAGCCCTAAAGCCAAAACAACCACTAAAGACTCTTTTGACTCTAGCAAACCCTAATTTCCTTTCAAGTGCTCAAGTGGGCATGTAGCCCCTCCACTCCTTTTATAGCCCATGGCTAACGGGTCTCCGTCCCGTTACGCCCACTATTTCCAACGGAGCCCGCTCCCGCTTGTGCAGCCTTGCGAAATTCCCGTTTCGCCCCTCCTGCACCTTCCGGGAAGCTTCCGCGCTCCTTGTCTCGCACGTCTCGCAACCACCTCGAGTCCACATCGTCTTCGACACATCCCGACCGTTCTGACCTCAGTGCCACCTGCGCCTAGTCCGGTCCACCGTGTCTCACCACGACTCCACTCGACGTCCTGTAGTCACACAGACAAGAAAACACGTCAAATAGCACCGCTCGATACATCAAAGCATAAATACCATCCTACTTACCATAACGAAGTCCAAACCTGTCGAATCATCGAAATATGCAACCTAATCCCATACGACCAGGAATGACCAAGTCCGACCGAGCCTGATTGCGCCACGCAACGACTCGACTCCGAACCACTCAAACCAAACTCAACATACCTAAACCAAAGTCAATTACTCATCATACGCATGTGGTCACATCCACATGGTTCATCACACCAAGCAATCACCCGAAACCCTAAGAAGGAATGAAGAAATTAGGCCCCAAATAGGATAAATGAGAGAAATAGAGAAGGGGAAAGATGTGGCTCAGTCATGCTGAGGCATCCAATGAAGTGGATGACGAACCTTCACCACCAGTGGAGGTGGCGGGGAGGAGGAGGCAGCGGTGCAGGGTGGGGTGGAATGTAACATCCTGAAAATTTAAATTTGAATATGTGAAGCTCTTGAGCTATTTTTGCAGTATATTCTATTTGAGTTTGGATTTTTATGGTGTCTCTTAAGTTTTGGTTGGGTTTCAAAAGTTGAGAAAGTTCAAGAAAGACCAAAAATAAACATCAAAGAAATATGCAAATAAGGGAAACTAAAAATTTTAGAATTCGAATATGAAAAGATGATCCATAAAATAAAGGGAGAAACCCTAATTAGAGTATAAAATATCATTTTGAAAATAATTGTATAAAAGGGCAAAAAAAATAAATATATAAATTATGTGCAAGCATATATACAAAAGGACCTAGACAGTTGAACAAAGATATAGAAATGAAATTATACAAAATAGAAATATAGAAATGTATATGCATACAATGAATAAGCAATGAATAAATAAATAGAAGGAGGGTCAGACCGGCCGAAGCGGCCCAACCACCAGCCGGCCGAAACCCCCACTCTCCCCGCTCTACTCCCCCAGCCGGCCCAACCTCTCTCCCTGCCCAAGCGGCCTCGCTCCCCTGCCACTATTCTTCTTCCTTCCCCTCTCCCCGCTCTCTCCTCCCCAGGCCGCAACCCGCGCCCATGCTCCGCCTCCGCAGCCCGGCCCGCGCAGCGCTTGCGTTCGGGCCAGGGGTTGCCGCGCTCAGACCGCAGGTCGCCGCCATACCTGTCCGCACCACCCTGGCCCTGCCGCCTGTCTCCCCTTTTTCTCTGCCGCTCGCCCCATCTCATCAAGCGCACGGCTCTAGCTTCCCTCTGTCACTCCATGAGCAGCACAAGCCATCATGCCATATCTCTTGCGCAAGCTCTCTACCCTGCCACCCCCGCCTGCGCCTGCCATTGCTTCTGCTGCTCACTGATGTGACCGCACGGAGAGCTCTTCGCGGCAAGCTCCACTCGTTCCCCTATAAGATCCGCCAAGGCCTCCCCCGAGCTTTCCACACCCCACCCTTTCTCCTGCCGAAGCCAATCGAACCGAGAGCCCCTCCATCGCCGACAACTCCGCCTTCTTCCCCACTGCCGGCCGAAACCACCGCGACCACTCTTATTTCTCGCTCGTCGCACTCCGGCTCAATTCCTTTCGCAGAGAGCATCACCAAGTCGCCCCGGAGCTTCCCCGGGCACTGCCCTATCCTCCGATTCACCGTAGCGCGCCGGCCACGGTGACCTCCTCTGCGCCGCCCATGGCCATCGCCGTCGGCCCACCGTAGACTCTCCCTGGCCCGACCAGCAATGGGGTAAGCTTCCTCGACACCCCCTTCTGCTTGCGCACTCACTGGATTCCTCCCCTCTACGCCGGCGCTGCCGTCCCCATTTCCACTCCCGTCGCCGACCGCCTCGGGCTGCCGCCCGCCTACCTCGCCACCAACTTAACCGATGCGCCGACTCCCGTAGCTAGGATACGTTCCCCGAGACCCATTTTGGGCATCAGCCCCACACCTCCGGCCGCCGCTCGTCGCCGACAAGGTCGCTCTCCGATCGGTCCGATATCCTCTGTTTTGACCTCTCCCAACCTTTAACGTTTCTATTTTCTGCCCGGCTATAGTCAGTCAGACCTCCCCCGCCCACTTGGTTATCAGACTCCACTCAACACACCAAGCCAGCAGGCCCTCAGTTCGACTCCCTCTCGGTGCAATTTTTCCTTCTTTTTATTTTTGCTGTCATTAATCATTTCAGTTTAGGAAAAATTTGTAAATAATCCATGTAAGCTAATAAATTTAGTTGGGTCATAAAACTAGATTGTTTAATATTGGAAGGTAGGATGGTTATTGTATATGAATAATTAATGTTATGTGAATAACTAACTCAAAGACCAGACATTAATTAAAGGTAGAAATAAAGTAAAATTTCTTTGATTAGGTATTCAAATTTAGTAAAGAGTTTAATTGAAAAGAAATTCCAAGTAAAAGGTTTGAATATTATGAAATCAAGGCTCTACATTAAGGACTACCCTTAATTATAAGCAAAATCTATGCCCAATATTTACCATGCACCATTAAATATATTTGTATGGTAGGTTTTGCCAAATGAGCAAATATTGAAATATAACTTTGTAAACCAAGCCTTGTTAGGTAAATAAATTTTAATTAAAGCTAAGCCAAATAACAACTAAAATGTATATATATACATATATATCTATATATGTAGAAATGAGTGGTTAGAAAGATGCGGATGGCATGTGTGCAATTCAATAGTAAAAATAACCAAACAACTTTATGGTCACCGTAGAGCCTACTAACATATATGTATATATGTTATCGTTAATATACCACCAGTCATGAAATCTTAAATAGTAACTTTAGTTAATAATGATAATAAGATGAACTCCTGTATAGCAGGCTCAACATGTAAAAGGATAAAATATCAAGTATCAGTAGTTTTCAGAGAGCACTTAAATTAAAAGGTCATAACAATATACAGATGCTAACATATAGTAGCCCTAGGTCATCAAATACCCAAAATAATCTCACGGACATATAGATACTCTAAAGAAAATATGTAACCATTAACACGAGTAATTAGGGTCACATAAAATGATGCATACCGATCTTTGCCCAGATAACTAAATTAGAAGTAAGGAAAAGCCTAATAGTAACTAAATCATAGGTCTAACCTAACTCATGGAATTTCCTTGATAAATATAAAAATAATAATAAAAAAAATGTTAATAAAAGTTTGAGTCATCGTTTTCTACCACCGGCCTCGCCTCAAGTCACCCAAATCACCCATTAACTCATAATAAAACAAGAATTGAGTTTATTCGGATTTATTTGAATATCCTGAGTTATTTGCTTTTATTTGGATTCAGTTGTTTATCGCATAATTAGAAACTGGGAGTCGTGAAGATTCTATAGATCCAGCGAGATTAAGCTCGAAGTGAAGATAGAGACCAGAAGTTAAAGAGAAAGCATTGTGTAAGCTCAAGACCGTTAAGTACGACGGGAAGAAACATGGAAAAACAAAAAACTACGTAAAATTCAATAGGAGAATAGTAGAATTCTTTTGATTGTGTGGGCGATCACTACTTACCTCCTCCGTACAATTATATAAGGTGATATAAACTTTATCTTTTAGGTTGATAAGAAAATCAAATAGATTTAAACTCATTTTCACATGATCTCGCTTTCTATGCTCCAATGCCGAGTGCAAACATTTATTGGTTTTGGGTCTAACAAAAAAGCTATGAAAAAAACAGTTGTCTCTACTTCTTTCAAGCTCTGAGAAGAGAATAAACCATCTTATCTTTTCATCTCAGTCACAATCCCATCTCCAACACTTATCCTTATATAACAGTAAACCTAATTTGAATTCAAAATGAAATATTCTTCAGCCACACGCTTTTCTGATCCAACAGATCAACCAATCTAACTTGGTTATTGTGAAGAATTGTGATAGATACTGGTAGGTAAGGTAGTAAAACAAATTGTTAAATCAAAAGAGTAATCATTGTAAAAAAATTGACTCATGATCTATATTTCTATGCAAGAGGCAATGTTGTAGAATGCCTAAAAAGGCCACAAAGAAGGCATTTAAGTACGGCCTACAACAGTGTTTGAGACAATTTAAAAAAATGCCTTCACAAAAGCACCAGGCAAGGTGTTTATAAGTTGATATCTAGAATAGCATGAACCATCATCTAGACCATTTTACATATAGCATATGAACTCCAAAAGACTTGGAGAACAAAAAAAAGCCATGTATGCTCTCCAACTTCGCGACCATGCATCGATCATACTAAAAGATTGAATATAAGCCATTTTGACGATTCAAGGGTGTAGATTAGACTGTTTTAAGTTCAGGGTTGAAATTGGAACCACCTTTTGGCGGCATGGTGGAGCTGTGGGAGTATGACTTTACTCACCAGGGTTTTAATCCAGGTGTCCACTTTTACGCATACATTATTGTGTATCAGTAGAAACTTTGTGATGTCACAGATATATCCCTGGCCTCTGTATTTGTAGCCATGTGTTAAGGGGGCATACTCACGTGTGTGCGCGGTGGTGTTTGTATGTCATCTACCTTATAATCATCGATAAAGTTTAGGGTTCAAATTAGACAAAGTGAATAGTTCACAAAGGTTACATACATACATACCTACATCCCAAAATTAGGCCCCGTTTAGCATGGCTCCACTCAGTGGCGGAGGAAGGAATTAAATTGAGGTGCGGCGAGATGCCGAACTAGAGAATATAGCTACTTAGGTAGCATAAGATTTAAAACTATTGTTGCTTTGTGTACTTGTAAAATTTAATGATTTTCGTTCATCAAGCATGAAATATACAAACAAAAATATATAAACGCATCTTTTCTTCTTCTTCAGGCAACATGAACAGCAGTTTACAAGCTCTTTCAAGCATTCATAGCAGAGGGCGTGATTTAGGGGTATGAGTTCCAGGAAAATTGAGGTATGGCAAGGACCATACCTTGCCATATGGGAAGCTCCGCCCCTGGCTCCACTTCACAAGTGGAGCTGTTTTTTTTACTTCACAAGTGGAGCCGGGTGAAGCTACTTTTTTCAGCTCCTTGGGTGGAGCTACTTTTATCTCAGCAGGTTTTAAGGAACTCCTTGGGTGGAGCTATTTTGTTTTAACCCGTTTGGCACAAAACAGCTCCAAACAACTCCAAGGAGCTGGTGGTGGAGCTGTGCCAAACGAGGCCTTAATATGCATATACTTCCTTTTTTGGGAATGTGGAGAGGATGCATATGCATGTACTTGTGATCGGTCCTCATTAGTTGCGTCAAGCATCAGTACTGTAGAATAAAGAGTTGGAACGTTGACGAAGCCGCGGAGATCAAAACTGAGAAGACAGAAGGTGCAGTATGTACTACTAGTTTCAGCGACCCAGAGCATGCGGCATGCAGACGCACACAGAAGCAACTTGCTAACTTAAATTAGTATAAGTAACTAACAAAAAAACTTATTAATTGGGTGGCGGTTATAATGCGAATCGAAACGGTCAGGGCGTCAGGCTGCTCCTCTGCTTGCTAGGTAGCTTCCTTTCTTCAGAAAGAAACGGTGTCTGCACTACGCAGTAGTTCCTGAAAATCTTCTTGTCTCCCTGCTAGGGTAACATCAACATGGGACTGCCGTGTGGACATGCATGCAGATGCAGGGGCATCTGTTCGTCTTGTCGTTCGGTTCAGCATGTCGAACGAACAGACAGAGTGGCTGCCCCATATATACACTGCATGCTAGGGTACCGGCCAGTAATGCTGAAACGTTTAATACGACTTAATTTGACATATGCATATATCTGCCTTAATAAAATGAAGCTACTGGAGTAGTAATAGGAAGCAGAGCAGCACACCACAGCAGACAGCAGCCCACCAGAAATATGCATATTTTGGCATTCACCGACTTGACCTAGTTACTCTACGATGAACAATGGGGCTATTGTTTTCAGTTTTTAAAAGCTACTTTTTAACTTATAATTAACTTTTAAATATAGTGTTTTCAAGACGGGGTCTATAAGTTAATTATAGTGTATACTTTAGCAAATTTATTTGTATAAGCTAAAATCGTATTTGAGTTTCTGTTATTTCGTACTCTCTTTTACGAACAATCTAAAACTAATAAGTTATAGCCATAAAGTATAAACCGAAAAAAAGAATAAGCCTAACAGTACAGGATTGAGACGTAAGCGCGCAGCAGTACGTACTTTAACTTAACTACTTTTCTCAGGAGACCAAATTAAAGGAGGGCAGAGCAGAATGCCAAAATTACTAGTAGTTTGTTCTCCGTTCATCGGGCCTTGCTCCTTCAAAAATCTGGCGACTTGTGAGACGTTAGAATTGACCAGCCTGAAGGAAGAAAATATTTAACTCGACGAGCGGTGACCGATTAGTTTTCGGTTCGAGAAAGCGGACGGTGAATCCGCCGCTAACTCCAAACCTACAGCCTATTTGTTAGTTTTAATAAAAGAATGATGGGAGTCCCCTCATTATCTCATCCTACGTCACAAAACTAGAATAATATAAAGGACGGATCATCCTACAAAAAATTATAAAAATTATGTGATAATCTCATGATAAACCAAACCAAACTAAATCTGAGATGCTCCCTCGAGCTAAACACACCATTGTAGGCCTAACCAAACACACAAGGCTAGCACACAAGTTCCAGGTTATGGGAATAAACTTATCAAAGCATAACCAAAAGAAATTAAATTTAAGGGTCTATAGACGGGATCGATTGGGATCCGAATGCTTAGAATTTAGTTAACTAAATCCAAAAAAATTCCGAAAGAAATATCCTTTATATAAATATATATCCGCTAAATATAGAACATGGTGTACTCACGCGTATTGAAACGAATAAAGTTGAATAAGCCGTCACCATCATCTGGAGCATCTTTTAATTCAGTTAATATAATTTGCAAATTAAAAACGTAAGAGTACGTATTCCTATCTCTAGATTATGGTTGAAATCGTTGAAAGATCAAAGCATCTTTCGATCTATTTGCTTAACTAGATCTCTTCGATCCCTTGTGATGAGGACATCACTTCTTCGGATGCACACAACACTCCACCACTTGACATTCGAGGACCAATCACTAGAGCTCGCGCCCGACAATTGAATTTACAGGAACCATGGAGAGGACCTAGAAGTACTTGGAGATGGGCTACGAGGCGCACAAGTCCAGCAAGGGTGGTCGAATCATGTTGGAGGTCCAACTCAAGCCGACTTCGAATCCAATTCGGAGTCCAGGACCAGGCCGCACTAAAACGGATGCCCAGATCGTATCCGGACTCCGTTTTGGACGTTACACATATGTATAGAAAGATGAGAAGACTACCTTTCTAATGGCTCTGGTCCCATATCAAAATTACTTCTGAGTCAACGGGAATCGTCGAAACAAGTGGACTCAAGCCGACTTCGAATCCAATTCGGAGTCCAGGACCAGGCCGCACTAAAACGGACGCCCAGATCGCATCCGGACTCCGTTTTGGACGTTCCACATATGTATGGAAATATGAGAAGACTACCTTTCCAATGGCTCTGGTCCCATGTCAAAATTACTTCTGAGTCAACGGGAATCATCGAAACAAGCGGGCGTTCAGAATCTGTCAGGGTGCTGCGCCACCGTCTTTTGGGCCGTTCGGCTTTGTATCGTGTTGGAGCCCATTAGGGGCGCGTCCAGGGGTTTTGCACGCCCCTAACTCCTCTATATCCAGCCGCCACCCCCACCATTAGGGTTTGGGTTTTGCTTAGATTGATTTGTCTTTGAACAGATTCGCCGTTCATCGGTTTGTGAGACCCCAACTTTCGAGTGCTAAATCTATCCATCTGCAATTCAGTTGTGTTCTTCCTTGTTCTTGCTTGTGTTCTTCGATTCGCAGGCGAGGATTAGCCTTCTTGGTGAGGTCAACCGGGCTGCGCACGGTTGATGACCTGAGGAGACGTGGTGCTGCGATTGCGGGGTTCGGAACGTGTCGTTCGGAAGCCGGATCGATTTGTGTCGCGCCTCCACCAAATCGAACTTACCCAGAACCTGTTGGAAGATCGGGACCCCGTTCCCATCAAGTGGTATCAGAGCTTCAGGTGTTCTTTCAGGTTCGAGTTTACCCTATCTTTGTTGTTTTGTTTTCATCCTAGAGTCCACGAAAAAGCCCCACAAAAAGAATTAATTCCGCTGTCCAAACCCCGTTGTGCCTTTCAATCTGTTAGTTTTGGTTTGCTAAATTGAATTTGTGTTCATATTAGCGTTGTCTAGTTGCTGGTCACATCCTTGTTCCATTAAAAATCCAAACAAAAGAAAAAATTCCCCACCCCAAACCCTAATTTCCAATTTCGGCTGATTTCTCCTTTCTCTGCAGCCGCCACGAAAAATGTCATATCTTTTGATTCCAACATTATTTTTGAGTGGGACCACCGCCATTAGATTCAAAAATCCCTTATCCATCTATCTGTAAAATTTCACGTCATTCCAGCAAGGCAGTTAAGAGATATCTGCGGTGGAAGTTGACCTAAAATTCCAGATTGAATCTGCAACAGTCGGCACTTGTGAATTTTATGCGACTTTTTCGGTCAGTTTCCAGAACTTGGACCCAAAACAAAAGTTGTAGAAAAAGCCGTCAGGAAACGGAGAAAAAAAGAATCATTGAAAAAAAGGCAACTGACAAATAGTTACGGCCAAAATACCGACGTTCTATCTAGTGGACAGAAATCTTCAATTTTCAGTTTTGGGTTAATCCTTGTGTTCTTCAATTCCAGATTGCATTGGAATGAATTATCTTCTATTTACCACTCCTACACATTGCCATACACTTGTTTTTAGCCTTCTTCCATCCTTGGTTGATCAGCAACATAGGCTAAGTGCTAGATACGAACTATAATTCAATTCTATGCAATTCTGAAATTAACTGATTGTTCTCCATTGCTACCATATTGTGCCTTCCAAGCTACACCTACTCTTGATCAGAACAGGTTCCCTCTTGCAATCGTACCCATGCTCGACACGGTGTCACGAACCAGCCACCGGTTGTACCACCTGCTGCATTGGTAAGAACACTTGTAAGAGTGTGGTAAGACGCTTGAGAATGTGTGATTCCACCTTCCACCACCTAGTAGTTGATAGGGATAATACCTTTGTGTTGTCTTTGTTTTCTACTAACCATGACAGGTGAGTCGTCTGAAAATCAAGAGTGTGTTTTAAAGGGAGAGCTCATGACGCTCTTCGATGAACAACGCACTACCATTATTGAGGACTTCGACAGGAAGTTTCAAGCTACGACAGATACATTGCAGCGCGCCATCAATGAGAGTATTGCACACCTTGAAAGAATGCTGAATCGCCACCAAACAATGAACGCGAGTATGATCACGGCGGACCACGATCGTGAGGAGGAGATGATAATGAGAGACAAAACCGCGACGCCGATGCTTCATTTGCTGCCCAAGATGCACGCCCACGACACCGCCTACATCAAAACCGTCACGGTATGGGAGGTAATAATTTTCAGCACCACAATGATCGTTCTAATCATGACCCATTTGCCAAAGTCAAGTTTACCATTCCATCTTTTTGGTCTTTATGATGCTGAAATATATCTTGATTGGGAGATGACGGTAGAGCGAAGTTTAATTCTCACTTGGTTCTGAGCAACATAGAGTTAGACAAGCTACTAGTGAGTTTAAGGACTTTGCTATTATCCGGTGGAATGATATGGGTACCATGCGCTACAACCTGATACATGGAAGCGGTTAAAAGAAGCTATGCGTGCTAGATTTGTTCCTCCCGCTTTTAAACATGAAATGCATAAGAAATTGCGAGTGCTTAGACCAAGGTAATAAATCTGTCGAGGAATATTATCAAGAACTACAAATAGGCATGTTGCGTTGTAATGTTGTAGAAGATGAGGAGGATAAGATTTGTCGTTTTTACGGGGGGTTACGGCGTGAAATTCAGGACATTGTTTATTATAAAGATTTTACTATCATCAACCAGTTGTTCCAGCTTGCTTGTTTGGCGAAAAAGAATTGCAGGGTAGGCAACAAAGGTCAAGGAACAACTTTGGAGGTACGTCTACATCGAGATCAACGCCTGGGCAAGCCAAGATAGCCCCACCTCCTATTTGTCGAGCTGCTGCCCCCTCTGTGAGTTGGGCGCATTCAGCAGCACCGCCGCCACCATCACGCGCACCCGAGACGAGCAAATCTACTAGTGTGCAAACACTAGCACAGAGCTCTTCATTGGTTGCTTCCACGGGCTGTACGACGGGCATTGTGTGCCACCGTTGTAAAGGGATGGGCCATGTCATGAGAGATTGCACAAGTCAGCGGGCGTACATTGCGACAGAAGATGGTGGTTATGTAAGTGCTAGTGATGTTGAGGATGAATATACTCTTGCAGCTAACCTTGCAGGTAATGGTGATGATCATGAGAACAAACCTGTGTTTGTGCCATTTTCTGTGACTAACAACTTGCAGGTAGTTGAGAACCATGCCAAAGAAGAGCATGAGCTGATTGAATCACTGACCCCATTGGTTGAGAATGAAGATAAGGAGATGGATGCACTTACATCATCTGAGGAGAGCCAAAAAGGTAAAGAACATGGTACTATCATCGCTCACGGTATTCATTTGGTGCCACAACAAGACATAGAGCAACCTTGTGAGTATATACCTGCTGTAGTGCAATCTTTTGATATTCCTTGTGTTGACTTAAATAAACCATGTGCTGATCTAAATTCTCATAATTTTGCACATATTAAATTAATAACACATAAAGAAGTTTTGACTAGAATTTCTCCTGCTAATTCATTGTGTTACATCATGTTGGATCTACCTATGAAATTGTCACATGCTATGGAGAAAGTTTCTGAACTTGCATGTTCGAAATTCTTATTTAGTACCTACACCCTGGATATAAGTTTAATTTGATTGGAGATTATGGTGTGGAAAATCAATTTCTTGTATATCGAATATGCATAACTTGCGATCACATGGATGAATTGAAACTTGTTGTTTGGGACAACAATTCTTGTATGCTGAATCATGTTGAATGTGAGAGGGAAGTAAAATTTAGTACTCATTCAATGCCTATGTGTTCATCTCTTTTTGCACCATCTAGTATAGACAATCTGAATAAAGATGATGAATTATGGCAGAACATACAAAGCTCTTCACTCTTACTAGATGAATTTGCTATTGTTCGATTGAGATATGATTATATAGATGAACTTTGTTTGATTCCAAAAGTTGTAGTTTTGCCCATGTGTGCCACCACTACAAGTTTACAAATTCAACGATTTGAATTGCATAAATGCTTCACTTACATTTGTAAAACAAGTTGCAATAATTACTGTGTGAGAAATTTTGAATTGCTCATTAACAAATATGATTACTCTTGGGTTAATAATACAACGAGTTTTTATGATCATTGCTGTTTTATAGCATTAATTGTGCAACAACGAAGAACGGTTAAAACGGATGACATATACATATACCATGCATACACCTTTAACATTTCAGATTTGAAGCCATACTTGGGAGAGGAAGATGAGACCGAGTTGAGGACAACTCCGCTTCAAGAGGGGGAGGATGATGAGGACATCACTTCTTCGGATGCACACAACACTCCACCACTTGACATTCGAGGACCAATCACTAGAGCTCGCGCCCGACAATTGAATTTACAGGAACCATGGAGAGGACCTAGAAGTACTTGGAGATGGGCTACGAGGCGCACAAGTCCAGCAAGGGTGGTCGAATCATGTTGGAGGTCCAACTCAAGCCGACTTCGAATCCAATTCGGAGTCCAGGACCAGGCCGCACTAAAACGGATGCCCAGATCGTATCCGGACTCCGTTTTGGACGTTACACATATGTATAGAAAGATGAGAAGACTACCTTTCTAATGGCTCTGGTCCCATATCAAAATTACTTCTGAGTCAACGGGAATCGTCGAAACAAGTGGACTCAAGCCGACTTCGAATCCAATTCGGAGTCCAGGATCAGGCCGCACTAAAACGGACGCCCAGATCGCATCCGGACTCCGTTTTGGACGTTCCACATATGTATGGAAATATGAGAAGACTACCTTTCCAATGGCTCTGGTCCCATGTCAAAATTACTTCTGAGTCAACGGGAATCATCGAAACAAGCGGGCGTTCAGAATCTGTCAGGGTGCTGCGCCACCGTCTTTTGGGCCGTTCGGCTTTGTATCGTGTTGGAGCCCATTAGGGGCGCGTCCAGGGGTTTTGCACGCCCCTAACTCCTCTATATCCAGCCGCCACCCCCACCATTAGGGTTTGGGTTTTGCTTAGATTGATTTGTCTTTGAACAGATTCGCCGTTCATCGGTTTGTGAGACCCCAACTTTCGAGTGCTAAATCTATCCATCTGCAATTCAGTTGTGTTCTTCCTTGTTCTTGCTTGTGTTCTTCGATTCGCAGGCGAGGATTAGCCTTCTTGGTGAGGTCAACCGGGCTGCGCACGGTTGATGACCTGAGGAGACGTGGTGCTGCGATTGCGGGGTTCGGAACGTGTCGTTCGGAAGCCGGATCGATTTGTGTCGCGCCTCCACCAAATCGAACTTACCCAGAACCTGTTGGAAGATCGGGACCCCGTTCCCATCACCTTGCTGCTCGCTCGATCGACTCTTTGTATTTTTGTATAGATTTTTCTTTTGTCCTTTCTAGCGGTAGCTTGAACTTGTAAATCTTTAGCTTTTAGTTCGACTCTATTTATCCACCATTTTATCTAAAAAAATAGAGAAGAAACTATGGGGAGGCATCAGGAAACAAGGATCCAAAAATACAACCTAAGTAGGCTAAACAAACATTAATAGCAATCGCCACCAGTAACCATCGCCATGTTCATCAAAGACTTTCGAATTAATTAAATAATCTTGCCAGGCCAGATAGGCTGCATTGTTGAACGTGCTTGCTTTTATATGTACTATAGTCCCGGAGTAGTACGTGCTTGCTTGACATATATAATTTGAGAACAGAAATGGAGTACATCATTATTGCACATTCTAATGGCTTTTGGCTGTGGTTTATAAATTTTGTAGTATTTATAAAAGAATACGAAGTAATAGAAACGCATATGTAATTTTGGATGATACAAAAGAAGTCACTACAATGTATATTTCAATCAACTTGTAGATCCCACTTTGAAAAGACGCTTTATTTGAAACCTAGTTACCGTAGAAAACCTGAAAAACAGTTTTTAGAAGCTGAAAACAAAAGCCCCTTGGATTGAATATTTGAATCTTTGCAGTTATGGTAAGGTAATTCGAATTAACTAGGTTAACACTTTGTTGTGTTTGTGACAATTAATATGCGTTCCATCTAGTCACAAATAGTTGTTGTTTTGAATGTTGACACTATCTCTACAATACATAACTTTGATTGCTAATTTTATTGTAGCAAACTAATAAAACATTATAAAATTATAAATACTATGAAAGTATACAATTTTGATAAAAAAAATCTACTCATATGTATCATTTTCGTTTAACTGATCTAAATAATCATAGAGATACTGCTGGTCAAATTTGAAATAGTTTGATTGCAAGTATTATATGCTGAGATTTATATCTAACTGAAGGGAGTATCAATCAGGACAGAAGAAAAGTATGTATTTATGCGCATTCCGTATAATCCGAACTACTAGAGGGATAAAAAACATATATGAATTATCTGTTTGATTCAACTTTCATGTTCGATAGGATACAAGATTTTTCCATTCGACCAACAATTTCTCTTTTATTCATATTCGAATTTTCATACAAAATATGGATGCAAATTGGTATGGAGTTTTTCATATGAATTATTATTTTATCCGAACTACTTGCATTAGTAATAGAATTGGTTGAAGCAATATAAGTATTTTATTGTAGTATGCTTAATTAGTTAGAGGAGTTTTTTTAATATGAATTCATGTTCTTTAGGTGAAATAAACAGATTAGAAATGTCTTTAAGTAGAAATGTCTTGTTAGAAAGATATACATACATATATACATACATACATACGTGCGTACGTACGTATGTATGTATAGATAGATAGAAGCCTATTCTATACTCCTAGGAATACATACTCTTACTTCCAATATACTAGTTAAATAAATATTTTATATCTCTTTATCACTTTTGGCATACTTAAATTCTAACACTAACACTCCAATGCAACTTGGTTTTAAAATTTTTATCAGAAACATTTATTTTTGCTATATATATCCTTTTTAATACATAAAAGGAATATATACACACATTATTTTTATGAAATTTTCTATAAAATTCACTTTGAAGTATATTATAATCATTATGAGAGACCATGTGGTTGTGACCTCATGTGTATGATGAGTAATTGACATCGGTTCATGTTAGTCGAGTTTGGTTTGTGTGGTCGGACCATGTCGTTGCATGGTGCAACGGGTTCGGTCGGACTTGGTCAAACCAGGTCAATGTGTTTAGGATGCATATTCTGTTGATTTGACAAGTTTGGACTTCATCTTGAGTAAGTATGACTCTTTGACGTTATTTGAGCTTTCATGTATCGAGCGGTGCTATTTGATGTGTTCTTGTCTGTGTTGGCTGCAGGACGTCGAGGCGGAGTCGTGGTGAGACACGAGGTGACCGGACTAGACGCAGGTGGCGTTGAGGTCAGAACGGTCGGAGGTGTCGAAGACGGCGGAGACTCGAGGTGGTTGCGAGGCTTGGGCGACAAGGAACGCGAAGCTTCCAGAAGATGCGGGAGGCGTTTCGTAAAAACGCAAAGTCGCATACGATGGAAGCGGGTTCCGTTCGAGTTGGCGGGTGTAACGGGTTGGAGACCCGTTAGCCAAGGCCTATAGGGTGTCTCCTTGAGGGCTGTATGGATTCAATGGCTTTGGGAGAGAGTTAGGGTTTGTATTGGTCAAAAGAGTCTTTAGGAGGTGGTTTTGCCTTTGCTCTTTAGTGGTTGAGAAGGGCAGAAGATGTCTCCTTCGTTCATCCTCCCTGTGTGTTATGTCTCCTCCAAGCATGTAGAGAGTAGATGAGTTTGGCTTGGGGAGAGGGAGAGATTGGAGTGATGTGCATGTAATCTTCCTTGTTCGAATGTCCATGCGTATCGGGACTCCTCTGTATTCCTTTTGGTTCAATGAATGAAAATCTGAAGTTTGATTCTCTCTGTTCGTGCTCTCTGTTCTTCGTTTCTCCTCATTTGGTGATTTCTTGACTTTTTGAGTTTCTTGTTGTTTCTTGCTGGGGAGGCCCAAAATGGGTTGCTCTATGTTGGGATGATGCCTCAATATCATTTGATCGAGTTTCCCAAGAGCAAACTTCGTTTAATTTCAGATTTGGGTTTTTGAGCCTCCCTATTCTTCATTTCCTCCTTCTAGGGCTTAATGCAAATCTTGATTCCCTTCGCGAGATGGCATGAAACTTGACATGAGAAGTCCAGAGGCTATTAAGTAGCTATCCTCAAAGTTTCATGGCCAGAGGATCAAAGGTTGTGGAGGAATTTGGTTTTTGGTGTTGGCTCTGTATCTTTTCAGATTTTGGGTCAAATATGAAATTCTTGTTCTTTTCTTTGATCTCTTGGTTTCCTAGAGTCCCCATGCTATTTTGTTTGTTGTGGTAGTTCTTTGAGCTAAAAAGATTGGGAAGAAACCTTCAATTTCTCAGTCTTTGAAGTTCTGAACTTCTGTTTTCTTCGTGTGGTACTACCGCTCCTCAAAAGGTACTACCGCTCGGCTCAGCGGTACTACTGCTCGGCTCAGCGGTAATACCGCTCAGAGGTACTACCGCTCGTCTCAGCGGTACTACCGCTTGCAGTCAGACTTGCTCTGAAATTATTTTTCTTGACTGCTTCTTTCTGGATCTGTTTTATCCTTGTTGCTGTGACTTCCAGTAAGTGCATATCTTCTATCTTCATAGCTTCCATAGCTATTGGAGAAGAAGCATAAGTGTGGATACTTGAGGGGCGAATTTAATTTTAGAAAGCGACATTCACCCCCCCTCTGTCGCCATTTCGTTCCAACACATTATTAGAGTATGCTTAAATAGGTAAAAAGATATAATAATAATAATAATATTAAGTTAACATATGAGAAATAGGAGTTTGCACTACGAGAAGTATGAAACCATTTTCCATACTTGCACGCTTAATACTTGATCTGCAGTGTTTTAATTACAGGTAGCACCGTCGAT
This sequence comes from Dendrocalamus sinicus, assembly GCA_036346575.1. Classification (NCBI taxonomy): domain Eukaryota; kingdom Viridiplantae; phylum Streptophyta; class Magnoliopsida; order Poales; family Poaceae; genus Dendrocalamus; species Dendrocalamus sinicus. The sequence continues at coordinate 31,094 of JAYEVI010000080.1, read as the reverse complement.
CATCTTGTACTATAGCAACCACCAGAGATCATGTGCTTGCTAGCTACCCGTCTAGATTGACCGAGCGGTTGGATCTTTTACATCGAACCATCATCTCTACAATCTAGCTCATTGTTGGTTGTCTCACCACCGCAGGAAACATACAAGCTGCAAATCTGTTACGATATATATATATATATATATATATATATATATATATATATATATATATATATATATATATATATATATATATATATATATATATATATATATATATATATATATATATATATATATATATATATATATATATATATATATATATATATATATATATATATATATATATATATATATATATATATATATGGTCATGTACTTGCGTAGGCGTAGCTAGTTTTGTTGCATAAGTGATGCTTTCGATTGTATATAAAGGTTACAACATAAAAGCTAACCAACCAAATAAATATAAGTATCAAGAGTAAAATCAGCGAAAGACAACAATAAACCAAAAGCGTTGAGCGTTATGCCTACATACCCCATAGGCAAGTGATAAGGATTAGGCATTAGAATGACCCATCGTCATATTCTCCAGTACTAGGAGCAAAATAAGCATCCACGGGTATAATCTCTTCCTCATTATCTGAACAAAAGTTTAAACAAGATTGAGTTCATTATATACTTAACAAGATTTATAGTGTATCATTATATATATATATATATATATATATATATATATATATATATATATATATATATATATATATATATATATATATATATATATATATATATATATATATATATATATATATAAAAGTTATTTTTAGCATGAAACAAGTGTGCATTTGCAATATTGATAAGTAGTAATTTGCAACAAAAATTTAAAGAGAACTTGACATGTAATGAAATAACATTTATATAAATTTAATAAGAATAAATCACAGCGATTTACATCCCTCCTTGACTGCGAACATCGAACAAATCCTAACCATAGGCATTGTACGTGCGTCACATCATACCATACTATCATTTCTAACGAAACTATTTTGTCAAAATAAAAGCTAGACACATTGTGACTACACATAAGTATGCTCATGACCACGAGTACGACTATTTAAATAGTTTTACACTCTCGAGAGGGTGTATTATTTTACCCATATGACATAATGAAATACACTGTCAGCAACTATACATTTTCTTAGGCACGTGACGAAGTGATTATCATAAAGCCTTCACATAACTTAGTTCTAACCTTGCACTAGCCTGGTGAATGACAAACGCTCACATGAATCCATCCCCAGGTGAGTTGAATGAGAAATCCTCACTTAGGTCCATCCCTCAAGTGGGCATTCACTGTTGTATTAGCAAACTTTGATCTAATTTCAACTAACTAATTTACTTAGGCCCACACGTCATACATACATATTGTTTTGAATTAGGGATTAATTAGGCTAAACAAGATTTTACTAATCTAATTTTCTCCTAATCAGGCTGACAGCGAGCCCCATGAGTTAGAGGGAGAAAGAACAGAGCCGAGCAGAGTAGAGCTCCAACGATTGATTCCAATGAGCTTGTGGATGATGGAACGGCGGCTACAAGGCTCTGGAAAGTGGCAAAACGGATAAATGGGAGCCGACCAAAGCTAAGGGCAGTGGCCATTGGGACCATTCAGTCACAGAGAGTGCCAGCGGTGGTTCTTACAGCGGCACCATGGACGGCTACAGCGAAGGCCAGGCAACAGTAGGGGAATTCCAAATCTAACGAGTGTGTAAGCATCTAGAGACTAATAGGAGTTTACCAAGGAGGTTGGTAGTGATGGAGAATCACCAAAGTGGCCAGACGATGAGGAGCAACAATGGTGTAGAAGATGCTCATGGTGAGGGAGATCCACAGTGAGGGATAGCTGTGAATGAGAGGTGAATTAGCTCAAGGGAAGGCCAAGGATGATCTAAGGGAGTGGAATTAGGCTACGTCTTACAGAGAAGTGATAGCGTCGTCAATAGCGGTCTTGGTCCGACCTAAAGAAGATGACTCAAATCCGATAGATGTCTGAATGAATCATGAAATAAGTTGAGGCCGGGGAAATATACTCTAGGGGATGCGGAATGCAAAATGACACAATTAAAAATGTGAGAAGTTCACTGGAGTGCTAGGAACAGCGATGCCACCATGGTGGTTGTTGTGGCAGACGCGCTGCCGGTGGTGAGGAAGATGCGTGTGTTCTTAGCGGAACGAGGAGCTAGAAGCTTGGCTTCTCATGAAAATGAGATGAAGGTGAGATGAGGAAGATGGTCACGTGGTTAGTGGGGCTTTGTAGGCACAAGTCGGCTGGGAGCAACTCATGAGTTCTCACGAGCTTGGTGGGAAGTGTGGCTCGGGTTCCTCTCCGCAAACATGATGCGCAGTAGAGGACAAGGGGAAGGGATCTACACGGCGATGCGATGGTCAACGCAAGCAAAAGAGCGGGGAAACCACTGCTTGGTGTTAAAACCCAGGGCTCAACGCTGCCATGGTTTCCTGGAGGTTGGCAAGAGGTGGATGACTTGTGACCGGGGACCCGGCATGTCAATGAGAGGAGGAGAGAAGTCCTGATAGGTGGGGACTGGTCCCACTTATCAATGACAAAAATAAGAGATCAGAGAGAAGACACATTTTTGAAAATATGCCTTCACAAAAAGGAAAGCAGAAAGGGTAAGTGAAGACGGCGGTTTGGCATGGCTGATTTCTTTGTAGAATTTTTAAACATAGTGAATGAGCTTCAAAAATTATGAAAATTTTTTGTGGTGGCTCGTGATATAGTGTTGAGAATTGTGTAATTTTTCTAAGATTTTATCTATCTTAAATTTTTCTTAAAAATTCTATAAAGGCCCTGTTTCATTGGAAAGTCACTAATTTGATTTGAAAAATTTTAGGAACATGCACAAAAATGTTCAAATTTTTATTTTCAGAACCACGAACTTATTTTTGAGTTTTTGAAATGGTTTCTACTGTAAATTCTCCTAGGCCACTTTATGGATCGTCTTTTCAGATTCGTTTTTTTAATTCAAATTGAATTATACCAATTGTTTATTTCTTTTGCAAAATTTGTATTTACGAGTTTTTTTTCCAAAGGAACTCCAATCGAAACCAATGAAGTAAGATGCAAGCAACAAAATTTAAATTTTACTCATTTTTGAACTCCCTAGAATTTAAGATGTTACATAAAAACTAAAATGAGTAAAAAAATTTGGCTGATAACTTAATAGAAAAGAACAAAACTAGAACAAATTGATTCCGAATAAAAAACAGAGGAAACTAAAGAAATCTAAAATTATCTCTGGAGATATACGGAACCCCATCCACTCAATGCTGGCGAGAACGCCATAGAACTTCTGAGTTTTTGCTAGCAACGAGTGCAGCCACAGCTCAGAGGAGGAGCGGAAGGCTGATATAGGATTGACAACTTGGTGGCGTTGGAAGAGCTGTGGAGGGGCACGGTGTCCCTCACCGGCAAGACAACAGGAGGCGAGCGGTGTGACGGCGGTGACGTGAGTGGAGAGAGGAAGTCAGTGAGACTCATTTTTTCCCTATTCGTCGGACAGTGAGGGGAGAAGGGGAGCATTCTTCATTTCTTGTACCCCGGCCCGGGTGACATCCTGTCGACGCCCCCACTTCACCGCCACCCGATCTAGCTGTACTCTCAAGTCAAACTCAAAACCTGCTTCGTTAAGTTCGTTGCCTGCGCGGTCTATATAAGGATAAGCCCCCAGTCCATCTCCGCTTCGTTAAGTTCGTTGCCTGCGCTGCTTTACTAACCAGCTCGTCTTATCCCATCCCCGCGCCGGCCGGCAAGGCAATTGAGCTAGCCTACGCACAAATCAAGTTTCAAGTGATCATGGAACCCAACCACACCAACTACGGCAACTACGACGTCTCCTCCTACACAAATGGTGATAGCCCTTGCTACTACACCAACTACTATCCCTATGCGGCCGCCACTTCCGAGCCCTCCTACTACGGTTACCACTACTATGATCAGTACGCCGCGGCCTCGTCGTCCGCCTGCATTGCCCTTTCCGCGCAGCAGCAGTACATTCATTCCGGCGGCATTGACGACTACAGCTTTCAGGGTGGCGGCATGGGCATGGACGTGGACCAGTTCAGCGCCCTCATGGAAGCCGCCTCCATCTCCGCGAGCAGCTCCACTGCTGCACCAGCCTGCGCGGAGCAGCAGGAGCCCAAGCAGCGTGGCGAGCCGATTACTGCGGCAGAGGAACACAGCGGCGGCAGCTGCAGCAGGGAGGCGCCGCCGCTGATTGGGGTGCGAAGGCGGCCCTGGGGCAAGTACGCGGCGGAGATCCGGGACTCCACGCGCTGAGGCGAGCGCGTGTGGCTGGGCACCTTCGAAACCCCCGAGGCTGCCGCGCTGGCCTACGACCAGGCCGCCTATTCAACGCGCGGGCACGCCGCCGTGCTCAACTTCCCGGTAGAGCGCGTCCGGGAGTCGCTGCGCGCGCTGGGTCTCAGAGGCGCCACCGCGGGGGACGACGACTCGCCCTTGCTGGCGCTCAAGAGGCGCCACTGCATCCGCAAGCGCTCGCCCAAGAACAAGAGCGCCGCCTGCAGCAAGGGCCAGCCGCCGCAGGCGGGGATGAAGCAGAAGCAGCCTGCAGCTGAACCGTGCGTGCTGGAGGTGGAGGACCTGGGAGCGGACTACTTGGAGGAGCTGCTCGCGTTATCCGATCAACGAGCAACTACGTTCTATTTCTAGCCTAGCTGATGGTCGCCGCCGACATCGATGATCGCACGTGCTCATTTCGCACGCAAAATTGAGTCTTTTTTACTAATTAAATTCATCATTCATTCATTTAATTTGTTCATGCATGCTAGTGATCGACCGATTAGTCGGCATGCACATGCATTTCAGAGGTTATTTTTGAGGGGTTAGTTGGTTTAATCTGTGTTCTTTGTGTTGGAAGTTTTCCCGATCGATCTCTGTCGTCGCGTCTGTTGGATTTAATCCTGAGCATCCCACTCCGGACGGCAACAGCAGAAGAGTCTTTCAGGGATTAGTTTCCGAGTAGCGTTTCCTTCTTCAGAAGTTTGTTTCCGAGTCTGATTGAACTAAGTCCGGTTTCCGATCATGAATCTTATTTGTATACTTCCATAAGGAGTTAGAATCTACCATATTTTCTGTATTGCTGCTACTATAAATTGAGAAGAGAATAGAGAACAAAATTGCCCCAAAATCATTGTCTTTGCATCCTGTTTTCTGAATCTTGCCGGACATGCTACAGTGCGCGAAATCCAGAGTTTCAGAAATCGGGTTTGAGGCTTCAGTTTTTCGGTGTTTGGTCTGAAGAAAAAACTTTCAATCTGGTATCAGAGCGTATGTTCTTGAGTCAGACCAAATGTCGATTATTGTCCACGGTGAGGAGGCGCGAGAGAGCGGTGCTGGGCCGTTTTCCCACCCGCAGCTCACGGCGACAAACTACAGCAGTTGGGTGATCCAGTGCAAGAAATGATGGAAGATCAAGGTGTCTAGGAAGCAATCGAGCGGGCTGCCGGAGGTCATCGATGTGAAAAAGGTTAAGAAGGCAAGGTCGCATCTTCTCCAAGCGCTTTCGGAGGATCTCTTGATGCAGGTGGCCAGAAAAGAAGATGGCAAAGGAGGTCTGGGATTGTCTCAAGACACGATTCATTGGCGCAGATCGCGTCAAGAACGCACGGCTACAGACGTTGAAGAACCACTTTGATGTCATGCGCATGCAAGAAGGAGAAACCCTCGACCATATGTTGGAAGACTCAACGCCATGTCCGCGGTATGCAAATCTCGAGGCGACGCCGACGATGCCGCGATGGTCAAGAAACCGCCGACACCATGCCGGACCGTTTTTGAGTATGATCACCGGATCAAGCGGTTCTGCGACATCAAAACCATGCTGTTCGAGGAAGCTGTGCAAAGACGAAGGCATACGAAGAGAATTCGCCACGCGCACTGGCGAAGCGCAGCGGCGACACCGACTCCTCGCTCACTCGGTCGAGTGGCGGCGCGATAGAAGAAGAAGCCAGCGATTACTCGTCAAGCGAAAACAAGTCCTATGCTTCGCAGATAACAGCAACCGCGCCGGAGTGGACGAGGAAGCGGTAGAGGGCGCGCAAAGCGATCGTGCTGGAGCACCAGCGAGACAAGACGATCGGTTCGGCGGCGGTGGCCATGACAAGAGCCACATTCGCTGTTTTAATCTGCGACAAGATGGGCCACTACAAATCCAATTGTAGAGCACCGAAGAAGGGGTAGAGGCAAACCTCACGCGTGCAGATGACATCGAGTCGGCACTGTTGCTTGCGTGTCGAAGAAACGGCGCCCAATCGGCGGGAGCGGCAGGATGCCATCCTGCTGAACGAAGGAAGACGAGGCCCGAGGAGAAGGTTGCTCCCAAGCATGTCTGGTATCTAGATAACGGGACGAGCAACCACATGACCGGCGACAGAGCCAAGTTCCGCGAGCTGGACGAGTGTCACCAGCAAAGTCAAATTCGGTGACAACTCAACGGTGCAAATTATGGGCATGGGATCAATCCTATTCGGCTGCAAGAATGGGGATCAATGGCTGTTCCAGAGGTGTACTATATTCGAGGCTCCAAAGCAACATTGTAAGCCTCGGCAATTAATCAAATCGCCACAAAGTGATCTTGGATGAGGACATCCTGCGGTGTTCAACAAACGGCAAGCAAAACTGCTCATGGAAGTGAGGCGCACTGCAAACCCCATCTTCAAAATTGAGCTGCACCAAGTGGAGGCGGTGTGTCTCCTGCGAACCTCGAAGATCCAGCATGGCCATGGCATGCCGACTTGGCCATGTCAACTTTCATGCCATAAAACTACTTATTGACAAGAAGATGGCGGCGGGTGTTCCATCGATTACACACCGAACCAATTGAGTCAATGGTGTTTAGTGGCGAAACAAGCACAACAACCATTCCCAGCGGCGACAACTTATAGGGTAGAAAAACACTCAAGCTGCTACATATTGATCTTTGCGGTCCGATCACACCTTCAAGCATCGCCGGCAATAGCTATTTCACTTTGATTGTTGACGATTACTCAAGGTGGATGTGGTTGTACGTGATCAAGACCAAGGGCCAAGCCTGCTCGGTGTTCGAAGATTCAAGATGCAGATCGAAAACAGTGAACGGCGAATCAAGCCGCTGAGGACTAATCGCATGGCGAATTCCTCTCGCTGAATTCAATCGGGTCTCGAGGAGGCCAAGATCGAGTGGCACCTCATCGCACCATACACACCATAGCAGAATGGCATGGTAGAGTGAAGAAACAGAACTGTGATGGCGATGGCGAGGTCTCTTCTCTAAAGCATGAGTGTCTGGGAAGATTCTGGGGGGGAGGCGGTCGACACGCAGATATCTGCTGAATCATTTGCCAACGAAGGCATTGGGCAAACACACCCCGTTTGAAGCATGGAATGGCAGAAAGCCTCATCTAGCACACCTTCGGGTGTTTGGCTGCACGGCGTATGTGAAGGTGACAACACCACACTTGAAGAAATTGGATGACCGAAGCCGGTGATGGTGTACCTTGGGGTCGAGGATGGTTGCAAGGCGCACCGCCTGTTTGATCCACGGCGGGAAAGTCCATGTGAGCCGTGATGTGAAATTCAAAGAAAAGCTGGAGTGGTGCTAGAATGTAGGTACAAGCGGCGGTGATCCATCGGATTTCATCGTCGAGGGGAATACGACATGACAGAGAAGTCAACACCGCAACACATCCCCACCCAATTTCTTCATCGACACCACAGGACTGCTAGGTGACGCCAGAAGAGCCAGCAACCAGCTCGCGTGCTACGGAACTCATGGATGAACAGTCATCGATTTCTTCCACTAGTCCGTGGTGACGATGCCTCTGGACCAATCGTAGAAGGTCTGCCACACCTATCTCAGTTATGTGCACACCACTATCAAGTGGGAGCAGCAACACTGATGAGGGACATGTTTGGTACAGACACATCGACAACATCATGAGAGATGCTCGTAGAGTGCAGCTCGACGATGAAGACACGGAAGAAGAATCCATGCTTCGGAGATGGAGGAGTTGTCCTGCTACCTCGAGGTGCTGACAGCAAGCCTGGAGGACGCCATGGCCCAATGAGATCGAGTCCATTGAAAGAAATAAGACTTGGTCTCTCACGAGCTACCGGTTGGGCACAAACCAATTGGGCTCAAATGGGCATACAAATTGAAGAAGAACACAAACGGAGAGGTGATCAAGCACAAAGCGAGACTGGTCATGAAAAGGTATGTGCAATAACAAGGAATTGACATCAAAGAGGTGTTTGCACGGTTGCCGATTAGACATCGTGCAAGTCATCCTTGCCATTGCTGCAAATCGCGGTTGGCAAGTGCACCACCTTGATGTCAAGTCTGCTTTCTTGAATGGGGAACTCAAGGAAGAAGTATCGTTGCTCAGCCGAAGGATTCACAGTGAAGAACAAGGAACACTTGGTGCTTAAGCTGAGCAAAGCACTTTATGGGCTCGGCAGTGCCACGGGCTTGGAACATGTGACTTGACAAAAGTTGGAAGCAGCTCGGTCGATAAGGTGTGCTCAAGAATAGGCTGTGTACACAAGAGGTACAGACCAGTAGAAGTCATTATCGGTGTTTATGTTGATGACCTCATTGTGACAGGTGAAGATCCAGGTGAAATCGCAACATTCAAGCAGCAGATGATGTCTGAATTTGAGATGAGTGATCTCGGATTGCTCGCCACTACCTTGGGGTCAAGCAAGGAGAAGGCAGCATCACAATTAAGTAGGAAGCTTATGCCAAAAGGTGCTGGCAAGATTTGGGATGCTCGAATGTAATCCCACTAAAATTCCTATGGAGCCGAGATCACAATTGAGCAAAGACCTGATGGAGAACCGGTGGATGCTACGGAGTATCGAAGTGCTATTGGATGTCTCGGTACCTACTACACACACGACCAGATCTGTCATTTGCGGTTGGCATGCTGAGCAGATTCATAGAGAGGCCCACGGTGATGCATTACAAAGCAATCAAATAGATTCTTCGGTATGTGAAAGGGACGGTGAGCTATGGTCTTGTGTATACCAGAAGAGGAGATGTTGAGGTGATCACGGGATACACGGATAGTGATCTGGCCGGAGACAACGATGACAGGAAGAGTACCGGGCATGGCATTTTATATCATGATTGCCTAGTGTCTTGGAACTCTCGAAGCAGAGAACGGTTGCTCTACCATCGTGTGAAGCTGAATTCATGGCGACGATAGTGGCGGCAAGCCAGGCGTTGTGGCTTAGAAGCCTACTGGGTGAAATGACCAGGAAGAAATATGCTGCGGTGAAGTTATTTGTTGATAATAAATCTGCGACTTCATTAGTGAAGAATCTTGTATTCCATGGACGAAGCAAGCATATCGACATGAGGTTTCACTTCATATGAGAGTGTGTGGAGAGAAGGCAGATCACTGTGGAGTTTGTTCACACAGATGAGCAACGGGTGGACTCATTGATGAAAGCGTTACTGGCAGTAAAGCTAGCAACAATGCAGCACCAGCTAGGTGTTCGTAACCTTGGGAAACATCAGGATTAAGGGGGAGTCATCCAAGAACTCCTGCTGGTCCCTGTTCCCCGACGTGACTCCTCCAGTGCTTCCAACGGCTCGCGCAGATGGCTTGCAGAGGAGCCGCTGCTCCTGATGGCTTCACGTGATGTGCTCGCCAAGAGTCAGGGTTGAACATTTCGTCCGAAGGTGATGAAATTTCGGGAATTTTGCTTCTTTTGGAGGGTAGCGAAAGAAGAAGCATTCAATAAAAGTTTATCCGAATTTATCATCATTTAAATTTTGTTCAAATTTTGCACAAAATTTGGTTAACTTTTATCAAAATTTAAATGATGTTTTGAAATTTGTGTGTGGTCGTTACAACTAGTCTGTCCAATTGTGTACGACTAGTTTATGTGTGGTCATTACGATTAGTAGTAGCTATGGTCGTAGCGGTCATAATCGTAGCCGTAGCAGCCATGGCCCTGGTCATAGTAGTCATGGTCATAGTTGTAGCGCCCGTGACCATGGTCATACCGGTTTTGATCGTAGTTGTAGCGTCGGTGGCCATGGTCGTAGCGGTCATGGTCCTTGTCATAGCAGTCACTGTCGTAGTCGTAGTCGTAGCAGTCATGGTCATGGTCGTATCACCGTGGTCGACAGTTTAAGTGGTCATGGCACCATGGTCGACAGTGTGCATGGTCATAGCTACAGTGACCGTCGGTGCTCAGACGACCTATGGTCGACAGTGTGCATGGTCATAGCTACCGTGACCGTCGGTGATCAGACGACCTATGGTCGACAGTGTGCATGGTCATAGCTACAGTGACCGTCGGTGCTCAGACGACCTATGTGGTCGAGACACATTTGATCTATTAGATCCGGACCCTGACACCCTGCTAGGTCCAACCGAGTTTACTCCTTGGTCCTAACGTCTTAAATGGGCTGCGTACCCCGCTCATCTAATGTAACATCCCAAAATTTCGCTCTCTGAAAAAAATTAATTTCAAATTAATTAATTTAAAGTATTTGAACTTTATTTGGATTTATCTAAAATTTATTTCAAATCTAAATCAAATTTAATCCTCAACCTCTCTACTCGGCCATCACGTGTCGCTCCCTGATTCAATCCATCCTCGCCCGGTTTAATCTCAGCCACCCGCCTTCACTTACCCCTTCGTTTTAATCCGATGGCCCTGATTTCTCTTTCGCCTCATGGCATTAATCCGACCGCCCGCTCCTTCCTCCTCTCTCTTCTCTCTCGCCGACAGCCCAACCCCTCCTGTCAGCTTCTTCTTTCTCCTTGCCTTCTTCAACCTTCCACCGCTATCATTCATGCCCCGCTCGATCTCTTAAATTTGGCTGTTTCTTCTCGTTAGCCCGAGCATTTGCTACAATTGAAAGCCTAATCACTCCCGCATTCAACCTCCACTATTTCCCCACTTTAAACCCCGCTTATCTCCCTCTTTACTCGTCTTTGCGACGACCTTAACTTTGGTGTAACCGATAACCGTTCGTCGCCTCCACCTTTGCCAGACCCGTGCGCGCATCCCCGCCCCTCCACTGAGTGAATCCACCGTCGAAGAGCCCTGCTGCCAACGCCCTCACTTCGCCACCCCTGCATCCTCGTCGTCGGCTACCACCGAGAATTTTTCGAGTATCATGCCAAGGTGCACTTAACTCCCCGTGTCCTCCTCCCTCTCGCGCAGCCCTCGCTGACCCCAGCAGCGTTGCCATCCGCTGATGCCCTCAGTCCCGTGGCGCCACCTCGGCGGCGTGAGCTACACAAGCGCTACGCCAACTGCGTGCCACCTCAACCTTCTCCCCGGTTTATGGACCTAGTCCACAAAAGCCGGTCCCACCTGTCAGTGAATAAAACCATTTTTCTGTTGAAAAATAATTCAGCTAGAAAATCAAAATCCTTGCTGATATCACCCTGACATATAAATCCCTTTTCCCATAAAAAATAATTCCTCTGAAAATCATTTCCCTTGATGATGTCATTTCAGTTCAAAAATAATTCCAGAAAATCAGTTTATTCTTTTTTTTTCTCCTTTTAAACTTCCAAAAGATCGTATTTCTTCATTTTAATTCCGATTGAGCCCATTCATATTTCTAAATTCATATAAATTTCCAATCTATCCATTTCTATCCTCTTTTCAAATTTTTGGAGTTTTTGAATTTATTTGGATTAAATTAAAGCTTAGAAAGGAAAAATATTTTTAATGGTCAAAATATACTTCACTTAAATATGAAATTATTTTATTTCGTTTTCGGGTTCTAAGGTTGTTTTGAAGTTTTCTGAATTTTTTTGAATTTATTTTATTTTTTGGAAAAACAATTATTATTTTTTATTATTTTCTCTCTCTTGCACTGTTCATCTTCAATCTTCGTATCGTTCCAAACCCGAGAGCTGCGCCATGCGCGTTTCCTGCCGTTTCTTGAAGCTTCCATAACTTTCAATTTTCTCAACGATTTCTTGCGAAACAAAATGCATTTGAATCCTCTCATCAAAAGCTTTCCATTCCCAGCCTTAGCCCCCAATTTTATGCGTCCATTTCGCGGGAATATGCCATGCCACCGAAAAGACATTCCCTCGCGGATCTCCCCATCCGGTCCACCTCCACGCCTAAAAAAGGGAGCACCGGGTGCCTCTCCTCATCCTCACCAAGCCTCTGAAATTTTAAGGCCTCTCTCCCTTTCTCCTCGCCGCAATCGGTATTTTTCTCTCGCCAACAAAACGGCGTTCTTCGGCCATTTGCGCCGCCTACAGTGGAGCTCCGCCACATTTGGCCACACCATTGGCTTCACCTTTGCGCGTTCTACGTGGTGCTCCCCTCGCCTTCGCGGAGTTTCGCGAGCATCGCGAGCACCGTGGCCAAATCGCGCCGTTGCTTCTCTCCTCGCTGTAGGCCGACCGTGCATCTTCCACCACAACCAAGGTGAGCATTGCGTTCCTCATGTTCTCCTCTTCGTTTCGCCACACATCTCACCCACTAACTCCTCTCCGTTTGCCCGGAACGCCGATGTCAACCCGTCGGTCGTTGATGTCTTCTCCACCGTGTTCCACCACCATCCGATATCCTTTGGTCGAGCCGTTTGCACCGTTGAGTTTTCCTCGACGTGTTCTACATCGTGCTTCCATTGCCATCACCTGAAGATCCCCCAAGTCCTCGTCGACCTTGTCAGGCCCAGACACTAAAACTGTACTTCACGTGTACACCCCTTTTTGGTAAGCACTTCAATTTTTGGTCGCGTCATATTGTGTCCTGGACTCTAAGAAATTTTTCTACCATTTTGTTTAATTTTTCGTGGAGCCAATTGTCAGGAATTGAGCTTTCTGCGAAAATGGCCGTTTGTGACTCCCGACATCGATTCGTCGCCTCCGGTAAGCCTTAGCCCATGTCGTAATTTTTCTTAGACTTGCCTCACTGCGTTCTACGCCGTGCTTCCTTCCTTTTCCCCAAAAAGCCTCCACAAAATTTCGCCTCCGACACCTCGCCATGGCCGCCAATGGCATCTCGTGTCCCCATCTATCCGGTGGTGTTTTCCCCAATCCAATCGCGTCATATCATGCCAAACCATCCCAGGTCGTTACCTTTCAAATGGTTTTGCATTCGCTCCATCGAGCACCAAGATATCAAATTTTTCCTGTTTCTCCACTGTCGTCATTCAAACGTCGATTGTATCGTCTCCGATTAATTTTCAGCTTAGCCAATAATTTTCCTAACTTCACCGTGCCATGTACTACCCCACTCATCTTACATCTCCACGTTCCATACCCGTACTATCTCTCTCAACTTTCTTTGTTGTCGCTACCGTGCGCCGGTGCCGTTTTCACTCACCGCCGTGATTGCCGCGTGCTCGTCCCGCACTGCGTGTCACCACCTTCGCCTCATTGCCAGCATTCCATTTTGCCCATTCGCCAGCCACCTTGTAGCCAATCGACACCGTACTATTCAAAAGTAATCCTCGTATTTTGTTATCATTTCATGTGATGTCCAAAACTTCTAGATATTCGATCTCCCTCATACGAACTCCGAATCCGTTGATTCTTTCTCCTAAATTCATCTAAAATCATAATTGACACCAGAGGCTCGTTCCCGCGAGGGCACACCCGCGGGCGAGAAGCACCAGAGGCTCGTTCCCGCGAGGGCACACCCGCGAGCGAGAAGCACCAGAGACTCGTTCCCGCGAGGGCACACGCGCGAGCAAGAAGCGCCAGAGACTATCTCCGTTGCCACCATCTCGAAGGATGGGGGACGGAGCGCTCGCACGTCTACCTCGACTAGGCGCCAGCTCCGCTGCCACCACCCCGAAGGGTAGGGGACGGGCGCTCGCGCGTCTACCTCGACTGGCGCCCGGCTCGCTCCCACCACCTCGAAGGGTAGGGGCGGGCGCTCGCGCGTCTACCTTGACTAGGCGCCAGCTCGCTGCCACCACCCGAAGGTGGGGACGGAGCGCCGCACGTCTACCTCGACCGATCGCCCGCTCGCTGCCACCACCCCGGCGGTCGAGGCGAGCGCTCGCGCGTCTACCTCGGCAGTGCCAGCTCCACCGCCACCACCTCGAGCGGTAGGGGACGAGCGCTCACGCGTCTACCTCGACCAGCGCCACTCGCTGCCACCACCTCGGCGGTAGGGGACGGAGCGCGCGCGATCTACCTCGACCAGCGCCACCTCGCTGCCACCACCTCGGCGGTAGGGGACAGAGCGCTCGCGTGTCTACCTCGACTAGGTGCCAGCTCCGCTACCACCACCTTGAAGGGCAGGGGATGGAGCGCTCGTGCGTCTACCTCGACTGGCGCCAGGCTCGCTGCCACCACCCGAAGGTAGGGGACGGAGCGCTCGCGCTCTACCTCGACCAGGCACCAGCTCCGCCGCCACCACCGGCGGGTAGGGGACGGAGCACTCGCACGCCTACCTCGACTAGGCGCCAGCTCGCTGCCACCACCTCGAAGGGTAGGGGACGGAGCGCTCGCGTGTCTACCTCGACTAGGCGCCAGCTCCGCTGCCACCACCTCGAAGGGTAGGGGACGGAGCGCTCGTGCGTCTACCTCGACTAGGCGCCACCTCCGCTGCCACCACCCCTAAGGGTAGGGGACGGAGCGCTCGCGCGTCTACTTCGACGCCTACTTCGACTAGGCGCCAGCTACGCCAGAGGAGATATCGGTCTGAGCGTGTGGTTGTCGCAACTACGTGTATGCCTCAATCACATGGCCCCGGCAGGGTGCAATCCATCGCGTATGGGCGCGTGTGCAAACCCTCCGAGCTTACCGTGGGACGATGTAGTCGGAGGGTGGCAACATACTTCGCGAAGATCTGGTCAAAACGGTTCTTAGTATTTGCTAAGGATGTTTACAAAGCGCATGACACCCCGGCGCACTGTGCCGTTACTCGGCAGCTCATCCTGACAGCCCCGCATCCGTCATCGAGGTCCCACTCGAAGACGCCCGACTCGCCCAGAAATCCAACGCTTCCTCGGTTCTTTGCCAGCGCCGAAGACGCCGTCGGATTGCGAGGTCGGAGATCAGCAGCCGGCCCCGGTTAGGTAGCTGCTCGAGACAAGGGGGCAGGAATCAGAACAGCGGAAAACTTCGTATTTTCGCAAACATACTCGAGGAAGACAACCGGGCTTGGTTACAACGCACTCCCAACACGCGACAACCTCCTATCACACTGTGGATCCACGGTGTCCGCCGGAGCCGCAGTGCCATCATCGCCGCGTCGAGGGATCTCATCCAGAAATCGGCCAAGGTTCCCCTCGCCATACAAGTTCCTCCGCAGCTCGACTAGGGCTGCGGCCTGCGCCGATACTCCCATATCCGATCATGAAAGAACTTCACGCGCGCATACGGCTCGTGCGATGCCGACATTACGCCACTCCCGCGGGCATCTCCGTTGAGGATCGGCTAACCACGCAACATGCTCGCAACCGCGGTGCGCGCAGCGCGCGCATGTCACACACGACGCCACGTATGCGCGGTGGCTGCGAAGATCGCCACGGCACCACGCGCAACGCCGCCGCCTCTCAATCCACGGAGTGACCGCGACGAGTCCTCGGGCGAAGAGTGCGCCGCACTTCAGCGACAAGCCCGTGAGAGTGTCTTCGGGGGCGATGCATGGCGCCTGCCGGCGGCGAAGCATCGCCCAAGGCTTGATCCCGCTCTGCGAGAACTCGATCCCGCTCCGCGAGAGCGGCACAAAGCTCACGGTTCCTCCCCTCCAGAGCGGCGATTTGTTGTGCAAGGTCGTCCCGCTCTGCAGCAGCCTCTTGCCGCACCGCTTCCGCGGCCGAGGTTCGTGCCGCGGCAACGAGCCCGTTGGTGCGCGCTTGCATCTCCACGCACTCCGACTCCAGGAGGCGCATGCGAGCATTCTGGGCGGACCGCCCTTCCGCAGCTCCCTGCAACTCTTCCTCGGTGGCCCGCAGCCTGCTCTGTATCGCCGCCCCCTCGCGGGCGTAAGCACTTTGTAGTGCATGGGCCAGCACGAGCGTCTGTGCAACGCAGGCGTTAGCAAACGCGAAGCGGCGGCAAAGGGGTCTAAAAGACAGTCGCTTACCGCACCCACGACACCTCGGCACATCTCCGCGCCACGACACGTAGCTCGCAACGCCGCTGTCCGATTTGGAGGCGCGTCCTCCGCAATCCCGCGCCATGCCCTCAGAGTATCCGGCGGAGGGACGAAGTCCGCCGGGCTTGGCCGCGCGGCACCTGTGTCGCCAGCACCGGCACCCCCACGCTCAAGGAACGATTCCTCCTCTGGGATAAGTGTCGCTGCGAAGGGGAATTACATATGTCACGACGCGCCAAAAAAAATCGAAGGACTTCCATCATAACCTACCTTCGGTCGCGGGCAGGAGGCTTCGCGAAAACGTCTCCCTAGCTGCGGGCGGAAACGCTTCCACGCCGGCCCCAACGGACGGCGCTGTCTCGGAAGGTCGGGCGACCACCGAGCCAGGACCTCGCGCCAGCCGAACCTGCGCCACTGTCGCCGTGGCCCGAGGGGCTGGGAGGGGGCGGGGCGGAGGGACCTCGACGTTTGAAGCAGGGCCCCACAAGTTCCCACAACGAACCCTCGCAAAGTCCGCGGAAGGGAGGACTGCAGGTGCGCCCGCTTCGCTTGGGCGGAAGGTATCACCGCGGTACCCGCCACAGAAGGGGCCCCTCCGGCAGCATCATCCGCTGAAGAGGTCTCCATAGCTACGACGGTAAAGGTCGGGGACTTCATTCCCGGGACGTCCGCAGGGGTTACCCCCGCCTCCGTGGGTGACACCTCGGCCCCAGCCGCCGAGGTTTGCAAGGGCGACGCTCCACACGCTCCCGCGAAGGGTAGCCCCGCCAAAGCCACGATTAGAGACGAGGACTCCGCACCGATGCCGCCAGCTGGCACCACCACCTCGCCAACGGTCGCGGACAACGGGGCCTCCGCGGCACGCCCTCTGTTGCCGGCGCCCCCGCTCTCCATCTCCGTGCCCTCTAAATCTGAGTCGGCATATCTCGCCGAACTCGACCCCGGGCTCACCGCGCCGGCAGGAGCAGCGGCAGCCGTTGTATAGGCAGCGATCGCGGTGCTCCGGGTCCTTTTGTGGGACGGCGCCTTCGTCTTCGTGGCACCATCATCCTCCTGCTGCTGGGCCAGAGGGGGGCGATCCGGCACAGGAAGCCCTAAGGCCTCACACACACGGTTTATCCGCCCCAACCCGGCCTCTACCGGGCGATACCCGTGCTCTCTACCGGTGTATGGCCCGAGGAACACGTGCGCGGCGCGCTCCGCGTCCTCAAGGTGAGCCCCTGCCCAAGACGGCATATTTGCGTAAACGTAATGTATACAATTGCGGAGGAAGATACGGTGAAGACTTACGAAGGCCAATCGGCACGGGCAACGAGCAAACGGACGGGCGAACGTTGTCATCTCGACGTTCGCCGACTGTGAAGCGCAAACCGTGGGCAAGTGGCGTTGCACCAAGCATCATATACTCCTCGGCAAGATCGCGCATATTGAAGCGGGCGGTGACCCCCACAAGCCTCCGCGCTCTCGGCTCATCTTCTGGTCAGCGCCAGGCGGGCGGTCTTGAATGTGTCGGCCCGCCCATGCATTCAAGGCTGCTGCCACTCGTCACACGATGGTACAACCACCGCCGCCAGCTGACCTCCCACTTCCCTCGGGTCGCGTTCGCAGGGAAGAGCTTCCCACATGTCGCCCGTAGGAGGAAGTTGACGCTGCCAAATTTCAACACCGTGCCGTCCTTCCGCTCCTTCGGTTGGCACCGGCGTCATGCGATACTGCCGAGCAGCGGCGGCCAGGCCAACACTCCCTCGCGCGAGGGCCCACCGTGCACGGCGGCGAGCCACGCGTTCGGGTTAATCGGGACAACTCAACTTGAAGGTCCGCGGCACCGCGGACAATTGCTGCGGCGGAATGCGGCCCGGCAGGTAGGCAACGAAGACAATCGCCTCCGACTTCCTAGGGCGCGGCTCCGTTTCATCGTCGGCGGGCAACCGCACAGCGTGGCGATCCGATAGCTTCCCATATCGCAGCAGCGACTGGATGGTGTCCTCCGTCACGAGCGTGTGGCACAACTCCCCGAAATACAGACCCTGACTCTTCTTCACCGCCCACCACTTGTCTGCCGGCGGCGGATCGCGCTCCCCCAGCGTGTATTTCACCTCCAAAGGCGAGGACCGCCTGCGGATGGCGTAGCCGCCCGCCTGAGTCCGCTCATCGCAAGTCGCCATCAACGTCCACCGAGAACTAGGCGGCGGAAAGG
This sequence comes from Dendrocalamus sinicus, assembly GCA_036346575.1. Lineage (NCBI taxonomy): Eukaryota > Viridiplantae > Streptophyta > Magnoliopsida > Poales > Poaceae > Dendrocalamus > Dendrocalamus sinicus. The sequence continues at coordinate 12,783 of JAYEVI010000080.1, read as the reverse complement.
GAGCGCAGGAACGGGGCGAGCGAATGCAAAAAGCACGAGGCGGCGTGGGCGCAATGCCACGGGGGGTTCTTAAAGGCCCCCCGCCTCCTACCCCAAGCGCGGAAGGCCAACGGCAACCGCTCGCCTCCCCACGTGCGACTTCGAAGCGTCGCGGCGGTCCACGTAGCCAGCATGCGACCATGGTTGTACGGAGTCCTGTCGCCAAGCGAAGCGTCGCTAGCATCCCGCCTCGTGTCGGTCCGCACAAGCAATAAACAGGACAACTGCAGGACCGCGCCGTAGGTGCAACCGAGGATCGGCGAGCAGCGCAACCGCTCGCAGTCGGTGGTGCGCGTTGGGAGGAGGGCGGCCAGCAGGCGCCACGCCTGCAACGCCGCGCCACGTGCCCTGCCCCTCACGAGGAAGGAACTTGACCGCGGTGACCCGTTGGTACACCAACCGCTACCCGCGTGTTGCGCCACGAATGGACAAGCGAGGACGGATACGGCGGCCGGCTATGTCGGCCGCCTCGACTGGCGCCGGCTCGCGCCACCACCTCGAGATGGGGACGGGCGCTCGCGTGTCTACGACTGGCGCCACTCGCGGCCACCACTTGAAGGATGGGGACAGAGCGCCGCGTCGTCTGCCGACTAGGCACCAGCTCCGCGGCCACCATTTCGAAGGATGGGGGACGGAGCGCTCGCGCGTCTACTCCGACTAGGCACCAGCTCCGCTGCCACCATTTCGAAGGATGGGGGACGGAGCGCTCGTGCGTCTACTCCGACTAGGCGCCATCTCCGCTGCCACCACTTCGAGGGATGGGGGACGGAGCGCTCACGCGTCCACCCCGACTAGGCGCCAGCTTCGCTCCCATCTCTTAGCATCCCCGGACCACCCGGCAAACGTTTGCGACGGTCCAACGTTGTAGCATCGTGCATTACGAGGCTCCAAAACCCACGCCGGGAGGAGTGTCAGGGATCCAGCGGGGCCCCTGACCCAGCCCCATGCGTCGGAGGCCTAGCTTCCCCTCAGTAGGGCGTTCCGGCCGAAGCAGAAGGTGAAGGCGAGCGGGCACGGGTTTACCCACAACGCACTCAACCGCAAACTCTGAACCGTGGGGTACAGATCGGCCTTTCGGCTCATAACCCCCACGAGTTGGAGGTCACGCGACGTCCCAGCCCTGTGGCAGGTTTTGACACGTTCTCGTAAACAGAAATGCTTCAGTACATCAGCATTCCCTGATGGTAACGCCGGTGGGCGCAATCAGAGAGCGCAGAGACTCAAGCATTTCTATCTTCGAGAGCAGGTCAAGCCTTGCCATTTCCACACGAAAGCGCGATGCGCGAGCAGGACCCTGTGGACGTCCAAGACTTCTACAACAAGTTGTGACATATTCCCATAAGTAGGTCGTCTATTGTTCATCAGCGCTCGCTGACATTAGCGTCAGTAGACGCAATCATTAAACGCGGATGAATAATAGTTGGCTTCGCATGTGGGAAGAGAACTGCGTGGAGGTATAAGATGAATAACCAAGGGTGAGCAAGGAATAGGCCGCGACACCGGTGTATTTATACCCAGGCCCACCAGGCGAGGAGCCGCCAGGATGGCGAAAGGTCAACCGACGGCATGCCAATCGTCGGGATCGCGATCGATGGCGCGCGGCGTTCGATCCGGTGATGGACAAGCACAATCATTCACGACCAGCGAGGCGAACGCCGTGGTCGCGAACGCTGGAATCCCACGACGCTCCAATGGCGGCGGACGCGCCCACATCCGCGCGTGCGGCGGCGCGGCCGTGCCGCCTACCCTTGGTAAAGGCAGCGCGATTCGAGCATCGTTAAAGCGCACTCGGATCGGCAACCATCTACCCGAATCGCCACTTCATCGCGCGAGCATTTCGAGACTCGGCTGCCAAGGGCAGCCGACCAAGTTCGACTTTGCCCGCAAATATCCGGTCGGCAATCGCAGCGCCGGACCTCGTCTCCGCCGAAGGCTTCAGCCTCCCCGCTTCGTTCGACCTCGAGACCGCGCCGGCTTTGGGACCCGAAGACAACCCCCGCGCAAGCAGGAGCAAACGGGCAAACTATCCGGATCATCAAGCATCACGGGCCGATGGGACGGAGGGCCAAAGGACTCGGCGACATGGCCCGGCCGTGAAGCCCTCACCATGAGAGGCTCTGTTGTAGGTGGCCCCACCTAAGCCCAGTAGGCCTGTTAGGTCCGAAATAGGACATGTGTAATGACATAAGAGCCCCCAAGGGGAATACTCATGTGTAAGGGTATAACTGTACAAACACTCCCCATATGAATATATATGCGGCATAGGCCACGGGAGGAAGGGGCTAAGCCATTCATTTACTCAACTCTCCACTACTACACTCTCTCTCTGTTTGGTCTGTAACCACAACAATATATTTTATAATTTTTGGATTTTAATTGGGTTTTATTTGAATTTATTTTGTTTGGTTCTTCGCGTGTAGACTACGACTAATCCGGAGAGTTCGATTTTGATGATTCGCAACATCAAGTCTCCGAGCAAGGCAAGTCTCCTTTGATCATCTTGAACCTATGATTTTGAAATGTTTTACTTATTTTAAATTATGTGCATTGCTATTTATATACAAGATTAGTTCAAATCTTAAGGTAATAGTTAATCCAACCTTGTTATGCCCTCACTTGAAGTTGATTGCCATGTACCTTTGCAACCCTAGAAATTCCTTTGACACATTAATGAGAGTAATATATTTAATTGTTGATATTAGAATGGTAGAACAATGCTTAGCCATGCTATTGAATACCTCATAAATCTTGCAAATGGGAAATTATGAATTATTGTAATACCCCTTGTTTTTATAAAGTTAGTGGTAATTGGAGTTGCCACTGTTCTTTTAAAATAAAATGAAATGTAGAAGTTGGTTTAGATTAGGGTGGATGGTTGGTTTGGGTTGGTGCAGCAAGCACGAGATCTTGTTAAGTGTATGTTCCACCCTAGTCAATTAAGGACCGACGCTTGTGTTTGTCCAGACTGAGCACTACCGTACAACCACAAGTCTATATGGGTACGACCTAGCTGACTAACTTATGATAGTCTAGTTTAGGTGCCACCAGTGGAAAGTGGGTGCTAGGGATGGACTGGTTATTCACAGTGAGGGACATGGATTTACTGTACTCATATGGCGCAAGAGGGGGCTTCAGCTCGGGCAGTTAGCCTACCTGCGGTGAAACCTCAGCGGATGGTATCTAGCTAGATTAGATTAAGGTAAAGGCTTTGTGATATTTTATCTGGGTCTCATGCCAAAGGAAGCGTGTTGACTTTTAGGATAATTTATCTCTTGTGGGTAAAGTTGTACAACCTCTGCAGAGTGTCAAACTATTCGAATAGCCGTGCCCACGGTCAAGGGCGGGCAAGGAATGCAGTCACATGGTAGATTTTTGGTTTTGGTTTCAAAATTAAAGTTTTGTATTCCGAGAGTGGAGGGAACTCTTGGAAGGGAATCCTGGCAGTTGGAGCCAGAGAGGGTGGATGGAACCCGCAGTTTTAAACTTGATCAAGCGTAATTGGTCAGCTAGTGTTGGTAGTTGGAACCTTCACTAGAAAGTTAATGTTAGTTCTGTTAAAACATTTATTTGTTAAGCGATGCCTTGAAAATAATTAGAAGTAATTGAATGAAAATCTCGCTTATGCAAATGAACCATATAGCCTTCCTTTGCTAAGCCTTGCATCTATTGCATCTTTCCCAAGACTTGCGAGTACTTTATGTACTCATGCTACACTTAAAAATAACCCTCGAAAGATTGCGAAGCTCGAGAAGGTGACTACGACTCTTTGCCGCTGCGTTGTGATGGATTCTTCCCAGAGAACTAGGTCGCGCTTGATCAATTGCACATGGCGTATTGGCGGGTCTTCATCGAGTTTATCTGTTGCTTCCGCTTTATTTTTTTGTGCGAGGTCTTGAAACCTCAATTGTAATAATGAGACCTTTCGGTCGATACTCTCAATTATTGTAGTGTCGATCTTTGGTGATGTATTCATTTCTGTTTAGCTGTGTGCACTAGCTTTGATCCGGGACTAGTGCGGTAATACACAGAGGGTCGGATTCGAAATCGGGGTCAGACATCTAAGCCTATGGGCTGCTGCAAGCAAGCCCTTCAATCAACAACCTTATAAATAGTATTGGGCCTTCTCCTCAAAGACTAGTGCAATAGGTGGAGGCTCTCTCACACTTATAAGTTGTGCCTTTTCCTTTCCACAACATTATGGGACTATTTCTAATATTCTCCCCCTTACACATTGCTTATGCATACGAGGCCCAAGGAAATGTTAGTAGCACTGGTTACGATACCACTATTATATCAAACCACGACACCCCATCGGGTCCAACGACTTTACTCTCTGGTCTCTAGGTCTTAAATGGGCTCTGTTGTATGACCCATGTTTTTATTAAAATAAAAATAAATAAATAAATAATAAAAATTGGTTAAAATAAAATTTTAAATTAAAATAAGTATTTTTGTGCCTAAAATTATTTTAAGTGAAAACCTAAAATTATTATTAAATAAAATGATATTTTTATTTTCTATAAAAATCTTATTTCAAATTAATTATTTGGCTTTTATTCGGTTTCTGGTTTTTCGAGTTTAAAATTTTATTTTGAAATTAAAAGTATTTAAGTATGAAAATTAAATACCAACATCAGTTAGAAATAATTTTATTAAGTCCAAAATGTGTCCAGAGATTCTATGAATTTTTCTGGAAATTTTGGAGTTAATTTAATATTTTACGAGGCTTAATGTATTTTAGGCTTTTCAAAACCAAAATCAATTTCTAAAAATTAAATCCCCTCCTCCTCCTCCGGCCGCCATGTGGACGGCTGGATTCCACCCACGCGCCCGCCCGATCCGCCTCCCCCTTCCCCGTTGCCACGCGTCAGGCCCAGATCCGCCACAGCGTCCCACGGCCCATCCCGCCGCTCCTCCCTCTTCCACCGCCATGTGGGCCCGGCCCGTTAGCCTCCGTCGCGCCGCTCCTCTCTCTCTCTCGCCTCGCGGACCGGCCCGTCGGCCGCTTCTCCCCCTCTCTCACTGCCGCCCGACCCCACCCGTCAGCGCCTCCCCTCTCCCCTTCTCTCTGCTGCCTGGGCCCGGCTGTCGAGGCCCTCCTTCTTCCTCGCGCCTTTCTTCCCGCGTGCGCCAGCCGAGCCATGCGGCCTCGCCCTACCGGCGCCTTCCCCTCTTCGCCGTGCTGTGCGCCACGCGCCACTTCCGTCGTCCGCGCGCCCGTTCCCCACCTCGCCCACCTCCTCCGCCCCAATTTCCCGAAACGCGCCGCCACCTCCCTACTCGGCGAAATCCGCGCCACTCCCGAGCCCCTCCGCCTCTATAAAAGGCACCTCTGGCCTCCCCTCTCTCCGCACTTCATCCCCCACCGCTCCTCCCTCCCTCCCGAGCACTCCACCGCCGCTGCCGCCACCCTGCGCTCGCCGCCGGCCGTGACCCCCGCAGTCCCCTCTCCCTCCTCCGGCAGTCGCCGACCGCTGCCGGCCACCGGTGCGCCGCTGCCGCCCCCATGTGCCCCTCGGCCGACCAGGCCATGTCAGCACGCCTGCCTACGTGGCCGTCACGTGGCTGCTCGGTGGCCACCGCGTCAGCTCCTGTAATACCCCAAAAGCGATTCGAGAGTTAATCGATTAATTGGAGAGAAGGACCATATAGAAAATAATTAAACAAGAATTTTTAGAGGGTTTTCTGAAAATCCCGGCAACTGGCACTGGCCTCGGCCGAAGTGGAGGCCGGCCCGGGAGGGGAGGTGCCTTCCCCAACCTAGCCACCACCCTTTGCCCCCTCTTCTCTCCCCTTGGCACTTCCCCTCCTGCCTTTGCACCTCCACCATGTCCAGCACACCTCTCCCCCATTGTTGTCCCTTGGTGCTAGGAGAAGCGAGAAGGAAGGAAGAAGAAGGGAGGGAAGGAGAAGAAAGGAAGGAGGAAGAAGAAGGAAAGTAGGGAATTCCGTAATCTAACTCTGTATAAAAATAATAATTTTTAGAGACTTACACTGTGGTTGGGACGCGTTAGAATCGGCTGCCCAGATTGCGAGCAGAAACGCCTGCTTTTTCGCATTAAGTTACACCTTGCTAGGATCAAAATAAACATATGTGATATACATGAAAAGTGAAGGTGTTTAATCGAGGAATCCAGAAATATATCATTTGCTGTGATTGGCTTAATATTGTTAAAGATAAAAAAACTAGCATTTACTGCTGTGAGCGGATGAGTGTAGAACCGTTAAGCGGAGAGGGAGTTGCGGTTTGGGCATAGAGGCGTTTACTTCTCAGTTGTGAATATTATATTATGGTTTTGTCTGAGTGGTTCCTGTGAATAGGTGGCTTCGCTCATGGTCGTGCTTGATCCCTTCGCTCCTTCGGAAAAGGCAAGTATAATGATGGTTTAAAATTGATAGTGTGGATTGTTGATGGACTGTTGATATTTGATCTATTTTATGAGTATATGTGTTCATGGTTGTGGTAAGGATGTCTGGTGCTATTTATGGTTGATTGCAATTTAAAGTGCTCATGAGTATTTACGGTGCATAGATATTGTGGATGTAAGTTTTATTTATTGAGACATTCACGCATATGCATCATGCTGATTTATTGAAGTCTTGGTCACGAGATGACCAAGCGTAGAGGTCCCGTCATGTTGATGACATGACGGGCTAAAATCCCCATACTTGTGGAGTATGGGCAATTGGTCCACTATGCGGATAGTACGAGGCATGGTGTGCATCGACGGATGCACACTTTGCACATACGGTAAAATGCGAAGAAAGAGATAAAGAGATTTTTGACCATCTTGCATAGCATGGCTTATTTATATGGTTGATGGATGAATTTGTGAAGTGATGTTGATGAATGTTCTTGTTCTTTTTATTTCTATGGTTGATGGATGAATTTGTGAAGTGATGTTCATGGATGTTCTTGTTACTATCTATTATATTTCTTGAGTCGTTGGACTCACTCTTCTTTGTTGTTGTGTTTTTAGGTACCTTTATGAGATCGGCATGCATGGGAAAAGGAAAGATTAAATTATTGCACTTTGCACGATCTATCCACAATGGAAGAAAGGGAGAAAATTAAATACTATTTGCATGAATTACTTAAGTAGTAGATGATTATTGATTGCGAATTTAAATTGTAATAAAGGATTAGAATTCTTTTATGATGCTTCATTTTTATCTAAATTTTATAACTATGAGTGTTCTAGTAATCTAAGCCAATATTGATTAGAATTGATTATATTACTTGAGGTTATTCATCCCTTTTTTTAATTATGTTTGTTGAAACCTCTGATTTAGACAGTAAACAAAGGAGGTTCTGCCGAAATTTTGTGTAGCATATTAGATTATCATTGTCTTACTACTAGTTTGGTAGCATTCCAGGTCATTGCCTGACTGGGGTGTTACAGCTCCGTCCCGCCTCGTCAGCGCCACATGCGCGAGTCCCTCCACCCGTGCCACCTCGGCACTTCCTTCAGCCCGTGGACCTGGTCTATGGACCAGGGCCCACTGTCAACCGGCCCACCCCAGGGCTGAGGTCATACTGGCCCAATAAAGCCCTTTTTCCATTGAAAAATAATTTCGGCCGAAAAGAAATTCCCTGCTGACGCAATAACTCAGATTTTCCTTTAGAAAAATAATTCCAAAAATTCCCTTTTCCATTTTCTCTCTTTTCAAACTTCCGTCAGTTCTCCTTCGTCCTAACTTCGATTTAGCCCATTCAAATTTCTAAATTCATCAAAAATTCCCCTCTATCTATTTCTAACCTCAATTTAAATTTTTGAAGTCAATTTGAATTTAATTTGAATTTGGTGGGTTATTTTCACGTGTGAACTTGACGATTAGGGAAAATTCGGCGACGAAGGTTTGAACCAAGTTGAAGAGCAAGGCAAGTCACACTCCTTGATCATGTTTATCCCAGTTTTCAAAATAAAATTATGTTGATTTAAATTATATTGCATGCATATTTTTCTTCAACGTACTTCAATTGATTCTAAATTTAGTTAATGCCTACTTGTTAATTCCTCTATTGTTATTGAATTCCTCGATACCTTGTCACCTTCGATGAAACTCTAGTTGGTACACTAGTATTGGCTAGAGAGATTTTATATCAAATGCTTAGACTGCTTAGACATAATATATGTTTTGGGATACCTTTTCACATAAAATGACGACCCTTTCACATAAAATGACATGCTTTTGATATGTGCTCTTGACTTGGGTGAGTCAAGGAGTGTTATGAAATATTTTGAAAACAAAATATAAAACCTGATTTAGACTTAGGCAATTGGTTAGATTGGTGGGTGCGAGGCATGCCACGTTGGTTGGAGCCGCAGATGGTTGTTGTCGTGCACGAGGAGCGTGGTTGGGCCTAAGTCGATTAGGGACCATCTGTGAGCTCTTGTTGCAAATCCCTAATCGTACTACCACATGGCTGGTATGGGATAGCCCTAGCTGAATAATTTGCGAAATCCCAACTTTGAGTCAAGTCGTAGGTTTAAAGTGGCGTAGTTGGTGCCATGTGAAGTCTCACTTGGCGGCGTGGTTAAGCCATGAGAAGTCTCGTCTAGGCTCAAGAGGGGTCCGGCTTTGGTGGATTCCTTCGAGGTGAAACCTTAGAGTTGGCTCGACCAGTTGAAGGCTTTGCATTGTAAAGGCCTTGTCACGACTCCCCACCACACACCTAAGGAAGTGTGTGTAATCTAGTGGTTCAACGGGATGATCGTGTCTTGTGGGTAAAGTTGTACAACCTCTACAGAGTGTATAATCTATCTCGGATAGTGTGCCTACGATCATGGGCATGCCGAGTAAAAGTTTTCATGGATTAGACTTTGCTTTTCAAAAATGTTTTTGAAAACCTTGTGGATGGATGGAATCCACGAGAGATGAAAACCTTGCGGATGGATGGAATTAGTGAGAGATTGAAACACGGTGGATGGATGGAATCCATCAAGGTTGGCAGATGAAAGTGTGTGGATGGATGGAATCACATGTGATCTTTTGGAAAAGATGGTCGGGTGGGAAGTCCGTGGATAGGTTGGTGTTTGGTCGAAGCTTGCTTTGTGGTATTAATTTTATTTACACATATCGTTTCACTACTACACAACAGGGATATAGCAACACCAACATGTGTTACTATAGGTTAAAGAAAGTGTTACTAGCTCTCCTCGTAACACATTTTTTATGTGTTCCAATTGCCATGTTACTATATACTGGTCTATTGGAACACCATATATGTGTTCTTTTACATCCAAAAAAGTGTTACTAAACTGTAACACATTTACTTATATACTGGAATATTTGTCTAGTGTTACAGTTGATTCTCTCTTTGTAAGACTTTTTAGCTCTAGTAACACTTCCTCATTTTTGTAGAGCATATAGTTTGGAACAAAGGAACATATGGTTTGTAACACATGGTGTACCTATTGTAACACTTTGAAATTTGGGAAAAAATATTTATTTTACCTTTGTATGTGGCATATAGTGTTATTATTGATTTTCATAGTAAACATGACACATTGCAGAATCACATAATCTATAAATTTCAATAATCATATAAAGATCCACAGATAATAGAAAGGTTTCAAACATAGTACTTGCTCGGATGAAGTGATAGTATATGTACACAATGATATGACTCTAGAGTAAACAGATATAGTAGTGAAGAGTACAAGTCCATACTACTAGAAACAAAAATGCAATATCTAATATTCTTAAAATCCATCACTTCTTCATCCATTCTTATGCATCGATATATAGGAATTCAACCATTGATCATTTGAACTTGCAAATAGATAGCAAGTTGTAACATTAAGTATTATTCTATCCATGTACACCACAGTAAAGTAAAGTTTAGAGCTAGTTCAAACATACAAATATCGAAGGCCAAGCAATTGGTACTCCTTTGGCATGGGCATCACCAATGTTGTTGTAGGTAGGCATAGGCCTCACTAATGGCTCATCTTTTCAATGGGATGATTGATACGCACTTTGTAGAATTGTTTTCTGTCTCAACTCCACCAACATTTGCTTTTGGATTAGTGCTAATAATAGTTGCATATGCCACAATTTCCTTATTTGGATATTTGGCGGTCATGAGTACACACTGTGGACCCAACTGCATTAATTTGACATAATCACTTAGCGACCAACAAGCATTTGTTGTATATATCAAGATAGCGGCACATGTTGCTAAGAGTAAGTCGGCCTATATCTTTATGAAAATGGAATCGACACTTCATATTGCAGAACTAATAAGGATAACATTAACAATAAACTATTTGATAGCGACTAAAACCTCTTGTGCAGCAATAAACTTGAGAGATAGAACATTATGGCCATCTTAATTTCATGATCCTTTTGCATATGACATAGCAGATTATCTGCAAAAAATATGCTCCTGCCAAGAAAAGATAGACAAAGCAAAAGGCTGAAATGATTGCTGTGATGAACTGAGTGTAGGCACGGGTATTATTAGTTGCAGATCATATTTATTTGAACTAAAATAACATTAAGCATTACTAATATACGATCTTAAGTATGTAGGCACGGTATTATTGTATCTTCTTAGTAGATGTTTGGCTAAATCTTTTTCTCGTGGAAAACTATTTAATAAATTATTAATGTGTAAGCAATCCCTATTGTGTATAAAGTTTTTTTGATACACACGTGCGTGTCCACTAGTATCAAGATAATGCAGCTACTAGAACAAGTGATATTATATCTATATACCTTCATTGGATGATCTTGCATATGTTTTGGGCGCTTACGCACGTAGCCTTGTCGCGAGCCACATCACGATGATCCTTACACATGTAAAATGAGGTATGTAATAATATATGGCACAAATATTACTATAATAAATGGAAAAATTTGATTCTTATATACCTTTTGTTTCTTTGTTATTCTACCTTATGAGAAATCCTTGGACAAGAATCAAACTGAAATGAAGAGAAAGATAATTGTATTTATACATTTTTACAAAGTTATGTAATACTTATCTTGAATAAATTTGACATTGCAAGTAAAATATATCTTATTCAATGGTTCATTGAAAAGGTGTACCTCTATTTGTCTAGAATCTATAGCGAGCCATGTGGGGATGATGTACACTTCCTCAATTGATATTTCCTTGTCATCTGCATGACCTTGGCACTAGTTCAATAGACAATCATTAAATCATAATCAGGGCAATAATATTGACGTATAATGAATGAAAGAGTATATTATTATTCATAAAGACAGAGACCAATTGATAACCTTTTCACTAGACAAATATAGATTATCATTATCACTATCACTATATTCATATTCACATCTTTCTTTATCCCATAAAAGATCGAGAAGGGGATAGCATTAGTTATTAAAAAAACTTTGTAGGTAAAGAAGTACTAATTTCACAAGCAAGACATTTTACCAATTCGTTCATCTGCTTAAGCAATACCTCCTTCTGATTTGGTGCAACACATTGAACTCTCTGAAAATTTCAAACAATATTAAAGTCAAGAGATACTAAATTAGATGAAAACATGAAAATAAAGGAAATACCTTTATGTTAAAATGCATTCCTTGTTTTTGAGAATTACCATGATGACTTGCTCTGCAATTCACCTAGAAAAGATAAAGAGATTGAGTAACATTTCAATATAATATAGTTACAAATTAAAATAGACATTGCTACCATGGTTGGCTCCTCATTCTCATGGTGCCTCTGATTGCTTTTTAATTCTTCAATCACTTTGTCTTGCATTTTAGAATGCTCCTTGAGTTGCCTTATTTCCTCCAACATGTGAGTCTCTACATCAGATGATGATCCATCTAGTGTAACTACATCAATGTCCTTGCAATGACGTGTTGTTCGACCATAGACTTGTTTGAATTGGAAGCAATCCCATGCCATGTACTTGTCAGCTTTCTCTTCTCCCAATACTTGATGTAATGCATCACCTTCCCATGCAACTCTTCCCTCGCTATTTTGTGCTAATGCAGTTTGCGTGTCCAGAGATTTTCAAACTGAACCTATAATTAAGACATTCATACATTAAACAAACTAAAAGGCTTCAAATTTGCCAAAATCTCATGTGTATGTATCATACCATAGTCTCATTTGTCCCATTTCCCTTTTTACGTGAGTTGCTAAGTAAACCTTTGCTCTATGTGGCGCTTTTTAGTGGTCACTTGTCTCAGAAAACAATATCAATAAAAGAAAAGAAAAGGAAAATATACATAAATTTTTAAACAATGTAAGATGACTCACCAAGTCTTGAGACCAACGAGCATAACTCTTTGTACCAGCTGTATGTGTTGTCTTCTTCATTGCATGACTTAATTGTTCTTCTCACTAAGGGCCTACAAGAAAGTAAATTAACAAAAGAATTAACCAATATATACATAAAAATTGAGGATATAATAAATAAGTAGCGTAAAAAATGCTAAATAGCATAAATAATGGTACCCTTTTCCTACCTTTCCTTCTTTTGACTTCCAATATTTTACTAAGGCAATCCATTGTTCTTCATCGACATCATTTGGACAACGCTGGTACAAAACATACCTTTTTTTCTTTGGATTGAATAATGTCTTTTTTAATGTTGCCTTGTATTTTCTCCAATCTCTTCCAATTGATTTCAATATCCATTTCTCACATGAGCGAGGATAGAGAAACTTTGTCTGCGAAATAAGAAAGAGTTCTTGATGAATGAATTTTAGGAAAAACTATACATAACCCCTAATTGTAGTTCGGGGTGAAGT
>JAYEVI010000079.1:0-281382 GCA_036346575.1 Dendrocalamus sinicus | reverse complement strand
CGGCGGGCTCCTCAACCGCCGCGTCCTCGTTCGCGAGCGGGTTCGGCTCGATCCCACCTCGGCGCAGCCTCCCCGCCGCCGCCGCCCGGCGCCCACGGTGAGGCGCGCGGGGCGGGCGGAGGACGGGAGGCACGGCGGCGGCGGCGGCGGAGGAGCGGATGCGGAGATGGGGAGGGACGTGGGAGGAGCGGGGCGGGCGGCGGGGCCGTTGGATGCGGCGGTGCGGGAGGGAGGAGAGAGGGCGGCGCGGAGGAGCGGAGGAGGAGGCGCGGCGGCGGCGCGGGGAGGAGGAGGCCGGAGACGCGGAGAACGGGGGACGGGGCGGGGGAGGAGGAGACCGGAGACGGGAGAATGGGGAGACAGGGACGGGGATGGAAACCGCCTCGCGCGCGTCCGCGTGCCCACCTTTTTCCTCTTTTCCTCCGTTTGGTTTTGAAGTGAAGCCCATGCAGAAAGTGGCCCTACATGTCGTTGAAAAGAGAAAGAGTGTAGGATGTATCATCACCTTGAACTCCTCTTTTTAAGGAGTAGAGACTACTTCTCTTCCTCTCCTACCAAAATCGGTTTGTTTACCCGGCCATACGTCCCAAGTAAGACTTTTTTTAACCTTAAATATCTGTTCTACCAGTCGTGAAGTTTTTGGATTTGCTGATTCCTATCTTGTAACTACTAGAAATAACCCAGCGAGACGAGCGTTGTAGTGTGACACGCTACGTCGACCCCATTTGTTTTATAAAGTATTTAGATGCTACGTTGAATCAGTAAGGAAATACGTACATGTTAAAAAGAGTGATAAAAATGAAATAAATGGTAGAAGCTTAAACCCAAAATCGTGTGTGGACTTGCGCGCAGTGTGTTCCCTGCGATACTCATGCATGATAAAGCAGAGACAAAACATTGTTTTCTTGCTCCATTTCGACGTATACATACTTCAAGATATACATACATCAAGCGTGTGAGTTAAAGCCAGATATGGCACTATTTGACACTGTATTTACAAAAATAATAGTATACGGACTGTATTGATAAAAATATCGCTTACGCCGTCCAGTGAGAGAGCGGCAAGTAATTAAGCTGACTTAATTATCTGCCCTAATTTTTTTATTTAGTGTTTGTTTGAATTATTAAATATATCAAATGAGCTCAAAAAATTACAAAATTTATATACAACTTTCCGACACAACATACCTCGCAATGTAATTTTTTGGCAATTTTATCTGTTTCAAATGTTGCTCAAAAATTCATACAATTTTGATATTTTCATGAGTTTTACATACAGCAAACAAGTTCCAAAAATTACAAAATTTTATGTAAAGTCTTCTAATACAGTAATAGTTATTGTGTAATTTTTAAAAATTTTATGTGGTCCGAATTTGACACGTTTATTCGGATTAACTTAATCATGAATTTACGAATATTTCACATTTTTTTACAATTTTATACATTAGGAATTTGTACAATTAACACTAATTACAGTAGTACAAAAAAATGCATCACATTGGATGCGATATGTCTCACTCATCCGAGCCATCGCTATCTTTCGCGCGCTTGCTGCCGTCGTGGCCTTGTCTTCCGTCGCGCATGAGCATGTCCCGTTGGATCGTCGGTCCGTCCGGAGGTTGCATCTCAGGTCAAAGGAGGTATGGAGATTGTTTTATGCATAATGGTCGGCGGCGGTCCAGCCAGTGAGATCTGATGGGTGGGTCGAGTAAAGGTTAAAGTCATCTAGCTGAGACATGCCAAACTACGAGCCGCCCGCAATAATGTTGTGTACGAAGGACTCTAAAAATCCCCTTGTGGTGCGAAGGAGCTCGCCTCGACCGTGCGATGTGGCGTGAGCGTGAGGAGCTCGCCATCAGTATCCAAATCCACAGGTATGCAGGAGTATTTGGCATCTTTTGTTGTTAGGTTATAGCGCACTCTCTTATCTTGCTGGAGTAATTACTAACTATTGAGATTTTGTACTCTATTGCGGTCTCCATGTTCTCCACATTGCAACGCTTCAAGCAACAAACACTTCTTTCTGAAACTTAGCGAATACGTCGAACATGAAGACCTCACTTTCATGCTTCTCTATTGCCCAAGAAGTCCGCAACATAGGCATTGTGTGTATTATGGCATTTTCAGTTTCTAACTTATTCGATGTTGTTCTTCCACGCATTAACAAATCTAATCCAAAATTCCACTAGAGTATTTTTGTATCCAATAAGCTGATTGAAGAAAGAGTTTGAACTCTCTGACCTTGAAGTGGTTCTAATGATTCCTACCAAAAATAAATCTTTGAAATAAGCGGTACCCATGATGCAAATATTAGGTATCGAGCCAACCACTTGTTAGATTCCAAATCAAAATCAGAAATAATGGACTAAAATTGTTCCTTAAATTCCTTTGGTGTTTTTGAGGTCAATACACATGAGTTAATACATTGGTACACAAAGGAATTTTCCTCAAATGTGGCGGCATTTTAACTAGAAGCTTTTGCAAATGTGCCACATGCATAACCTATGCGTACTTGTAGGGAACACGTTGGAAATTGCAGTCTTCATGCCAATATCTTCATCAGTTATGATAAGCCTAGGTACAACTCCTCCCATTGCTTTAAAAAAATGTATGAAACAACCATACATATATCTTAGTCTTTTCATTGTTTAATAATGCAGCCCCAACAAGACACGTCTTATGGTGATTTACTCTAGTAGCTGGTGTGAAGATCATGCTGTAATGGTTGGTGTTATATGTGGAATCTAATGAGACAAAGTCTCTAAAATGGACATAATTCTTCCGACATATACTATCCACCCAAAATGCATGTACCAACCTACCTTTGTCATCAACAACATAATCAAAGTAAAATGACGGATTTATGTCATTCTTCCTACAAAGGTTGTCAACAAACATCTGAGCATCCAATGATTTAATAAAACTTCTTAGCTCTTTGTGATAATTCTGCAAGCCTCTCTTCATACATCCTACATTCTCAAATCCACCCTTACTAATACGGAGATATCTATATGCCCCGCTTGTACCCATGTCTCCTTTATGACATGTGACTAATGTACGCTTGGCCTTCTCATTTACTTTCCTATTATACCTTATGAACTGTTATTTGCTAGGTGATACCAACTTATATGTATGTGATTCAACAAATGTATCCCCCCTAAATTTATTGTCGTCAGTGCGTCTTACAAGTAGAATTGTCATGCAACCATGCCTAGTTAACTTTCTTACATATTTTCTTTTCTTTGACTCTACATTGTCCTTACCTTTTTTAGACCAGAAGTCTTATCTTGAGCATATCCATCGTTTCCATCTCAAAACATCATTGACAATTATATGTTGATCAACACGGACTCTAAACCCGCTGCATGTGTATGTCTTATAGAATTACTCGGCAGTGTCAAGTCATCACATATGTCTTATAGACCACCATATTTTATAAGGTTTTGACTACATCGTATAAAAGTTACTCTTCTGCCAGTATGTCACCCAGACGAGGACTACCACGCATCCTGCTTCTTCTTAAATAATGATCTCACGCTGCCTTTATTCATTCCGTAAATACGTGTTATGTACGTACACGGGCTGTCTATTACATTTCCTTGCTATATACGAAGTGTATGAATAATTCATCGCTAGTATTTCTTCTCCTAGCAAGCAAGTTTGTTTAGCTCAATACTAAATAATTTAGGCGGGCGGGCGTGCGTGCGCCTGTTTCATGCAACAGTAGGGTAGGAAGCTGACACCGCAACACCGCAGGCGCCCTGGCTGCTGGACGCCGCGTCCTTCTCCAGCCTCATGTACCCTTGCTCTCCCCAGGTGGTGCCCCACGAGTTCTTGATCACCCAGTACTTGGTCCCGTCAGCAGCCTCGTCGTACCCCACTATCGTGACGGCGTGGTTCATCTGCGTGCCGCAGCCGTCGGCCGTGAAGACGCCGCCCTGGTATTGCTGGAACGCGGGGCTGCTCCCGTCGATGCCCACGGACACCGGCTGGTTGGCGACGGCCTGGGCGAGCGACGCCTCGTCGTCCTGGGGCACCCCCTCGTAGCCGCTGATGGTGGCGGCCACGCCCGACGACGCGCTGCTGAACTGGCAAGTCCCTGGACGGGTTGGTAGGGTAGGCCGACTCGGTGGTCAGGCCGCCAGCGTTTACGATGTACTGGAAGGCGTTTACAATGACCCCGCCATTGCAGCCGCCTCCGGAGCAGTCCAGCAGCTGCTGCTCCGAGAGGGACACCAGCTCGCCGGTCGTGATCTGGTGGATGCCTTCCACGGCCGCCACCGCAGAGAACGCCCAGCAGCACCCTGCATGCATGCATCTCGATCACCCTCATCAGCTAGCTCGTTCGTGAATCATGTCGATCCAACGTACTAAACACACACACATACACTTAATTATTACCGCATGGGCCTTGGTTCTTGACACCAGTGACGGCGCCGTTCATCCTCCAGTCGACGCCTTGTTCGTCGTCGGCCGAGAGGCTAACGTTCTTGTACTTGAACCCGGGAAGCTTCTTGGCTCCAAACGACGACATGGGCTTGTACCCGGTGTACATGGCGACGAACTCCTCGTTAGTCAGGTCGGTGAACTTGTTGGTGCCCAGCCGGTACTTCTTGTCCCCTGCGGCGTTGGACCTGTCGATAAACTCCACGTTAGCCTTGAATACCTGGAAGCGCCAGGCCTTCTCGGCCTCGTCCTTGTACGTGCGCCCGTGCTCCGCCATCCACTCCTCGTGCCTCGCCTGCATCGCCGCGGCCTCGTCGGCGGTGGATGCTGCGAGCACGCAGGAGGCACGGTTGTTCGTCGTGGTCTTTACTACTAGGGCGACGAGAAGCAGCAATGCCGTCATGGTCAGAGGGTTGTTGCCAATGTAGGACGCCATGATCCGAGTGTGTCTATGTGTGTGACGAAGCTAGTAAGATCGATCGGTTGTGTACGTACTTTAGATGTGTGTGTGTGTGTGTGAAGTTGGCTGCTGATGGCTTAGCAGCATGCAGGGTGCCAAGGGGCTTATATAGATCGACCTGGAAGCTAGGCCTCTATGGATTGTAGGACACGTTGGTTAACTAATAAAGTCGGTCCTGGCTCGTAGGATTAATTTGGTTGGCGCATTCTGGAAATAACTTGACCGGTCTAAACTTCGACCCTTCTCAGCCCTCTGCCCCCACACATCTAAACAGCTCTCATGGTTCACCGGTTCCACAAGTATAAACAGCTTTCATAGTAACTATTTTTAAACGAAATATTTTTTTAAGATAGACTCTACTAGTTAATTATAATATATACTGTATCGACTTTATTTATATGGCAAAACCGCATGTGAGTTTCTGTTACTCTATAATCTCTCATATGAATAGTCCAAAGCCACAAACCACAACTAAAAGCCATAAGTCTCCCAAAAACAGGCCCTGTAGATGACCATTGACCGCTTCGATCCATTGGAAATTTTCTGTTCTTTTGGAATCTGCTGCTGTCTTGAGCTAGTACGATTCCTACTTTGTGCGTCGTATATACGCTAGCTGCGGACTTGATGAAGCAATCAGGCCTAACATTACTTAATCGGCCGGTCCGTCGATTATTCGTAGTTAGGAGTAATAGAACATCGACTATAGTGTTGCCTTTTTTGACGAACAAAGCCTAATTAGCTAGCTGGATCGTACCCCACGGCAACGTGCAGCTAGCTTGTTATTATTGACCAAAAACCATTTTTTCTGAAATAAGTTCGGCCAAAAAACTTCATTTCGGCACCAAGCAGACTCCGATTCATTATAGCACGTCCCCGCTGACATTAGGCCATCTTACGGGGAAGTCTAGCTGCCAGTTAAGTATTTTTTTTATTAGGGGTGTAGAACCGAAAATGGTAATAGAGGGGTAAATAGTGGCTCAATTTTTTTTCCTAAGTATTCATTAACCTTTTACTTCAATAGTTACAAAGTTATGAAGATTAGAATGAAAAGCCAACACAACCATCAGACACTACTACAGACAGTGTTATCACAGACGGTTCAAAATGTCAACACGGACAGTTTCTGAACCGTCTGCGTTTATGTGTTAGTGATAATAGTTGGTTATCACAGATGGCTCCCAAACCGTTTGTGATAACTTACAACACAGACGGTTTTTCAGAAAAATCGTCCGTGATACTTGACTATCACAGACGGTTCGGTGTTTGAAACCGTCTGGGATATATATATATCACAGACGGTTTGGAACACCGAACCGTCTTTGATAACTATTTCAATAGTGATTTTATTTGCTCTTTTCGCTAGCCTCGGGATATGCTAGCCATGCCCACTAAAAACAAGTAAGATCACGTATATATAACACAGGACAATCATTACATAAATCACACAAATGAATGAAACAACACAAGTAGATCACATATATAGCATGACAATCGTTAAACAGACATGAATTAAATCGAATGAATTGTTTGATTAAGCACAATTGAGTGATTACAATTGAATGAATCCGAACTAGCAAAAGTCACTCTCCAAACTCCCTCCTCACAAGGAATGGCTAGAACAGCTAAAAGAAGAGAAAGCTGGCTCTAAACTCCACGTGGTCTCTAGGAGAGGGATGACTTACAAGTAAAGAGAGAATCTAAAATACTAGAAATCCCGCTACTAGATACTAGTGATTGAAGAAGCAAGCTCGACCTAGACTAAAGGAAATCACAACCTAGAAAACCCAAAATATACCTAAGAGGAACTCGTGCAAAAAGTGATCCTATTCTTAGCTCAACTAACCTTTCAACTACAAAGCCCCGAATGATATGCAAAGCATAAATCAAATACAAAACTAATGCACAAGACACAAAACTTGTGTCGCACCGCTTGGCGGTGAAATATAGTCGAAGAAGTAGAAGTCGAACAAAGTTGCATCTCAAGATTGATAACTATCACCAGTTGTTGGAATGAAGAAGAAGACACAAAAGCTCTATAACCAGGATTTGACCATTCCTTTGCTATCTAGCTGCTATATTGCACACTTGGTCTCCTTCTCTCATGTAAAACCTATGTCACCGTAAAAAGTCATTTGTGCCTTGAAATGAGGTTAGTGAAGAATGACATGTAAATCCACTTCTAAGACATATGACAAGTAAGAATACTATAATTTAAAGTGAGAGATAGGCAATAAACATCTAATGCTCACATAAGTATAAGCACATAATTTTGAACAAGAACAAAAATGTACATAGCATAACAATGAGTAAAACATGAACACTACATGCTAGATACATAAATCAAGTTCTATATATATCTATGGTAGATATTGAAACAAATAAGCAACAAGACACATAGCATGGTAAGCACATAATCAACAACAAAACATGCAACAAATGCTATAGTAAAGTTCATCTATCTATAATTAGCAATATCACTTGCATTATCAACACCATGTAAGTATAAAACATGTGAAGGAGCAAAATATGTCTAAATAATGCTAACAAGAATCAAGAAAAAAAATACTAATATAGCTGTCTAATAGATAAATGGATATCTAGAGCAAGATATTACAAAGTATGATAGTGAATATATCAAGATAACATATGCTTACAATGACAAAATCAAGCTCATGCATGCATAATAATCATAATCAAAATTCTAGCCTATGCACATATGAACAAGCAAAAGCATAATAAATGATGAGAGTATAATAGCACATACTAACAGCAATATGAAAATATCATATATCCACAATTGATATATCACAATACTAAGTATACAAAAAATTAAACATGACATAGAGCAAATCATACAAATACATGGTACAATAATATCAAGGAAACACATGAATACATGAAACATAAACAAGAGCATAATATAGGATATTGCAAGAATAATGTATGCTCGTGAGAATAAAACTCATAAATCTATACAACATGAACAATTAGCAAACTCAGGGATATACAAGCAAAATATATAAAAGGGCATGACAAGAATGTAATACGAGTAATATATGCTAATATGGTACAAGAGAGCATATAGATAAGCATGACGTATTAATTATGATCAAATATAGATATAAGGACGTGAAGGTAACTCACAAAGTAGGTCCTGGCTAGTAGGATTAATTTGGTTGGGGCATGCTCGAAATAGCTTGGCTGACTTGAAGTATAGATAGATGACCATTGTTCATGCAGAAAATCCTCCTATCATTTCCCTCCTTTCAAATGTTGTCCCACCAAGTAAGATAGATGGCCATCGACCGCTCCGATCCACTGAAAATTTTCTCTGTTCTTTTGGAATCTGTAGCAGTCTTGAGCTAGCCAGTGGTATATACGCTAGCTGGCTAGTACGCTTCCTACTTTGTGCGTCGTATATACGCTAGCTGTGGACTTGACAGTCGACGAAACAACAAGCTAGGCCTAACATTACTTAATCGGCCGGTCCGTCGATTATTCGTAGTTAGGAGTAATAGAACATCGACTATAGTGTAATTACCTTTTGATCGTACCCCACGGCAACGTGCAGCTAGCTTGTTATTATGACCATTTTTTTTCTGAAATAAGTTACGGCCAAAAAACTTCATTTCGGCACCA
Source organism: Dendrocalamus sinicus (assembly GCA_036346575.1). Classification (NCBI taxonomy): domain Eukaryota; kingdom Viridiplantae; phylum Streptophyta; class Magnoliopsida; order Poales; family Poaceae; genus Dendrocalamus; species Dendrocalamus sinicus. The sequence goes on along the minus strand of JAYEVI010000079.1, from coordinate 272,837 downwards.
AGCAGACTCCGATTCATTCTAGTACATCCCCGCTAACATTAAGCTAGGCCATCTTACGGGACTGGGGCCCGCTTCCCCTGTCCCCGCCGCCGCCCTACCCGCTCGTCGCCGGTCACCGGGCCAAGCCCGCCGATTTCCCTCTACCCGAGGAGCGCTCGAAGCCCTACACCTCATTTTGGCCGGCGCCACCTCACCCCCGGGTCCCCTCCGCCGCCGGCCGGCTCCGCCCCCTTGCGGTCGTGAGGAACCAGAGCAGAGAAGCCAGCGCCCTTATTCACTAACCAGCATATGTCTTAACCGAACCATTAAGACGCCCTAAGCCAGCAATTAAAGAAAGCATTAAGAACTCTACTAATTAAGCCCACCTGTCCGCAATGCATTTTATTTTCTTTCTTATTTTCGGATTTTCTAGAATTTGAAACTTTAAAATGCTATAACTTATTAACCGTAACTCCGAATTGGACGAAACCAACTTCTGAATTTTTCTAAAATCAAGACCTGTCTAATGGTTCTGATTTGGTTCAGTTCCGAGTTCATTTGAGTTGTTTTATTGTTTTGTTTGGTTCTTACTCTACGCTCTTCATTTTATGTGGTTTTTCCGTACTCCGTCCGAGTAGAGTTCGACGACGCGAGCGAGCCCCAGTTCAAGCAGCCCAAGACCCCGAGCTTCGAACCAAAGTAGTCAATACTTTGATCATTTTGCGCCTACATTTTATGTGAAACTATATTCGTTTAAACTATGAAACTGCATGTGTTATTTTATGTGCTAAAAATATGTAAGTCTTAAGGTAGATAACAACCTTATGTCCACCTAATAATATAATACACCACCAGTAACATTTGAACTCCCATGATCATTTGTCGCCTAGATATAAACACTAATAGTTATATGTTTTAATATTGCCATGATAAATTTGTCGAACCTGTGGTTCTAGTAACCTCGATAATCATTCTTAATCATGGACACTAGATTCAACTAGTCATGGGATGTACATGATCGGACAACTATGTTGATTTATGTTATGCTTCTCAAAACCCTAAAAATCTGCTAAACTTGTTTGGACGGATGGTAAGAATGGCGGTGTGGATGTAACATAAGGGATGTGGAATGGACTGTCCCGACGACCTAAGGACTTAATCTGTGTGGACCCTCCGTGTATAAAAGTACAACCACAAGTGGCATATTGTAGGCTGGGCTAAATAATTTACTGAACCCTCTAGTCATTTCACGGAGAACGTGTATAGGTGGGTAATGAAAGCCCCACTTGGAATGGGACACCGGATGTAGGTGACGTTGCCTAGGATAGCGTATGTGGAGAGTGGAGTCCGACTGCGCTAACCTATTGTGGACATCCCGCACAACCTATGGACGTAACCCCATAGGAGTGATATGCTAGAGTGTGAAGTATTGTAAAGGCATCGTGATATTCTCTCGATCTGCATGTCAAAGGAATTATGTAGAACCATCGAGACGATTATCTCTTGTGGGTAAAGATGTACAGTCTCTGCAGAGTACATATACAAACTATTCGAATAGCCGTGCCCACGGTCAAGGGCAAACATGGAACTCTTCCTCGAGTTAGTTCTGTTTCAAAAATATTTGAAGGTTGGGTATGAAAATTGGTTAGGTGGATGTAGCCTAAACTTTGGTAATTTGTCCTGGAGGGATGTACTCCAGTGTTGGTATTAGGGTGGAAGTAACCTGTTATGCTAAAAATGTTAAGCCTTGGTGGATGTAACCATAAAGTATGGTGGATGTAACCATAAAATTTGGAAATGGAAACTACCCCATTATAAAATTATTGTACACTTTCAGTATTTAAATCATAAGTTCTTGAAAAATGCTAGGTCATAAAAAATTTAAATTATGGTAATTCCAAATGTCGCTTTATGCAAATAAAAGAACCCGAGCCACCCTTGAATAGCCTTGCATCTATAATTATATGCATTCTGTGTGTTGGCTCGCGGAGCACGGTTGTTTGTGCTCATCTCGCTCTTAAACCCCCCCCCCATTCAGAAACCGAGAATCAAGAGCACTACGCTTATCATGAGGATCGGGATGCGAAGGAAATGAAGATGGTGGTTATTAGAATAGGCCTCGGTAGTCTTGCCTCTCGCCTCGATAAAGTTGACCGAGCTAGTTTGGCGGTGCCTTCGTTATTAGCCGTGTCCCCGGTTAATAGCGTTGGTACTCGGGTTATCCCGCCGCTTGCCTATGGTGAGTTGTGCCCCTACGCTATGTACGCCGCTTTACGCATGTATTGTAAGACATTTGGCCCGACGGCTCTATTGTAACCCCGCCCAACGTGGTCTACTTAAACTCGGGAATGTAATGTATGAATTTATTGTGTATGAAATGATGCAGCGTTGTATCTATGAGCATTATCTCCTGATCCAGGGAATAATGCAGTGTTATCACAGAGGATTCCAGGTTAGTAAACTTGGGGTCCGACAGAGCTGGTATCAGAGCATACGACTGTAGAAACCTTAGTTAGACGGTGACGATTTAAGGTCTGAGTCCTATTTACAAAAACTGTGTAAAAATCTTGCAAAAATATAGCGTAATACTGCTTTACTTAACTCTCTTAGTTTCTCCACTCACCCAAAAATTTCTTTTGTATTTTCATCTGTTCTAACCATTGGTGTTCAAAATTTTTAGATGGTCTGAGCTGCACAGTTGGTCCATGGGATCACATCTCCCATGGGGAAAGCGAAGGAGGGTTCGCCGAGATCTGCTGCATTTCTGCGCGTTGTCTCGATACGCCGCCCCCAAATGGCGGATCCAGATTCCACCAAGCCTAGGGCTAAATTTTAATGGATAAAACTTATGCCAAATATAGGCATAACAAAAGGTATAAGCGCAAATGCATAATTATATGAAATTTGAGCCATGTGCTTAAGAACAAGAAGAACATGTAAAGAATGTAGTAAAGTAGAGAAATATAATTTGAGTACCTAAATAACAAATATTTTGTCCATCCTTGATCCTTCCTAGGTGCCTATATTTCTTCATCAATAATTGAACAAGAACTAAAACCTACAAAAGCAACACACAAAGTAAATGAAAACAGGGATATACACAAACAAAATATATGAAATTTAAATGTCTTGCTCCTCTTCATTTCATATACCGAATTCTATATAACAGACAAAAACATGGCATTCAATATTTCAATACTCACACAAAATCCCTAATATGTTATATCAATTCGCACCCATAATCCCTAATTCCCTATATCTCTCTCGACTCTCTCTCTCTCCCCTTCCCTTTAATTTTAGATCTAGCTAGAAATTCAATTCAATTAGTTTGTCAATATCATGAACAAGAAAGCTAAGACCAAGAATGCTACTGGACTAGTAGGTTATAATCAAGGTGAAGCTATATCAATATCATGAACACTTGAAGTCTTGAACTGTTGAGCAGCAGCCTCAAAACATGGCATTCGAGACTCGACATGGCGTCATAAATTCGTTCATTCAATATTTCAACGCTAGTCCACCATCATGATTCATGAACACTTGAATAGCCGAGCAGCAGCCTCAAAACCCTCAATTTGTAGCCTCAAAATATTTTCATTCAGATTAGCTCCCCATCTCCCCACCAATGATCAATCCTGAATCCTTAGATTTATTTTCCCTAATTCTTGAAACTACCGTTAGAGTTCCTCCAAATTCCAAAACACATACAAAATCTGAAAAAGGGTGCAGAATCTGAAAAAGGGGGATTTTCACCGTGACTGTCGATTGGGGTTGGGTATGACCGGACGGCCAGACGGGAGGCGTGAGCTGGCGCTCGGCGAGGTGGGAGACGCCGCGCCGGTGCTACGCGGCGCCGCCGAGATCCCGAGAGGAGGGGAGGGAGTCGGGCCGCGCTGGCCGGAGGGGGCGCGAGCGGCGCTGGCTGGGAGACGGCGACGCAGCCGAGAGGCCGCCGCCGCGCGGGTAGTGAGGCGGAGGCGGGCGGTGTAGGCGAGGATGGCGGTAGCGGCATCGTGCAGGTGCAAGGCGGCGCCGTAGTGGCGTCGTCGGTGTCGCGGCCGGCGGACTGCGGCGTCGTCGATCGGGAGCGAGGCGAGATGGCGGCCGGTGGACGCTGGCGCGCGCGCGCGCAAAGCGAGGCCAGCGGCGTCGTGAAGGACTACAGTGAGGGCGGCGCCGCAACGGCGTCGTGCAAGCGAGGCCGGCGGACGGAGGATTTTGTTTAGGGTTAGGGTTCGGTGGGTGGCGCGCGTTTTGGGGCGGGCTGCGGCGAGGCGCTGAGGGTGAGGTTTGGTGGGCCTCGCCTCGCCGGTTTGGTGGGCCGAGGCGCGCGCGCCGCCGCTGGGCTGCTCGCGGACAGATTTTAAGCCTCGGGCCGGGCGGTGTAATATATATGTTATAAAGGTAGTATTAAATGAAGGTAGTACTAGAAAAATTGCTGGGCCTCGGGCTATAGCCTACTCACCCGAGGCCCGCCTCGCCGCGCGCGCCGCTTACGAGGCGGAGGGCCCACATCCACAAAGATGGATTTGTGGACCATGGAGGTCTTCATCTACACCGAGATAGTAACAGGAGCTCCACTCCCATACTATCCACGCCGAGCCTCCACGGATGTACCTCGTCGACACCATCCAGACGCGCACGTCTCGCCGTGGCTCACTTGTGCCAAGTGCACGAGGATGCGCTGCGACAGCCGCCTTTCATCCACTCCCCTCGCATTCGCCAGGGGAAATTCCTTCCAGATCACCTCGACAACAGGGTGGACAGCCCCCAGCTATCCCACCAGATCCAGCTGACGCAGGCGATGTCAGTCCTCCTATGCCTTCGCCCTGCAGGAGATTGGGCATCTGCTCATTCTCCTGACCGCGAGCCTGCAGCAGTCGGACGTCCTCAACGCCCAGCTCAACCGCTACCTGATCACTTTTCAGCCAGCAGAGCGCGAGAGGCTCGCTGCAGAGGCTGGGCTCGGCGCCGAGCGGGCAGCCTACCCTGCGCCCACGCCACCAAGCACGATGCGATTCCGGCCCAGTGTAAGCTCCAGCTCCCGCTCCAGTATCTGCACGAGTGTCTACTCCAGGCACCTTCAGATCCAGACCAAAGACCGGCTCGGCGACGAGGACCTCGCCTCTCGATCGACAACACAGCGTATAGCGTCGCCCACCGCCCAATGGCAACCTCGCAGAGCCCAGCAGGGGGCGTCACCCGTCTCGCTCCCGTCCCTCCAACAACGGATCGAGCCCTTCTCGGTCTCGTTCCCGATCTCCCAGCATCGTCTCCTGCTCCCGCTTTCCAGGTGATTGCGTCTTCTGCGGCCAGACCCACTCCTCGTCCCCGGAGGTGTAGACTGCTATAGGTTAGACAGTAGTATGTCTAGGCGGTCTCTTGTTGGTGTGTATGCACATTTCCCCCAGATATATCCCCTTATGTACCCAGTTAGTAGACGTTGTGTATGCGGTGTCGTGACTTGTTGTAAGCTCATGCGCTTGTGTCTACTGTCATGTAACACCTAACCCCCCTAATGTAATGAACTACCGTAGGCATAATGCCTTGTGTTTTAATTGCCTCTCTTTCATTTGGTTTTCTGTTGTGCTAATAGGGGGCTAGCAAACCCTCATATATGTTTTCCCCTCTTTCTTTTAGTCTCTAAAACGGCTCTAGATTGTTCCAGATGGCTCCCAGGAGGGCTGCTGCTCGTGGTAGGGGCCGAGCCCCAAGGGCCGCAGCTCGTGGAAGAGGCCAAGGTAGAGGCTGTGGGTTGAACTTGCCACCACCACCACCAGCACCACCAACCATGGCACAAGTCTTGGCACAGCAGACACAGATCCTTCAGGCAATGCTATCCAGTCAGCAAGCCAATGCAGCTGGCCGTAACTCCAAGTTATCTGACTTCTTGAGAACCTGACCAATGACCTTCTCCTCAGCTAATGAGCCCTTAGAAGCCGAAGATTGGCTGCGTGATACAGAGAAGAAGCTTAAACTTGCCCGTTGCACTGAGGAAGACAAGGTGGATTTCGCTACCCACCAACTTAAAGGCGCCGCGGCGGCATGGTGGGAAAACTACCTCGCCTGTCGTGGAAAGAAGAAACCCTTAGGCAACTACTCAGATGAAGAGGAAGAACAAGAAGAAGACGAGGAAGAGGAGGAGGAAGGAGTAGAAGCTGACGATCCAGCTGACGATCAGCAGGAAGAGCAAGAAGACGAAGAGAACCACAATGAAGATGAAGCAGAGTCAGCAGTAGGCGAGATCGCCATCACCTGGGCTAAGTTTAAGACTGCTTTTAGGCAGAACTTTGTCCCAATGGGTATCATGAGGATGAAAAGAACGAGTTTAGAAACTTGAAGCAAGGAAATATGTCTGTCTTGGAGTATCTCACACGCTTCAACTAGCTAGCTCGCTACGCCTCACGGACGTAGCTGCGGGAAGAGAAGATTGATCGATTCTGGAAGGGATGCACGAGGAAATGCGAGCGCAAATGATTCGCATGACCATTTCAGTTTCCATCACTTGGTGAATAAGGCTCTCATCCTGGAGAATGAAAGGAAAATTTTGGAGACCAGTAGGAAGAAGAAGTGGACAACTCAACGACCTCAGAACAGCTTCCAGCCCAAATCAGCATACCAAGGCAGCTCATCTTTTCGCCAGGTGACAACGCCAGCACCCAGAGCTCCATTCCAAGCACCACGCCCCAACAACAGTGGCTTTCAGGTGGCCCGTCCCATAGGGCAGTCTTCCACAACCAATCCAGCTGCAAACCTCCACTGTTTTAGCTGCGGAGCAAAAGGGCATTTCGCCAACCAGTGCCCGGATCGCCAAGCTACTCCAGGGAAGTTTAATCCTGGGATCTCTTCATCCCGAGTTCAGTCGTCAGCGTCAAACAAGAATTATCAGGCACCTCAAGCATCAAGGATAGCATCAGCTCCACACCATGGCCGTGTCAACCACGTCACTGCAGAAGATGCTCGAAATGCCACCGGAGTACTTATGGGTACGTTCTCTGTTAAGTCGATACCCGCGCAAGTTCTGTTTGACTCCGGTGCTTCGCATTCTTTTGTTTCTGGGGAGTTTGTTGAGAAGGTTGAGTTGCCAACCTTTAGACTAAAGAAACTGTGGTACTTAGCTCCCAGAGGACCCTTAACTGCTACTCTAGTTAGCCCTAGGTAGAAGTCACCATGGAGGATTGTGATTTTCAGTGAGACCTTTTGATTTTGCCATCTCGGACCTTGGACATCATCCTAGGGATGGACCGACTAGCAAAGAATCAAGGATTGTTAGACTGCAAATAGGAAAGTAATACTCACCAAAGCCTCTGGAAAGAAAATAAAAGTTAGTGTGGATCACCCTCTTCGGACGCGCAATCCATCACCTTGAAGAAAAGACATTAGAAGAAACACCGTAGTTCAGAATACCTAAGTCTTCCCGGAAGAGCTACCGGGCATGCCGCCAGATAGGGAGATAGAATTTGTGATCAACCTAAAGCCAGTTACTGCCCCAATTGCTAAAAGACCATACCGAATGGCGGTAGATGAACTTGAGGAGTTAAAAGCTCAAATTGAGGATCTTCAAGCTAAAGGATTTATTAGACCTAGCTCATCCCCGTGGGGTTCCCCCGTGTTATTTGTCAGAAAGAAGGATGGCTCTGCCAGATTATGTGTAGATTATAGAGCCCTTAATGAAGTAACCATCAAGAACAAGTATCCCTTACCCCGAATAGATGACCTATTCGACCAACTATCTGGGGCTACCGTGTTCTCTAAAATAGATTTAAGGTCAGGGTACCATCAACTCAAGATCAGGGCAGAAGACATCCCTAAGACAGCTTTTACTACCCGGTATGGCCTATTTGAATATACAGTTATGTCATTTGGATTGACCAATGCCCCAGCCTACTTCATGAACCTGATGAATAAAGTCTTTATGGAATACCTGGACAAATTTGTGGTCGTATTCATAGACGACATCCTGATTACTCTAAGACCACCAGAGAACATGAGGAACATCTGCGGATAGTTCTCGAGACACTTAAGAGGCACCAGTTGTACGCCAAGTACAGCAAGTGTGAATTTTGGTTGCATGAGGTTAGTTTCCTTGGGCACATCATATCCGCCGGAGGAGTAGCAGTCGACCCTTCTAAAGTAGCGGTAGTTGTAGAATGGAAGCAGCCCACCTCAGTCACCGAAGTGCGTAGTTTTCTGGGTCTAGCCGGATACTATCGACGCTTCATAGAAGGCTTTTCTAAGATATCCAGACCAATGACAAACCTACTCAAGAAAGAGAAAAAGTATGAGTGGACAGAAGCATGTGAGAAGAGTTTTCAAGAACTAAAGCAAAAATTGACCACAGCCCCAGTGTTAGGCCACGTTTGGCACAGCTCTAGCTCCGAGATATATGCTGAATCTGTAGTTTGTTGACTAAATTAAAGTGATTTAAATATTTTTATTTAATATATAATATAAATGAAATGAGTCATGTAAATGCACTTAACATGCCTGCAACTCTAGATCCAGGATTTCCTAGAGCTACAGATGACCAGCTCTAGGAAATCTACAGATTTCCTAGAGCTAGAGCTCTGCCAAACGAGGCCTTAGTCCTGCCAGATATACACAAGGATTTTGAAGTATATTGTGATGCATCTCGCCAAGGTCTAGGCTGTGTGCTCATGCAAGGAGGAAAGGTTGTAGCATATGCCTCCAGACAACTCCGCCCCCATGAGGACAACTACCCAACTCATGACTTGGAGTTAGCCTCGGTAGTGCACGCTTTAAAATTTTGGCGACGCTACTTGATTGGAAATCACTGTGACATTTATACGGACCATAAAAGTCTCAAGTACATCTTCACTCAAGCCGACCTCAATCTAAGACAAAGAAGATGGTTGGAGTTAATTAAGGACTACGATTTGGACGTCCACTATCATCCCGGAAAAGCTAATGTAGTAGCCGATGCCCTAAGTCGCAAACCCCATTGCAACAACCTCATGGTGAAGGAATTGCAACCTGAGCTCTGCAGAGAGTTTGAAGCCCTTAACCTGGCAACACACGACCATTCAACTAGTACATTAAACATGTAACCTGGACAGATTTAAACAGGTCAGACTAGGCTTAATTGAGCCATCAGGTCTGGATTTCCTTGCGCAAGCCTGATGCTGAACTTAGGTTTGGGCTGAATTTAAATTGCTCAGGTCTAACTTTACGCAAAAAGAATTAGACACTCGAGTCCTTATACAATTCTTTTGTTATTTGCAATGTCAATGTGCCCCTTCCATCCAAATTCTTCGTCATGTCTATTTAGTATCAAGTCACTAGCATCTCAGAACCACTTGCGGATTACCCAATTGCCTATCTTCACTTAACTTTTTTTCCCATGCATTGAACCCTGAAATTCTAAAATTAGTACTAGGCAATAACGTGATGAACTTTTTGTATAAAAAGCATATGATTAGTTTGGTAGATAACCCTGCTTTGGAGTATTGAATATTTGGAAAGCATTTTAAGGCCAGTGTTCCTGCACTTGAACGACGTAAACCTTCTATAGCAATTAAGAGCGTATCATGGTAATTTTCTGCATTTCCTACGTGCTTGCCGCTTTATCAGAGATAATCATGACAATTCCACATATGTTGATGACAATGCAAGTGCCGTTGCGTGTGAGTGATTGTAGATGGATGAACTAATATTACGTTAAGCACAATGTAAAAATGGAAAAGCGGGGGTTTTTCTCGATCTGCGTGAGAAGATCTTCTCTTAAGCTGAAATGCCCGGGGGCCGTCTTACCCCCGCAGTCGAGTTTTTAAAATGGAAAAACATTATTTTTATTGTAAAATGGAAAGCATTATGTACTTCTCATGACAATTTCTTGCTCTTTTTCTTACCAATGAACCTAAGCACATAGCTAGGTTGTATATATGTCACTATCTGTATTTTTTCCTCGTCTGCTTTTATCTTTACAGTGGTAGTTACCTGCCGTGGTAAAACATGTACTTAGTTCATACAAAAGAACAACTAACCATATCTTTGTTTCTTTCTGACAGAAAAGTATTTTTTCCTGTACAGGGAAATTGGTGCCACGAATACAGAAAACTGAAGGCGAAGATTGAGACCATACAAAAATGTCACAAGTAATCAACCATCAATAGTGACTTGGATTTTAAGTACTTCTGGGACCAAGTACCATTTTGTAGTATGCACTGCAGAAGATGATGTAAACCAACTCATATATGCTGCAGGCACCTCATGGGAGAGGATCTGGAGTCTCTGAGCATCAAAGAACTCCAACAACTAGAGCAGCAGCTGGAGAGTTCATTGAAGCACATCAGATCAAGAAAGGTAGTAATTTTAACTTAGTAGTGCAACTGAAATCTCTTCATCTGTTGCTAAATGGACTGAAATGAATGGCAGATCATGTCTGCATTACAGCTGCAAATGTGGTTCCTACTGTTGCAAAAAAAGATGTCTTCTGGGCATATTTCCAATTGATGACTAACTGTGTAACATACTTGTATTTGCAGAGCCACCTTCTGCTGGAGTCCATTTCTGAGCTACAGAAAAAGGTAACCAAGCTGCAACCTGCCCTGCAACTGTCAGTCTGTCACTGTTGTGTATGTATGGTCACTTGAACTACTATATCTTAAGATCAAATCACACTACCAAACTGCACTGGTTTGTGTATATGAAACGTGCATGCATGCATTCTGCTCTAATTAGTGCCTACTTTCGATTGGTCACGCACACATGTTCAATGGATGGTGCTGTTTTTGCATGCAGGAGAGGTCACTGCAGGAGGAGAACAAGGCTCTACAGAAGGAAGTAAGCTGCCTGCCTAATATACTTAATTACCCTCTAGATATCTTGTGCATTAAATGCATGCACTGACCATCACAGTTAGTTGATGATCGATCTCCCAAGCCATGCATGGCTACTTGTTTGACAAATTAAGCCCTTGTGCTGGATCTGCTCCTTTTGCTGCAGCTGGTGGAGAGGCAGAAGGTCGTCAGGCTGCAGCAGATGCAGTGGGACCAAACCCAGACCCAAAATCAACCACTGCAAGCCCAGACAAGCTCTTCTTCTTCTTCCTTCATGATCAGGGATCAGCAGGCACTTCCCCCACCAGAAAACATCTGGTATATATAGCTATGCACATACTTAATTCATGCATTATTCATTAGTTACATCCAGATATAGTGGTCGATGTTACATATATATGGTTGTGTTTGTTTGTATGCAGTAGCTACCTGCCGGTGACGATGGGCGAGGAGGCGGGGGCAGCGGAGGCGCCGACGCCAGGGCAGGCTCAAATTCGCATTGGAGGCCTGCCGCCATGGATGCTGAGCCATCTCAATGCTTAAGGAGGCCATCAATATCATCCTCCTCTCCAATCAAGCCACCACGTACCATTGCCATGCATCGATGGATCGAGCAACTGCAGCTGCAACTGCAACTGCTCGCCCGTCAATTACACACTAGCAATTAAGATATTGTTATGTTTGCCCCTACCCTATATATGATTTGCAAGAAAGAGCTAAGATCGGGATGCTGTGTAGTTGTGTAATCTTGCATGTTCAGCACGTACCAATTGATGCATGCATGCATGCTATGTAATCATCAATCAATTATCTTGACCCTTCCACTCCTCTCTGGTCTTCCCCGAAACAATCGTTGCCGCCTGCCTGGTTATCGCTGTTAATCCAGGAGAGGCTGATTTCATTGATTCCCAATGAATTTCTCTTTAATTTTTTTCACTTTGCAATGTTCTACTCGAAATCCTCTTATATAGCTGTTGCATACATGGTACCTTTTTTAAATTTTTGTTTATTGATTATCTGTTAAATACCACTCCAAGTTTTCAATGCAACATCTACACTATATAGAACAAAATGTTGGACTTTCTTGTAACATCGGTTTCTTTTTTTTATATAAATTAAGATCCGTTAGATTTGAGAGAGAATTAAAAAGAAGGAAATTGGAATTGCATATTTTGGTCATTTTTTCAAGGTAAGATTTCCTTTAGGTGATTTCATTATCTATAAAGCTTTGCAATTAAGAATTAGACTTAGGAAAAAAATTAAACAATTGACAATGATTTACAACAACAAATAACTAAAGAGAAAGAACGCTTGAGATAGGTTTTAGTTAGAATAGTTGCCGTTGTAAAATATCTTGGTCACAATTTAGCTTTTTAAGAATCAAGTAAGAAACTTTACAAACATAGTTGGGAAGAGAGTCAAACGCCCTCAGATGGCGTGTGGAGGAGATTGCTACGTATATCTATTTTTCTTCTATTAGCTCATGGGCTAAACCCCCAAGATTGGTAATGGCGATTTCTTAGGATGTGTCGAAATGATTGCAGAATTTGACGTGGTAATGTAAGATCATCTTAGATTCATTTAAAATAATGAAATTCAGCATCATTATCTTAGACATAAGATTCAAAATGAGTTGATTTCTTACGTTGGTAAATAGTGTTATACTATCATACAGATTATTAAAAAGACCAAATATTTCTCTATAATACTTAAATATTATTACATATTTATGTTAGAACAAATGGCCTCCACTTTTGTTATGCCCAGCACCTCTAAAATATCATGAACAACCCTTGGTTTGGAAAGAACGAGGGTTGAAAGTTGGAACAGATCATGCATCTAGCCTATATGTTGATTACTGACTGGATACATACTGAAATTCTAGACGTTGATTGTTTCATCTGATGAGTTCAATATTCCTGTTCTTTTCAGCTTCTAAAAACTGTTTTTCGGCTTTTCTATAGTAACTAGCTTTTAAACGGAGTATCTTTTCAAAATAGGGTCTACTAGTTAATTATAGTACATACTTTACTGACTTCATTTATATCGTCAAAAACCCACACGTGAGTTTCTGTTATCCTGTAATCTCTCGCACAAACAGTCCAAAAGCCACAAGCCATAGCCAAAAGTCACAAGCCGCAGTTAAAAAAAAACGGACCCAGAATAAGTTTTGGGCTTCTGTAGCCATCATGTACCTTTTTTTCATTAAAAAGGTAACATTATGAACCACACGATTGCATTGAACTTCATGCCACCATTATCCCCACCCCAACGCACCATGTTCTTGCAAATTCGAATCCGGTGCCACCACCCACCGTCGTTGACGTGTCCTCCCCGTCTGCCTCACTGGCGGCAACGCCGAAAGCGTCGATCATGCCACCCATCTCCTCGTCCCCATGCTATCATAGATTCGTCGTCGTCGTCATCGTTGCTATTGGCAACCACCACTTGTTGCCATCTTCACTGCCTCCAACCCTCCCTTCTCCGGCGTGGTTGCCACGGTCGACCACTTTGTGTGGCCAGTGGCCCCCACAGCAGGCCAGTTGTTCAATTCTATCGTTGGGCTTGGCCAACCATATAGAGACCTAAATGGAGTACAAATGTTGAAGCGCGATCAACGGTCCGAAAGGTATGTTAGGATTTGGGACAAAATCTGGAACCTAATTCCTAGCAAACCCCCACAAACCCTTTGTGTGTTTTTTTATTATTTTTGAAGGAAAGTTTTCATGTTATAAGTTCTGTTCCAAAGTGATGCGGTTTTTAACTGAAATGTTCTTGTAGCGGCTGTTAGTATTCTTAGATATTCAATTAAATACAAATAAAGAAAAAAATAAATAAATAACACCATTATTCTTTATAAATAATACAAAGAAGATAAATGACGTTAAAAAGCCTATGGGCCCGTGACTGGGCATGCCACCGTTTAGGCGCACCGATGTGATTTACTGGCCTCTCTTTGCGTCTATGGAAATGAGCCTATCAGCCCATTAAATAATCCGATCTGGTTACCCAGCCCATGAGAATACCAGGCCGGAGCTTTCGTTTACTGGTGAAACAGGAGGAGGCCACGGAAGGAAGACTTGAGTGCGTGGCTGGCCACGTCGCTCCGCTTGCTCCAGAGGATTCCAGACAGTGGCCCTGTCTGTCTCTCTGTGACTCGTTGGTCGCGGATGGCTGTCTATTTCTTTATCCTTTCTTTGTTCAGTGATTTCTGCAGGCCGGACAACCATTCCGGTCAAAAGCTGAACACTGAAGTAGTGTTCAGCTTGCAACGCTCGGATTTCGCTTCGCAGAAAGCACGCAGCTCAATATCTCTGCAGAAATCAGGGGGGAAAATTCCAAAAAGAACTAAATCCTCACGAATACCCTGATACTGTGTACTGCCGTTGCCGTACCATATCCTAGGATGACACTACACCACACTACGTACAGTATGCACTATCACTAAGCTAGTGGTAATGTAATTTCAAGCTAAGCCGCGGACTCCGAAGGCTGAGCGACGGCGAGGTCATAGGGGGAGAGTGTGCCGGAGTGGTCAGCGTCGAGTTTGTCGAACTCCTCCAGGAACTCGGAGATCTCATCCTGGCTGATCTTACCGAGCTCCTTGAGCTTGTAGAGCACGAAGTCCGAGGCGCCGACCCGCCGGTCGCCGTCAAGGTCGGCCGCCTCCAGGTCCATGTTGGTGATCCGCCGCGTCAGCACCCACCGCGCCAGCGCCTTTTGCCGCCGCTCCGTGTACAGCTCCGCCAGGTACAGGAAGAAGAGCGCCACCACCACCGTGCTCACCGTGATCCACGCCACCGCGAACGCGCGCCCGGCCTCCGACGTGAAGCTCCTGTCGCCGTACCCTAGCGTCGTCACCGTCGCGCACACACAGTAGAAGGCGTCCACGGGCTGCATCCCCTCCACCTTCCATAGGAACGCCGTCCCGACGGCCACCACCGCAACAAGCAGCACGGCCGAGGTGTAGAGCTTGTACCGGATCTTGTTCGTCTCCATGGAGCGCAGCATCCATGCCTCCCCGCCGCCGCCCTTGGTGATTTGTCTGGCGTGGACGGCGCGGAAGAAGAGCGCCTCCTGCTTCTCTACGAGGTAGTCGGCGGCCTTGCTGAGGAAGGTGCCGACGATGGCGACGCCGGCGAAGACGAAGGCGCACGCAAGCAGCTTGGAGGCGTCGCTCGCGGGGACGAGGTCGCCGTAGCCGACGGTGGTCATGGTGACGACGCAGAAATAGAGGGCGTCGAGGGCGCGGTTGGTGCGGTCGCCGGACATGTGGTCCATGGCGAGGTAGAAGGCGGTGGAGCCGGCGAGGAGGTAGACCAGGAGGAGGAGGCCGATGAGCCGGAAGCTGGGGCGGGCGCTGGAGAAGAGCTTCTTGGGAGGCACGAACGGCTTGGCCCCGTCATGGTTTAGGCCGTTGTTGGTCGTCGGAGGGGGCTCTTGCGGCTCCGGGTCGGAGGAAGGCGCCGTCCTGCAGCGGCGGAACCGTCTGGCCCCTTCCGCCGATGGCTTTTTGTGCGGCATCAGGTGGATCGGCGTGGTCTAGCAGTGGTTGCTCGACGCCGTGGTGCGCCATCGATTGGCTTATAAAATTATCCGAAATTCTGCCTGCAAAGAAGGGGAAATGGTACTAGTGTCGTTGAGCAAATGGAATGGAATCATCACGATACGTACGGCAGTTAAATGAGAGAGAGAGAGAGAGAGAGGATAAGTCGAGAGGCTGGTTTTTCTTTTCTTTGCGTCAGAATGACAGGAAGGAAGACTTGAGTGCGTTGCTCCGCTTGCTCCAGAGGATTCCAGACGGTGCCCCTCTGTGGCTCTGTCTCTCTGTGACTCGTTGGTCGCGGATGGTTGTCTGTTTCTTTATCCTTTCTTTGTTCAGTGATTTCTGCAGGCCGGACAACCATTCCCGTCAAAAGCTGAACACTGAAGTAGTGTTCAGCTTGCAACGCTCGGATTTCGCTTCGCAGAAAGCACGCAGCTCAATATCTCTGCAGAAATCAGGGGGAAAATTCCAAAAAGAACTAAATCCTCACGAATACCCTGATACTGTGTACTGCCGTTGCCGTACCATATCCTAGGATGACACTACACCACACCACGTACAGTATTCACTATCACTAAGCTAGTGGTAATGTAATTTCGAGCTAAGCCGCGGACTCCGGAGGCTGAGCGACGGCGAGGTCGTAGGGGGAGAGTGTGCTGGAGTGGTCAGCGTCGAGCTTGTCGAACTCCTCCAGGAACTCGGAGATCTCATCCTGGCTGATCTTACCGAGCTCCTTGAGCTTGTAGAGCACGAAGTCCGAGGCGCCGACCCGCCGGTCGCCGTCAAGGTCGGCCGCCTCCAGGTCCATGTTGGTGATCCGCCACGTCAGCACCCACCGCGCCAGCGCCTTCTGCTGCCGCTCCGTGTACAGCTCCGCCAGGTACAGGAAGAAGAGCGCCACCACCACCGTGCTCACCGTGATCCACGCCGCCGCGAACGCGCGCCCGGCCTCCGACGTGAAGCTCCTATCGCCATACCCCAGCGTCGTCACCGTCGCGCACACGTAGTAGAAGGCGTCCACGGGCCGCATCCCCTCCACCTTCCACAGGAACGCCGTCCCGGCGACCACCACTGCAACGAGCAGCACGGCCGAGGTGTAAAGCTTGTACCGGATCTTGTTCGTCTCCATGGAGCGCAGCATCCGTGCCTCCCCGCCGCCACCCTTGGTGATTTGTCCGGCGTGGGCGGCGCGAAGAAGAGCGCCTCGCTTCGACGAGGTAGTCGGCGCCTTGCCGAGGAAGGTGCCGGCGATGGCGGCGCGGTGAAGATGAAGGCGCGAGCAAGCAGCTTGAGGCGTCGCTCACGGGACGAGGTCGCCGTGTCGACGGTGGTCATGGTGACGACGCAGAAATAGAAGGCGTCGAGGCGCGGTTGCGCGCGTCGCGGACATGTGGTCCATGGCGAGTAGAAGCGGTGGAGCCGCGAGAGGTAGACCAGAGGAGGAGGCCGATGAGCCGAAGGCTGGGCGGCGCTGGAGAAGAGCTTCTTGGGAGGCACGAACGGCTTGGCCCGTCATGGTTTAGGCCGTTGTTGGTCGTCGGAGGGGGCTCTTGCGGCTCCGGGTCGGAGGAAGGCGCCGTCCTGCAGCAGCGGAACCGTCTAGCCCCTTCCGATGGCGGCTTCTATTGTGCGGCCATATTTTTTTTAAAAAAAGGACTATTTGTACCATATTTAAAAAAAGACCGTATAGAGTCCCCGAAGGATAGGATGCACCAGAGATCTCCATGATGGCATCCCTTCTTGCCTACTTTTCTTTACTAGTTGGATGCCCGTGCGTTGCTACGGATTAAAACATAATCGTAACATTTAAAAAGTCTAATTGCAAAATGATAGGGAGCAAAGGAAATACTCTAAAATTAGTCTATCAAACAAGAAAACTGTAGATCAGTGGCGAAGCTAGGAATAAAATTGAGACTAGGCTGAATCTTTTGTCGAAGTAAACTAAATTGACATAAATATAGTGTTTTACTTTTTACAGAATTTCAAATTCATATAGAAACACACAATTAGAGACAAATAATGCAAAATAAAGAAATATAAAGTAGGTACCTCGAATGTCGATAATACGAAACACATACTCAAGAATATATAATTATTCTACCATAAGTGCAGATTAGCGATAAGTCACTGACATGTGTCATATTTACATATATTTACTTATTATTTTACCCCATTATTCTTCACATTTTGGAACCATTTATCATCATTTACACGCTTTTATATAATTAATCGCTCAATTTGGATCATTTTACATTTTTTGTGCTTTTCCGCAGGCCGGCGCGATTAAGGCGCATAAAACGACAAATCTGGACTTTCAGGACTGCTCCGTACAGTTGTACGCGTCGTCACAGATGCGTGGGATCAATTCGCGAAGAAATCGGAGTTCTAGAGGGCCAGAACTGAAGAAAGGAAATGGGAGAAGGACCTCCTTGTAAACCCTAGCTTCTTGGAGGACTAATCTGCAAAGTGCTAAAAATCCCCCAAACCCTTAAGCCCTCGCCGCCGCCTGAGGCAATCTTTTGAGCCCGGTTCTTCTTCTACCTCTGCCCCCTGTTTGCTTCCTCCCCCTATTCTCCTCCTCCAAATCCGGCCGCCGGCGAGCGCCGGGCCGCAGCTCATCGGTGCGCCACCGTCTCTTCGCCGCAGCTTCTCATAGCTCCTCCTCCACCCGTGTGCCGCCAAACCACACCGCCGCCCCTTCCGCGCTGGCCACCGACGAGCCGCATCATCCCGTGCGCCGCCGCCTTCACCTCTCCGTCACCATCACCTCCACTCCCGAGCGCCCCCGCCACTTCTCCATTCCACCGTAGAGCGCCGCCGTCCTCATCTGCTCACTCCACCAAGTGCACCACCGCGCCACCGTCTCTCTGCCGCCTCTCTTCTCCATCTGCGCCCCCGCACCTCCACCAAGCGCCGCCATCCGTCTCCTCCTCTCTCAGCCGACCTTTTCCTTGCGCCGCCTCTCCTCTTCTCCAGCCACCGCGCCATCGCATCCACCGCCGCCTTTCTTCCTTAGCCCCCTCCTGCTTCTCTTCTCCTCCTCCCTGCTCACCTCCCTTCACCGGCCACATCGCCGCCGCCTCTCCTCTTCTCCGATCGCCGCGCCTTCTCCCGTCACCAGATCCGGGCCATCTCGCCGGCAGCCGACCGCACCGATCAAGGGATGATGTTTCACAATTGACCCTCTAGAATAACATCCTGATCTTATTTTTGTTTGGCTTTCCTTATTGACTTTTGTTGTCAATTGTCACGACAGGACTGTTTTGGCCGACTAATTGCCAGTGCACCGGATACTTGGTTCGATGTGGTTGAGTGCTACTCAAATGACAGTAACAAGTCACTCCAGTATGTTTTTCGCACATTTGATTCCATATCTAAGTAGCACAAGCAAATGTTGCATATGTTTTCAATGCTTAGTTTCTGATTCAATGCATCTTTAATTCAGCTGTACCACAAAAACATCCAAGTGCCTTAACTTGGGTTCCTACAACTACCTTGGTTTTGCTGTGGCAGATGAGTACTACAGCCCTCGTGTTATTGAGTCACTCAAGAAATACTCTGCTACTACTTGCAGTGTCCGAGTTGGAGGTAGGTGCTTATGTCTGTGCCAAAGTTTGCCTCCATTGAGTACTTTAATAATATAGTGAAATATGTAAGGTTAATTGTTTTTATATGATCGTAGGCAACACTAAGCTGCACACAGAGCTCGAGGAGTTGGTTTCACGATTTGTTGGTAAGCCTGCGGCTATTCTTTTTGGCATGGGTTATGTGACGAACTCTGCGGTCATTCCTGCTTTGATTGGGAAGGTATGTGGTAAAGTGATAGTCTTTTTTTAGATCCTGGATCTAATGTACTATAATGATTGCAGGGGGGCTGATAATTAGTGATTCATTAAACCATAATTCTATAGTGAATGGCGCTAGAGGTTCAGGGGCTACTGTCCGGGTTTTTCAACACAACAGTAAGGTCACTAACAACTGTCTCAAGTAATGAGCTCAACAATGCATAGAAAAGATGTGAAGTTTAATGCTTCCCTTTATTTTCTTCCAGATGATCAACCGCTATGCGTCAAATTACACATTGAAGCACAATCATCTAGCAAGCATGATAGCTAGAAGCATGGTTGGGAAAACCGCGATTCTGCCAGAATCAAAATACCGTGGCAACGGGTTTCAAATCTGGTCGAAATTTTTTGAATTGAAGATTTGAATTTTTGACTTGCTAATGTAGTGGGTATATTAGTTTGGGTATTGTTTTTGATATATTAGGTTGATTAGCTGCTGTTGGAAGTAAAAAGGGTGAATTATTGTCATTGGCGCTAGTGTTGATTGGAAGCAAACATGTTGGGCCCATTGTACTTGAAAGGGCATTGGATGCTTGTCTTTGAGAGTGGTTTGCAGCACTTTAGCAAACTCCAAACATTTCCACTACAAACCAAACTCAAAAATGGTTCCCAAGTGAGTTCTTGAAAATGAACCACTTCTAAGATTGCCCAATCAATCAAGAGTTATGAAGCACAAATAGACAGGGGCCAAGGATCTACTCATCTACCAGGAAACAATAGATTGAGAAATCACTTCAACATCAAAGTTCAAAAAATCTCAATTGAATCAACAACTGGATTAGCCAAACCCCTCTCACCGGTTTTTCCGGTTTTCTCACCGGTAAAACCGGTAACCGGCCGGTTACCGGTCTTCTCCCGCCCCGCCCAAAAAAACATTTGACGAATTTTGACCGGTTAGAATCCGGGATTTCCGGTTACCGGGCGGTAACCGGCCGGTTACCGGTACCGCCCGGCGGCCGGGATTTGTCCCGGTTCCGGTTTTTTGATCCCTGGCTAGAAGTATCTTAGCCACAACATTTGCATCTACTTCTAGCAAGCATCCTAGCTATTAATATCCTAGCCAAAAGAACCGCATCAACTTCCTTCATGACAAATCACATCTACTTCCACAAAAATGAGTCTTGCACTTCTAGCAATTATATAGCTAGAGGTCCCTTAGCCAAAAGATTTGCATTTACTTCCCCTTGTAATGTCATGGAGAAGCATTTCCAATAAGCTCGTTGTTGAGCCTACAAAAGAATCCATAAATGATAAACCATATAGCTAAAACTAATTACTAAAATATTTATAATCAAAATTATGTTTACCTCCGTCTCAGATCGCGTGCAACTACAACATTAGGTTCAAAGTGCACCCTACTGAAGCATGTAGTGTGCAGGCTATGGTCTAAAAAGTAAATAAGTATATAATAAGTATAAAACATAGAGTAGATCAACACAAAATGAACAAGGAACACACATCAACTCACCTTGTTCACGCCTTGCTCTAAGCATAGTTGCCACAATGATAGTTCGATCATCAGAGCAACTCGTCCATTTAGTCAAATGGCTGGTAAGTACTTTGTCCTTAACAACTAACTTCACAGGTTTGAAGCTATAGGAATATATAAACATATAAACATGGGCTGAGTTTCCATTTTGTCTTATAAAAGCTCTATAAACATGGCACTTTATCCAACATATGAACTTAGCAGGTTATTCTACTTTATAAAAAATTTGCGAGACTCAAGAAAAAAACATTTTCTAATTCATATATTATCACTATTATATAAAAAAATTGAGAAGGTATTCCATCTGTTTGAAAATGTAATCACTAAACATGATTATATATTCTAACCAGACAAGTCATGAAGGGAAGGGAAATTTTATAAGGCAATTAGCATGTATAGATTAATTATACAGGGAAGGCCATTAGCATTTATAGATTAATTATACAAGAGGGGTTCCATTCTATGCAAAAACAAGCAAATATAGCACCAAATCGTAATGTTCTAAGTGGCAAAGGAGCAAACTTAGGGGGCAATGGACAATAATGATTTCCAGAAACTAGTATAGTAACATAAATAATATAGACGTGCAACCATAAATTCAAGAAGATACTACAACAAAGTACATACCTGCCATCAATTATAAGAACATTTCTAAAAGGTATCTTTCTATTGTAGTAGCCTTGCACATAGCCTCTGATTAACACAAACATGACCATTCCAATAACATCGACATGCTAAAAATGTTAGTAAAACTTTGATTTATTACAAAGCAAGATTACTTGGGTGGTCAATGAAATACATACCAACATAAATGTCATTATGATAGGTGAATTCAAAACTTCACTAAGTGGCATGAGCGTAAAAAAAGCGGCAATGTCTTCTCACTCATATTTGGTATCTCACTCACAGTAGTGACACGTGTGAAAACACACCCATAAGCATGCTCTGCAAGCCACTTATGCTCGATTCTCCTCATAGGCTCTACGGACAACCTTGACACATAATATGCGCAGCCCTCTCGAAGTAGGGGATCTAAACGATCCACCTGGTCATCGTAAACAGTGGCTACTAGTTTTTTGCCCTATTAACAGTAGGCAAAGTCAGACACCATTAAAATTCAACAGAATGTAACTAAGCATCTAATAGCATTTCCAGGAGTGGAATTATATTGAATATCAAACTTCTAGCTAGAGGGGAATCTTATGGGAAAACTGATGACCTGAAATGAGAAAAAATATTGTTTTTGTTTTATGTTCCATGGGGGAAGAATGTCATTCTTGTTGGAGGGAAAAGTGAGCCACCTTCTGACCAGATATCAGGTTAGATTGCTATGTAATCCTCAAAAGTGCATGGATTTGTTTTATTTATCTGATACGTTGTCAAACTTCTAGCAGAAATAATTAGGACTTCATCATTTATTTTTCTGCAGTATTGACCTTCAATACGGAAACTGAGCTCTGGTCGCATATGGAAGCAAAGGGCGATATCCTGGTACTTATTTGAACATTGATTTTATACCCTGCTTCAAACGTCCATGCAAAATGACAAGAGATTTTTCCTTGATTAATAATTTCAGGTGGCTCGAAGTGGCCACACAATGATTAGAGCAGGTCCTGTTTTAATTCTCTTTGGGGCGAGGGTGCCAAAGGGAAGAACTACAGGACCTTCATATGTTTGATCTGAAGTCTTTAACATGGCTTTCTTTGAACTATAAGTGAATCATCCTCGCTAGAACTCAGAAAAGTGCCATGTCAATAAACAAAGAAAAGAAAAAAGAAACTAAGCCTTGAAATGTCAAAAAAGTCCATAGTTATCTGCAAATCTAACACAGTTTAGCAGTCCCTACATTGAAGCTTCTCAATTTTAGAATCATTCTCTTACTTTGCTATGCGTTTTTCTCGTATTGATTATAAGTTCATTGTTTTAGAGGTGCTAGACCTTCTCCGAGATCGAATCATGTAGCTGCAATTTACGATGATAGAATTCTTTTGATTTTTGGAGGCCAATCAAAATCCAAGACCCTGAATGATGTTCACGCTCTAGACTTTGAAACCGTAAGTCAATCTAGTTACTGGCTTACTGAAAAATCAATCTTGTTGTTGGATGGTATGGTCAAGAGTGAAAACCCATTCTATCACCTCGAGCAGGCTGCTGTGGAGCTCTCTGTGGGACTAAATGGTATATTGCAGAGGGTGGAAGCAAGAAAAAGCGTAAGTAAGCTGATTGATACTGACAACCTTTCTCACGGCAATGACAATTCTGTTGGGTTGCATTGTCTGCACCTGGATACTTCTATCTTTTTCAACAGGTAATATATTACAGTTCCATTTTCTTTTACTAACTTCCGCCCTTGTTCAGAAACCATTATCTTATTGTGGTGTTGTATGGCAACTTCAAAGATATATTTTGAGATCCACGTAAAGTGCTAGACTAACCCTTTCCTTGAAACCTGAAGTGACTGAACTGATGGGCTCATTCACTAATTTTTAAAACTATAATTCTGTTTTATAGTCAGTTGCAAATATCTTGGGCTGTTGTTAATTCCTCTAAAGTATAGCAGTGGTGTTTCACTACTAAAGTTTGCAAGGATATTGGCTCTGTTCTTTTTGGCTTATATAATATCGCAAATGAGTGGTTTGTTAATGCTAGGAAATAAGGATGTCCAATTACAGATAGAAGAGAGTGGTTTTAAGGTTGTCGAGAGGATATGTTACTTTGCTGGCTAAAGTTGTATAAGGGTTAAGCAAATGCATGATGCCTTAGAGAAAAAAAACTCATGTTGACAGTATTATGCATGGTGTTACTTGGAGTAGTGTTATCAAGGGCTCAAGGCTTTAGCACTTTAGTGTTACCTGTTTTCCTTAAGGAAAAATTGTTTCTATGATGATAGTTGTGCTTCTTGTTTTGCTTCACTTTGCTATTCTGCTGTGTTCGTCTTTCTTAAGTACTAATAATAGTAGTGTTATACATGTACTGTGTTCGTGTAGCTTATTAGCATATGAACTTACCAACCATAGTTAACATTCTAGTAGCTAAAAATATATGTGTGAACATTACCTGCTCATCCAACAAAACCAAGGTCAGCCTCTTCCTACTAGGAGCGAATGTCTCAACATGATACTTGTGATAAACTCGAACACCTATGCTCCATTTTTTTGAAGGATGAAAATCACCAAAGGTTGGAACACGTGGATCTTCAACTCTAAGACGCTTCAAGGGCCTCATCCTAAATCCCCCGAAAAATAAAAATCAGCATACAAGCAACTATGCTTGGCATTTCAAATATAAATTCTGCTAGTACAGGATAGTATAAAATCTAAATTGGACAGGCATAATAATAATGTCATGAACAAGTACAAATAAATTTGTTTCTCCCATGGCAAATCATTTTATCAATTAATTGTGCTGCTACAGGACACAATCAAGCACCTCAAGAAACTAACTTTAGTACAAGAGAAATGGAGAGTGGGAAATAGCCTCGTTGGTCTGATAACAACAATTACAAATGGAGCAATTGACTCGTACCTGGTTTGATATTATGAGGTATAGAGCACACTGGTCTGATAACAACAATGGAGCAAGGCACACAGAATGTTTATTTATAGCTGCAGTCACAAATATATTGGGCGCCAAAATTTTAACACCTGCACCTCTTCTCCCATATTGGCGCCATATCCAGCGTATCCAGCTCATGCTCCTGCTCCTCCTCCTGCTCCTGCTCTAATCTTCTCCTGAAATATGCATCTACGGGAAATGGAGCAGCATGATTTAGCATATCTACTGTAAAAATCGATGCTACACATAGGGAGAGAGAGAGAGCTGCATGATCTACTATAAAATCGATCTCGAGAAGATAGCTGGAGACAGATGCATGAGAGCACGTGATGGGGAAATTTCCTGGGGAAGGAGAGAATAGTGGTATGTGAAGAGACATGACTCTGCCTTTAGGAATATAGCCTTTCTATTATTTTGTCCTGTAGGTTGAAGAGTAGTGGAGTGGCATTGTGACTCTAGTGCAATTGAGTAGTCTATTTTCTAAACATATTGGGATTCTGTGTGATGCTACATATGCAAGAATCCGCTCCCTATTGGGAGGTCGGGCTTTGAGTGGTTTCGGAGCCAATGTGTGTACAAAGGTGTTTTGATCAATGCAAATGCTCAGATTAGCAAGACGCAGGGGTATATGGTCCAAACCAATTTTTAAAACAGAAGAACGCGAACTTAGTTATTATTTGAACCGTCCAAGTGACTATCAAGAACGCTTCATCAGTAATGGTCTTGAGTTACCTCCAGGAGACGTATACATACGCGCCGGAACAAAAGTACGTTCAACATGTAGAGACTCGCAACAGCTCGGCAACATGAAAGCTTTTTCGTGAAACACCATACGGCTCCCACTTAGTTATTATTTGAACCGTCCAAGTGACTATCAAGAACACTTCATCAGTAATGGTCTTGAGTTACCTCCGAGACGATACATACGCCGCGAACAAAAGTACGTTCAACATGTAGAGACTCGCAACAGCTCGGCAACATGAAAGCTTTTTCGAAGCGATCGGTGTGCGCTCGTGACAAATCACGATGATACCAAACGCGTCCAGAGCGGCGTCGCGAGTGTGTGGTCCGGCGCCTCCCACGGCCGAATCTGAAAGGATCCATGCGTCCATCCATCCTTGTCTCGCAATATATTTCCTCATGTAACCGCAATATAATTTGATTCGTACAGAGGCAATGTTAGGCTCTACTCCAACAAACTTCTGGTTCTAGTTTTTTAATTTCATCCTTTTTTGCCTTTTGACTTTTTAAAGTTTTTTTTTGTCTTTTTCCCCTTATTCCTTTGCATTATCCGTGATGGTATGATTTATTTTATTTTATTAATTTTTAAAATTTAATTACACTAAAAAACTAATAATAATTATAATATGTTTTTAACAGCTATAGAATAAAAAAATCAAAAACCTAAGCTTATGAGTCGAAATGAGCACTGTCTTAATTTGCGGGATGCAACATCCACGGATGGATTATTTCGCAAGTGGAATAGCGGTACGGACACGCGAGTGTAAGTAGTACTATTAGTGCATCACATTGGAGGAAGGCGAAGGGCTCCTATACGCGATTTCTTGAGTTAGCGACGTGATCATGTGAGGCGATGGGGCTTGCTTGCACAGAAAGAATGGAGCGATCGACGTTTGCGTGATTAGTGGCAGACTTTGGAATTTCATGATAGATATTTAAAATTATAAAAATAATATTCAATAAAAAAATATAAAAATTTACAATAGCGAAAATTAAAGTATAATTATTCATACTAAAGACATCATTTTAAATAATATAAAAAAATATAAATTAATTAAAAAATTACAAATTAATTCGACAATTCTTCATGCCTTAGAAATGAGATATAATGTCATCATCCTTAACTTGCAGAAAAAAATTCTTCAGTAATGGTCTTGAGTTACCTCCAGGAGATATAATGTCATCAATGCAAATGCTCAGATTAGCAAGACGCAGGGGTATACGGTCCAAACCAATTTTTAAAACAGAAGAACACAAACTTAGTTATTATTTGAACCGGTGAGATGGAGGTCGCGCCGCCTCCTTCCTCCGCCCCCAACCAGCGCCGCCCCCGCGTCGCCTCCTTCCGCCACGGAGACGTGGCTGGCACGCAAGGAAATGCTCTCCTCAACCCGCAGTGGTGTTTTGGGCGTGCCTTTGGGCGCTTTTGAGGTGCGTCCCAAGCCCTCACGTGCGTTTGAGGTTATCTTCATATTAGCATTTACTTTTATCTTTTACTTATACATATCAAAAACTAATACAAACATCCGTTTATCTACTTTTTTATTATCATCTTGCTTTGGGGATAAATCAAATAGTCACAGTGCATCAAATAAGATGAGTTTCGCATCGTTGGGATGCGATCAGTTGTTGCTTTTCCTGTTTCATTTTACCGTTGCTCCAGTTTTGTCATGAGATGCTGCTAGCGTTCCCGAGTATACAATTTCTGAATAAAACTTGGTTACACATGTAGCCCTTATCATGTAACTTTTATTCTTCTTGGCACCTAAGTTATAGATGCTTTTGTGCCGAAACTAATTTATTGGCACAAGTCAATAAATCTAATGTTATCTCGAAAATGCCTTGCATCAGGATCTGCACTCGACAACATTTAATCCAATGGAATATATAGTAAGAATCCATGTATGCACCGTGATTATCCTAAACATGGACGACGCAACTCCTCCTTTTATCTACTTTTTTTATTATCATCTTGCTTTGGGGATAAATCAAATAGTCACAGTGCATCACACACTGCACTCTTATCGTTCTCGTTACACATATATATATATCTCTTTTATTTTTTCCACCACTTCCCCTTCTTTTAAAAGTCATTTCTTTTAATCATTACTATTTATTTTTAATAAAAAATTATAAGACAACTAAAACCATAAGTAAAAGCTAATACGAACATCCTGTTTCGTTTGCTGGTTGCTACTGTGGACGTTGGCTCCTTGCCTTTTGATTCAGTGATCCTCTTGATTCTGTGTGGCCTTATCTTTCTTTGCAACGACAAGAATTTTTATGTTCCTCCTAGAAGTGGCCCTTGATAAAGCGACATACAACTGGTCGTGAGAGAATACCGGATCAAGAAGGTAGACACCAACATTTGGGATGGTCTACCCCTGTGCCTTATTAATTGTCATAGCAAAGCTTAGCCTAATCGGGAACTGCTTCCTCTTGAATCTAAAGGCAAACATCTCATCATCGGATGGGCACAAAGGTATCCGAGGGAGAAATACCCTTTTCCCAGCATGCTGTCCTAGCACAATCTCAGCATCTATAGCATTCCTTTGGAACCCTCGGACAACCAACCTTGTCCCGTTGCATAATCCATTGGCGGGGTCAATGTTCCGTAGTAGTATGACAGGACAATTTATCTTGAGCCTTAGTACATGCGGCGGTAGCCCATTAGGTGTCAATGAGTTCAAAAATTCAGGAGGGTAGTAGTTGTGTGGGTCATCCTCCGCACAATCGAAGCTATGGTATACCATCTCCTCCCCATGAAACAAGTCAATCATCTTCATATTAATATCATCAACGTACTCATTTCGTGTCGATAAAATGGCCCGAGATGTGATGTAGTTTGGATCTGAAAGATTCTCATCCAAGGTCGGAAACACACTTTGTATGAGTGTGTCAAGGTCGTTGTCGTTGCCGGTACATGGAACACATATATCATCAGGAAGACGTAGATAGCTATGCTCGTCAACCTCCTCGGTGTCGTTCCCAATGCGGAGTAGGTATTCTGCGAACCATGGATCGCTTTGGGCCCTCATGTTACGGACAAGCCTAAGCTGCCGCATGCACCCCCAAAGATAGGATTTACCTAATGTTGCGGTTGCCACGGCAATCTTTCCCTCACTTCGAACCTTTGCAAGGAGTGCTTTATATAAGAATGTCTTCCCTGTGCCACCTGGACCATCTACGAAGAAGACACCACCATCACAATTGTCCACTGCAGCTAATATCTCGTCGTACGCAGCCCTCTGCTCAGTGTTCAAGAATGATGGAAGAGACAAATGCTCATGGTCAACCTGGATTATTGACTCCTCCATGATCTCCCTAGTCTCATTGGTGTTGAGCGAATCGTCAATCTCGGGTAGAGGAAATGTTGTTATATCCTTCCCCATCGATTGGAGCATATTCTTGATATCCAACAACACCATTGCTCAACCATGCGTGAGCATGAGTGCACATGATGGTAATCTTCCGCCATTCCTTCAAAGTGTTTCTCCCAAAGGTCACGCACGTTATTAGGCTCACAAAACACTAAAATTGTTGCAAAGAGTCTCCGAAGAGCAGATGGCATCTGGAATAACTCGGCCTCACTAAGGCACTCGTCAAGGGTGTTGTCTGCCTCAACAAGCCCTCTCTTTTCAGCAGCTTCACGAAAGAATGGATATACCACCCCATCTACCGTTCGGAGGTCTTCAAATGACGTGGCACCCATTACATGGTTAAGGAGAACCCTGAGATAGTATCGCTCCCCTTCTGCTGGATGTGCTGACACGATTCTGCCAACCTGTGTTCTTTCTTCCCTTTCCTTCCATCGTTTTGGCCCCGCCTGCCAAACAAATGCTGATGGGAAATCCTTATACAGGATGCCACGAGCTCCTTCATTAACTTTATTCATCTCAAAATACTCAGTCAACATGGACCTTTCGAGCCATGTCGTTCGACAACATCGTGGAGATCTTGTCCAGCAGAATGAGACCATGTGCATGTTTGGGAGGTGTAGTTGTAGCTGCATCACGGGTGGGAGACCTTGCTAAGTTCAAAGCTATAGATCCTCCATAATGCTTGGTGGGTAACCCACCTTGCATCCTGAATCGCTTGATCTCATCAATATTACCATTCTTTGTCGAGCTCATCAAGAGAAACCGATGCTCGATCATGCCCTTGTAGATGTACTTGAAAAGATACTTCACGGCTTTTATGCTCGAGCAGACCTCCACATTGATGTGGCAATTGAACGTCTTTAGGAGGTAAGGATTGTATGGCACAACCCATCTATTGTCTAGCATTTGTCCACGAACCTTTGCCCGACGGCCATCATCTCTTCTTCTATAAACAGGGTATGAGTCCTTTCCCTGTAAAGTAGTACTATTGAAAGGGCGCGGGTAATGGCACTTGCATGTTCCATCTTGCATGCACACATTCTTGGGATTTAGGACCCCACAAGGACCATGCATCATGTGTTTTACAACCATCTCATATAGCTCTGGGTATTTGTTTTTGTCTGGTAGCTCAGCAGATATGACACAATCATATTGTTCTGGACAAGTGAGCTTGTACCGTCCCTCCATGATTATAAGGAAGTGCACGTGTGGAAGACCCCTCTTTTGGAACTCAACGACGTACACATAAGCAGCCACCTTACCAAGGATGTGCTTCTTGAACAACTGTTCCTTGAGGTGCTCTAGTTTGGCTCTGAATATACGCACAATGAGATCTGGGTGATCCTGTGGGCATTGACCTGGTTCTAGCTCACATATTATCTCATCCCAGTTAGGATTACATGTCATTGTTAGGAAGATGTCTGGCTTCCCGTAATTATGCACTAAGGCTAGGGCTGTGCATTTTCGCACCGAACCGAAAAAACCAAACCAAAAAAACCGAACCGTACCGGTCAACTCGGTTTGACCGGTATTCGGTATTCGGTTCGGTATCTGAAAAATTGGTATTTCATCTATTCGGTATTTTCGATATAAACCGAGTTAAAACCGAAAAAATCGATTCGTCAGTTCGCTCTGCGGCTTCTGCGCTGGCTGTTAGTTGGACTTGAGCAGAGCGCTACGGTTCAGCCCATCAGCCCATTAGTACATGACAAATGCCATATATCATACAGGCTGCTCTCAAGACTCTACATATATGTGTGTACGTGGTACGTGCGTACAGTGAGGATTCCACACAGGCTATACATGCATGCATGCATGCATGTGTGTGTGCTTTGATCTGAAATTGGACTTGTGTTTGTCTTCTTGTATATATGTGATGGGCGCTAGTGAATGGGTAGTGGCTACCAGTCAATCTGGATTTTGGAATGGAATGGAGTTATGGAGAATTAGATATTAACGTTTAACAATTCATGCAAACTTTGATAAAATTGGTATTTACCGATACCGTACCGAAATAAAATGGTATTTACCGATACCACGCCGTATTCTATAAAATACTGTATTTTACCGAATTACTAAAACCGTATTTACCGAACAAACCGTATTTACCGAACCGTATAAACCGAAAAAACCGAACGAATAGTCCTAACTAAGGCCATAGCATCCCTGAATCGTCTTTTCATATCTCTCGGGCCCCCAATGAATGATGCTGGAAGAACAATGCGCTTTCCCACCGCATCGGCTCGACTCTCTCCAGCTTGTATGCTATCAACCACGCCTTTGTACAGGTCGGCACGTAACTCCTTTTGGTGATGCCTAATGTAGTCCAACCGGGTACTCTCAACCTTGATGTACATGTCAACCGCATATTGTTGGAATAGGCGTTTGCCGTACAGTATGGCATTGAAAATCCCACGACGTATTTGGAATTTATAACAGTAGTAGTCTCTGGCGGAGACGCACAACCGACTATTCAAATCTAAACACAAGATTGAGCCACATAATATTAGGCCGTGAATAAGCACAACAAAAAGGATGTGTCATGGAAAGTTAATAGAAAACTAACCTGGATCCTCAAAACCATAATCATCACCATGTTCTCGAATTATATCTTCAATGGGCACACCATCCTTCGGGATCTGTGGATGCCAACCAAGCTCCTCTTGGGAAGAAGAGTGGATATGATAGAGGGTCGTAGCATCCATAGTACGGTTCGATGTTGTATTTTTCATTGTTGTTCCCATATAGGATAATGCTACGGTCAAATTCCCTACGTAGCTCATTACCCTCGACCCACACAGCAGCCACCTCCGATGTTATTGGTCTATTATATACTCGTTGGTCCATCCTTATATCGATGTTTAGTGAGACACGATATTCCTCAAGATTTTCAACCTTGCCAAGGCTGCGGAATGTCTCGGAGTAGGGATTTCCCCGAAGGATATTGACTAAACTCCTCATGATTGCTTGGTCAAGGTTAGGTGAGTGACGGAATCGATGATTGAGGTTGGGATCATCGTCATAGAAATAGAGCTCCAAATGATTTGGACCAGAGTCGCTTTGGCCAAATGAATGTACATTATGGTAAATCTGGCCATGTGCCCTGAAAGTGTAAACCCCTAATCTCATGTTGGTGTAGTTCTCATCAAGACTAACGCCTAAGGTAGTGAAGGAGAAGTGGCCGTTGAAAAATCTAATGTAATCTCGAAAATGCCCTGCATCAAGATCTGCACTCGACCAAAGCCTTCGAAGTTCAGGTAGTGATTCAGGCGTAGCCAATTTTATTTTCCCATTTCGGCAACAAAACCCCTTCGACTCATATTGAAATTTCTTTGCACCGCAATGGCTGCAGTCTGCCACGGTCTTTAGCACATGTGTGCTATTTGGTATGTTACTGTAAACATTTTCATAGGGATCATGTTGGACAGATGCGTCTTCTACATCGTTCGAATCTATGTCTTCTCCCACATCCAAGTCTGAATGGGTTAGAGTATAAGCATCTAGCTCAGGCTATCCATGATTAAACAATGATTGACAAAAATAAAAATAATACCTGCACCGGCGAACATGTAGTACTCCTCGTCTATGTCCTCTTCAAGAATTGTATCTAGATCTACGATCACTTTTAGATGTGAATACATGAGCAGAATGGCATTTTTCTTTGTAAATGAGTGCTAAAATCAAGCAAAGAAGGTTGCCATCATCCATATTTGAAATATTGTGGGTTTGGCGCCATAGTGATGAATTTTCCATGGATGAGGTGCCACCCTCCGGGCATTCCATGGATGAGGTGCTACCATCTGGGCATTGCATTGCGAGAGATTCAAGACATGGAGTATCTCGCCTAGTTGCATAGTTTGCATTCATTTTATCTAGGAGTGCTTGCCTCTCCTCTGGTGGTAAACATTTCTTAAGTGCTCTACGACGTGCATTCTTCTCTTTTCTCTCCTCTTGTGTCAAACTCTGCCTACGAGCTCTTTGATTGGCGTTCCTCTCCTCAGGTGGTAAATTTTGTCTACGTACTCTTCTATGAGCATTAATCTCTTGTCTCTCCTCGGTTGTTAAACTTTGTCGACGTGCCTTTTCACGATCTCGCTTTGCTTGCCTTTGTTCAGGTGTAAGTTTTGCATACCACCTGTTTTGTCGATCACGTCGCGCTTGGATTCGTTTAGATGCAACTATTTCATGTTGGATATTTTGTTCACCCATGCTTGCTTTCCCTTGCTCACGAGAACGCTTTCGTCCTAAGATATAACCAAAGTAAATTTTATTGATGCATATTAAAAACATGTTTTCCCATATATATAATGTGTAGCTAAAGGTGGTACCCTTTGAGCTCTCTCCTTGTTCATGCAAGTTAGTTGAAGTGAGAGTACTATGAGCAAGAAAAGTCATAGATGTTTCGTTCAAAACTTATCTAAGGAAGCATAATTTGGGCTTACACCATCCGATGGTTTGTGTATTACGAGCCCTGTTGGAGTTCGTGGTATAACAATGGGGTAAGATCTCATTCCCTTTGCCAAGTTTTCATCAAGCACTGTTCGAAATATTCAATTAAAATATGAATGCAAGCTCATGTTTTATTTTGAAAACTTGCACTTCAAGAATTACAATATAGGGACCTTTTTTCCCTTTGAGATCTTGGCTTGATGGCTGTGACATCTTGCTAAAACACCTTTCCCTAAAATGAAAGGTGTAAGACAAAAAAATAATATGATACAAATGGCAAATTTAGCCTCGTCGCAAGAACATGGTTGTTCAAAACATAATTTCATCCCTGAAGAAAATAAATTATACTGGCATGTACAACTTTACAACATTCAAGATAACTACATAGCACAAATTCCATTATCATCGTTACACGAAATAAGTAATAAGTGATACAATAAATGACATGTACAACTTTACAACATTCAAGATAATTACAGATCACATATTCAAGATTCAATTAGAGAAACAACACACTTATAATTCAACTACAGATCACAATTACAGTGATATTAGGAAGATATAAGGTAAAGATAATTCTCATGTATTCTGTTCTGAATTTTCTGAAATCCATATATCTAGTAGCTATCTGTTAAACCTTCCTGCAACTTTGAATTGTTTGCATTTGACGTCATCTCAGCAGTGACATTAATTTTTTACTTTTTAATGCTAGCTTCTAATTAATATACTCCATATACTCCATGTGCAAATGCAATAGGAGAACATACATAGTTTAGAAGTATGGTAGTAAATGTTTTTGCAGTTTTGCTTGATAAATTCTTGTGCTTTCCCAATTCATGGAACAATCTACTTGAAGGAAAACAAAATTACACATTTGAGTCATGAAGTTACACAACTACTGAGAAAAATAATGCATACACGCAATGTTGCTTTAGTATGCACTTTCCCAGTAAATGAGAGGGAATGGACTTGGGCCCTCTGAATTTGTGAACATGGTATAGTCAATTCATTGCACCTTTCCTGCATCAAAATGCCAAGAATTGTCCTCAATGATACACTTCAGTGAATAAACAACTACCTCTCCTTATTGATATCTTCCAACAGAATTCTATTTATCAGTGTTAAGTGCCAACATTGCATGTCAACATAGGATAGCTAACTACCACTATAGTACTACTGATATCTAGGATACAAAATATAAACATTGTCAGTACTTAGCAACCACCAGAAACAGGTTGCAGCTGGTGTCAAATTTAAAACACATACACTTTTTAACAAACTCACATGGGGTCAGAAACCGGAACCTCACCCACTCACTAAAATTTAAACTATTAACAAAGAATTACACGAGGTTTAAAAGATAACACCAATAAACAATGGACATGATTTTCACATGTATAGTATTATAATGGTCCACTGCATCTGCTTGATAGTTCAGGGAACTTGAAATGTTTGATAGTTCAGGGAACTTGAAATGTGATTGACTCCAAAATCAATAACAAAAGTTTTCAACTAAAAAATATTGTGGACATGAATAACTGGTTTCAAATGGCAGTGAAAAAAGGCCCTTAACTACAAATGAGGAATCAATGAAGAACTCTTCAGTATAAATGCTAGTGTTAAGCCTCAGTTGTCACACCCCATAGAGGAGCTTAGATGCAATTATTCACTGTGAATCGGCGATTCAGCATGGGCAACGCATTTTGTGGCAAAGAGCACATAATGAATTCTGACATGGGAAAATACCAGCCAAGACCTGCAATGTGTAACAGAATACACACAAGTTTCTCAAGCAATCAACAATACAGAATCATTAACGCTTGGAATGATGGACCAACCAACGAACTCTCATTCAGCTCAGTTCACTAAGTATTGATGTATTTTGATGATATCGGGAGATCGGGATCGGGATGGCGTGCCGCTACACGGGGGTGGGCCGCACGTACTTGCACCGGCGGATGTTTTTGTTGAGCACCTCCCCGAGGTTGATCTCCGCGAACGTGCCCACGGGCGGGGCACGTCGGCGGCTGGTCTCGGCAGGGATGTCCTCGTACGTTGAAGTTGATCCTCGATTCGGTGCTCGTCGAACACCCGGCGGGCTCCTCAACCGCCGCGTCCTCGTTCGTGAGCGGTTCAGCTCCGGTCCCACCTCCCGGCGCAGCCTCCCCCCGCCGCCGCCGCCGCGCTCAGGCGCGGGCGGCGCGGCGGGGCGAGGAGGGGCGAGGCGGCGGCGGCGGCGGCGGAGGAGGCGGTTGCGGAGATGGGGAGGGACGTAGGAGGAGCGGGCGGGGCGGGCGGCGAGGCCGTTGGATGCGGCGGTGCGGGGTGGGAGGGAGGGGAGGAGGCGGTGGCGCGGAGGAGCGGGGGAGGAGGTGGCGACGGCGCGGGGGGAGGAGGAGGCCGGGAGACGCGGAGAACGGGGGAGACGGGGGCGGGGGGGAGGAGGAGGCCGGGAGACGCGGAGAATGGGGGAGACGGGGGACGGGGGATGGAAACCGCCTTCTGCGCCGCGTCTGCGTGCCCACCTTTTTCCTCTTTTCCTTCGTTTGGTTTTTGAAGTGAAGCCCGCGCGAGAAAGTGGCCCTACATGTCAGTGAAAAGAGAAAGAGTGTAGAATACACCATCACCTTGAACTCCTTCTTTTAAGGAGTAGAGACTACTTCTCTTCCTCTCCCTACCAAAATCGGTTTGTTTACCCTACCCGGCCATACGTCCCAAGTAAGACTTTTTTTAACCTTAAATATCTGTTCTACCAGTCGTGAAGTTTTTGGATTTGCTGATTCCTATCTTGTAACTACTAGAAATAACCCGCGAGACAGAGCGTTGTAGTGTGACAACGCTACGTCTGACCCCCATTTGTTTTATAAAGTATTTAGATGCTACGTTGAATCGATGGAAAATGCGTACATGTTAAAAAGAGTGATAAAAATGAAATAAATGGTAGAAGCTTAAACCCAAAATCGTGTGTCGACTTGCGCGGCAGTGTGTTCCCGGGCGATACTCATGCATGATAAAACAGAGACAAAACATTGTTTTTCTTGCTCCATTTCGACGTATACATACTTCAAGATATACATACACTGGCGTGTGAGTTAAAGCCAGATATGGCACTATTTGACACTGTATTTACAAAAACAATAGTATACAGACTGTATTGATAAAAATATCGCTTACGCCATCCAGTGAGAGAGCGGCAGGTAATTAAACTGGCTTAATTATCTGCCCTCATTTTTTTATTTAGTGTTTGTTTGAATTATTAAATATATCAAATGAGCTCAAAAAATTACAAAATTTATATACAACTTTCCGACACAACATACCTCGCAGTGTAATTTTTTGGCAATTTTATCTGTTGCAAATGTTGCTCCAAAATTCATAC
Organism: Dendrocalamus sinicus; assembly: GCA_036346575.1. NCBI lineage: Eukaryota > Viridiplantae > Streptophyta > Magnoliopsida > Poales > Poaceae > Dendrocalamus > Dendrocalamus sinicus. The sequence continues at coordinate 236,675 of JAYEVI010000079.1, read as the reverse complement.
AATTTTGATATTTTTATGAGTTTTTACATACAGCAAACAAGTTCCAAAAATTACAAAATTTTATGTATAGTCTTCTGATACAGTAATAGTTATTGTGTAATTTTTAAAAATTTTATGTGGTCCGAATTTGACACGTTTATTCGAATTAACTTAATCATCAATTTACGAATATTTCACATTTTTTACAATTTTATACATTAGGAATTTGTACAATTAAAAGTAATTACAGTAGTACAAAAAATGCATCACATTGGATGCGATATGGCTCACTCATCTGAGCCACTGCTATCTTTTCGCCGCGCTTGCCTGCCCGTACGTGGCCTTGTCTTCCGTCGCGCATGAGTATGTCCCGTTGGATACGTCAGTCGGTCCGGAGGTTGCATCTCAGGTCAAAGGAGGTATGGAGATTGTTTTGTCTGCATAATGGTCGGCGGCGGTCCAGTAGACTGAGGTACAGTAGGGTGGGTCCAGTAAAGGTTGAAGTCGTCTAGCTGAGACATGCCAAACTACGAGCCACCCGCAATAATGTTGTGTACGAAGGACTCTAGAAATCCCCTTGTGGTGTGAAGGAGCTCTCGCCCTGACCGTACGATGTGGCAGCGAAGCAGGAGGAGCTCTGCCCATCGAAGTATCCAAACCCTGGGTATGCAGGAGTATTTGGCATCTTTTGTTATTAGGTTATAGCGTACCTCTCTTATCTTGCTGGAGTAATTACTAACTATTGAGATTTTGTACTCTATTACGGTCTCCATGTTCTCCACATTGCAACGCTTCCAAGCAACAAACACTTCTTTCTGAAACTTAGCGAATACGTCGAACATGAAGACCTCACTTTCATGCTTCTCTATTGACCAAGAAGTCCGCAACATAGGCATTGTGTGTATTGTGGCATTTTCAGTTTCTAACTTATTCTGATGTTGTTCTTCCACTGCATTAACAAATCTAATCCAAAATTCCACTAGAGTATTTTTGTATCCAATAAGCTGATTGAAGAAAGAGTTTGAACTCTCTGACCTTGAAGTGGTTCTAATGATTCCTACCAAAAATAAATCTTTGAAATAAGCGGGTACCCATGATGCAAATATTAGGTATCGAGAAGCCAACCACTTGTTAGATTCCAAATCAAAATCAGAAATAATGGACGAAAATTGTTCCTTAAATTCCTTTGGTGTTTTTGAGGTCAATACACATGAGTTAATACATTGGTACACAAAAGGAATTTTCCTCAAATGTGGCGGCATTTTAACTAGAAGCTTTTGCAAAATGTGCCACATGCATAACCTATGCGTACTTGTAGGGAACACAGTGGAAATTGCAGTCTTCATGCCAATATCTTCATCAGTTATGATAAGCCTAGGTACAACTCCTCCCATTGCTTTAAAAAAATGTATGAAACAACCATACATATATCTTAGTCTTTTCATTGTTTAATAATGCAGCCCCAACAAGACACGTCTTATGGTGATTTACTCTAGTAGCTGGTGTGAAGATCATGCTGTAATGGTTGGTGTTATATGTGGAATCTAATGAGACAAAGTCTCTAAAATGGACATAATTCTTCCGACATATACTATCCGCCCAAAATGCATGTACCAACCTACCTTTGTCATCAACAACATAATCAAAGTAAAATGACGGATTTATGTCATTCTTCCTACAAAGGTTGTCAACAAACATCTGAGCATCCAATGATTTAATAAAACTTCTTAGCTCTTTGTGATAATTCTGCAAGCCTCTCTTCATACATCCTACATTCTCAAATCCACCCTTACTAATACGGAGATATCTATATGCCCCGCTTGTACCCATGTCTCCTTTATGACATGTGACTAATGTACGCTTGGCCTTCTCATTTACTTTCCTATTATACCTTATGAACTGTTATTTGCTAGGTGATACCAACTTATATGTATGTAATTCAACAAATGTATCCCCCCTAAATTTATTGTCGTCAGTGCGTCTTACAAGTAGAATTGTCATGCAACCATGCCTAGTTAACTTTCTTACATATTTTCTTTTCTTTGACTCTACATTGTCCTTACCTTTTTTAGACCAGAAGTCTTATCTTGAGCATATCCATCGTTTCCATCTCAAAACATCATTGACAATTATATGTTGACCAACACGGACTCTAAACCCGGCTGCATGTGTATGTCTTATAGAATTACTCGGCAGTGTCAAGTCATCACATATGTCTTATAGACCACCATATTTTATAAGGTTTTGACTACATCGTATAAAAGTTACTCTTCTGCCAGTATGTCACCCAGACGAGGACTACCACGCATCCTGCTTCTTCTTAAATAATGATCTCACGCTGCCTTTATTCATTCCGTAAATACGTGTTATGTACGTACACGGGCTGTCTATTACATTTCCTTGCTATATACGAAGTGTATGAATAATTCATCGCTAGTATTTCTTCTCCTAGCAAGCAAGTTTGTTTAGCTCAATACTAAATAATTTAGGCGGGCGGGCGTGCGTGCGCCTGTTTCATGCAACAGTAGGGTAGGAAGCTGACACCGCAACACCGCAGGCGCCCTGGCTGCTGGACGCCGCGTCCTTCTCCAGCCTCATGTACCCTTGCTCTCCCCAGGTGGTGCCCCACGAGTTCTTGATCACCCAGTACTTGGTCCCGTCAGCAGCCTCGTCGTACCCCACTATCGTGACGGCGTGGTTCATCTGCGTGCCGCAGCCGTCGGCCGTGAAGACGCCGCCCTGGTATTGCTGGAACGCGGGGCTGCTCCCGTCGATGCCCACGGACACCGGCTGGTTGGCGACGGCCTGGGCGAGCGACGCCTCGTCGTCCTGGGGCACCCCCTCGTAGCCGCTGATGGTGGCGGCCACGCCCGACGACGCGCTGCTGAACTGGCAAGTCCCCTGGACGGGTTGGTAGGGGTAGGCCGACTCGGTGGTCAGGCCGCCAGCGTTTACGATGTACTGGAAGGCGTTTACAATGACCCCGCCATTGCAGCCGCCTCCGGAGCAGTCCAGCAGCTGCTGCTCCGAGAGGGACACCAGCTCGCCGGTCGTGATCTGGTGGATGCCTTCCACGGCCGCCACCGCAGAGAACGCCCAGCAGCACCCTGCATGCATGCATCTCGATCACCCTCATCAGCTAGCTCGTTCGTGAATCATGTCGATCCAACGTACTAAACACACACACACACACACATACACTTAATTATTACCGCATGGGCCTTGGTTCTTGACACCAGTGACGGCGCCGTTCATCCTCCAGTCGACGCCTTGTTCGTCGTCGGCCGAGAGGCTAACGTTCTTGTACTTGAACCCGGGAAGCTTCTTGGCTCCAAACGACGACATGGGCTTGTACCCGGTGTACATGGCGACGAACTCCTCGTTAGTCAGGTCGGTGAACTTGTTGGTGCCCAGCCGGTACTTCTTGTCCCCTGCGGCGTTGGACCTGTCGATAAACTCCACGTTAGCCTTGAATACCTGGAAGCGCCAGGCCTTCTCGGCCTCGTCCTTGTACGTGCGCCCGTGCTCCGCCATCCACTCCTCGTGCCTCGCCTGCATCGCCGCGGCCTCGTCGGCGGTGGATGCTGCGAGCACGCAGGAGGCACGGTTGTTCGTCGTGGTCTTTACTACTAGGGCGACGAGAAGCAGCAATGCCGTCATGGTCAGAGGGTTGTTGCCAATGTAGGACGCCATGATCCGAGTGTGTCTATGTGTGTGACGAAGCTAGTAAGATCGATCGGTTGTGTACGTACTTTAGATGTGTGTGTGTGTGTGTGTGTGAAGTTGGCTGCTGATGGCTTAGCAGCATGCAGGGTGCCAAGGGGCTTATATAGATCGACCTGGAAGCTAGGCCTCTATGGATTGTAGGACACGTTGGTTAACTAATAAAGTCGGTCCTGGCTCGTAGGATTAATTTGGTTGGCGCATTCTGGAAATAACTTGACCGGTCTAAACTTCGACCCTTCTCAGCCCTCTGCCCCCACACATCTAAACAGCTCTCATGGTTCACCGGTTCCACAAGTATAAACAGCTTTCATAGTAACTATTTTTAAACGAAATATTTTTTTAAGATAGACTCTACTAGTTAATTATAATATATACTGTATCGACTTTATTTATATGGCAAAAACCGCATGTGAGTTTCTGTTACTCTATAATCTCTCATATGAATAGTCCAAAAGCCACAAACCACAACTAAAAGCCATAAGTCTCCCAAAAAAAACAGGCCCTGTAGATGACCATTGACCGCTTCGATCCATTGGAAATTTTCTCTGTTCTTTTGGAATCTGCTGCTGTCTTGAGCTAGTACGATTCCTACTTTGTGCGTCGTATATACGCTAGCTGCGGACTTGATGAAGCAATCAGGCCTAACATTACTTAATCGGCCGGTCCGTCGATTATTCGTAGTTAGGAGTAATAGAACATCGACTATAGTGTTGCCTTTTTTGACGAACAAAGCCTAATTAGCTAGCTGGATCGTACCCCACGGCAACGTGCAGCTAGCTTGTTATTATTGACCAAAACCATTTTTCTGAAATAAGTTCGGCCAAAAACTTCATTTCGGCACCAAGCAGACTCCGATTCATTATAGCACGTCCCCGCTGACATTAGGCCATCTTACGGGAAGTCTAGCTGCCAGTTAAGTATTTTTTTATTAGGGTGTAGAACCGAAAATGGTAATAGAGGGGTAAATAGTGGCTCAATTTTTTTTCCTAAGTATTCATTAACCTTTTACTTCAATAGTTACAAAGTTATGAAGATTAGAATGAAAAGCCAACACAACCATCAGACACTACTACAGACAGTGTTATCACAGACGGTTCAAAATGTCAACACGGACGATTTACGAACCGTCTGCGTTTATGTGTTAGTGATAATAGTTGGTTATCACAGATGGCTCCCAAACCGTTTGTGATAACTTACAACACGAGACGGTTTTTCAGAAAAATCGTCCGTGATATGACTATCACGAGCGGTTCGGTGTTTGAAACCGTGCAGGATATATATATATCACAGCGGTTTGGAACACCGAACCGTCTTTGATAACTATTTCAATAGTGATTTTATTTGCTCTTTTTCGGCTAGCCTCAGGATATGCTAGCCATGCCCACTAAAAACAAGTAAGATCACGTATATATAACACAGGACAATCATTACATAAATCACACAAATGAATGAAACAACACAAGTAGATCACATATATAGCATGACAATCGTTAAACAGACATGAATTAAATCGAATGAATTGTTTGATTAAGCACAATTGAGTGATTACAATTGAATGAATCCGAACTAGCAAAAGTCACTCTCCAAACTCCCTCCTCACAAGGAATGGCTAGAACAGCTAAAAGAAGAGAAAGCTGGCTCTAAACTCCACGTGGTCTCTAGGAGAGGGATGACTTACAAGTAAAGAGAGAATCTAAAATACTAGAAATCCCGCTACTAGATACTAGTGATTGAAGAAGCAAGCTCGACCTAGACTAAAGGAAATCACAACCTAGAAAACCCAAAATATACCTAAGAGGAACTCGTGCAAAAAGTGATCCTATTCTTAGCTCAACTAACCTTTCAACTACAAAGCCCCGAATGATATGCAAAGCATAAATCAAATACAAAAGCAATGCACAAGACACAAAACTTGTGTCGCACCGCTTGGCGGTGAAATATAGTCGAAGAAGTAGAAGCTGAACAAAGTTGCATCTCAAGATTGATAACTATCACCAGTTGTTGGAATGAAGAAGAAGACACAAAAGCTCTAGAACCAGGGATTTGACCATTCCCTTGCTATCTAGCTGCTATATTGCACACTTGGTCTCCCTTCTCTCATGTAAAACCTATGTCACCAGAAAAAAGTCATTTGTGCCTTCGAAATGAGGTTAGTGAAGAATGACATGTAAATCCACTTCTAAGACATATGACAAGTAAGAATACTATAATTTAAAGTGAGAGATAGGCAATAAACATCTAATGCTCACATAAGTATAAGCATATAATTTTGAACAAGAACAAAAATGTACATAGCATAACAATGAGTAAAACATGAACACTACATGCTAGATACATAAATCAAGTTCTATATATATCTATGGTAGATATTGAAACAAATAAGCAACAAGACACATAGCATGGTAAGCACATAATCAACAACAAAACATGCAACAAATGCTATAGTAAAGTTCATCTATCTATAATTAGCAATATCACTTGCATTATCAACACCATGTAAGTATAAAACATGTGAAGGAGCAAAATATGTCTAAATAATGCTAACAAGAATCAAGAAAAAAATATACTAATATAGCTGTCTAATAGATAAATGGATATCTAGAGCAAGATATTACAAAGTATGACAGTGAATATATCAAGATAACATATGCTTACAATAACAAAATCAAGCTCATGCATGCATAATAATCATAATCAAAATTCTAGCCTATGCACATGTGAACAAGCAAAAAGCATAATAAATGATGAGACTATAATAGCACATACTAACAGCAATATGAAAAATATCATATATCCACAATTGATATATCACAATACTAAGTATACAGAAAATTAAACATGACATAGAGCAAATCATACAAATATCCTCCTCTAGGTACCTCCTGCTGGACCGGTTCTTCTTCCTCAACTGAGCAAATATGGATGAAGCCGTGAGTACATAGAGTACTCAGCAAGTCGTTTGTAACAAAGAATGCAATATAGTATGCAAAGCTTACCAAGGGATGGCTGAAAGGTTAATTTTGCAGAAAGCAACAATTTAAAGTAAATACAATAAATAGATTGAAAAGCAAGCTTTAACAAATGATAATAAATAATTCATCAAAGGAATTAACTACAACCACGAGTGAACTAACCATCCACCCATTCACTTAACCCAACCAAGATTTTAGGCAAACTCTACCCCTCTTGTGAAATCACCGAGCATTATCCATGACCGAGGACACGGCTATTCGAATAGTTTTACAGTCTGCAGAGGTTGTACAACTTTACCCACAAGACATGATCATCCCGGATTGCCACGCGAGTTACACACTTCCTTAGGTGTGCGGCGAGGAGATCGTGACAAGGCCTTTACAATGTTCAATTTCAACCCAGTTCCGCCTCGCTAAGGTTTCGCCGTCGAGTAGGCTACCACCTAGTCAATAATTGCCCCCTCTTGCGCCAATGTGGATCCATGGCTCCGACCACACCACCCTCATCCCAACGACAGAACTGAAATTGAAACATCACAAATTAATCAGCCAAGTCCATCCCATACTGGACATGTGTTTGTACGGTAAGGCTCAGATCAATGGCGCACAAAGTTAAGTCCTTAGATTTACCCAGGCGAAACATTCACATCCCAATGTGCCAAAAGCACCCCCTTTACTTGCACGATCATTCGCCCAGGTGAAAACCAATTTTGTATATCCAACACCAATGACACACCAATGTCATGGCACACAAATTTTATAACTGTGGCTACAACCACGATTCAATATATCATTAAGTCAAAATCAATTATTTGATCACATGTGATGATAAACCCAACGTACTAGAAGCATGGCTAAGCAATTCTAAGCGTACCACCCATGTGACAACTAGTATTGCATCACTAAATAATTTCCCATCCTATGGTGACAATGGAATCATGGTATTCAAATTATCAAGGAGGAAATAATCAATTAGGTCATTAACTACCAATACAAGGGCTTTATAATAAAATAGCGATGTATGATAATGTAAAACAAAGTAATACATAATAGATTTGAAAACTGGGTTCAACATGATCAAAGGACACGACTTGCCTTGGCCTTGCTCAGTTAGGAATTCTTGATCTTCGAATCCTGCTCCAGCTCCTTCGAACGCGTGATCTAACGAGAGAGAAAACGAGGCAAAACACAAAAACAAATTCAAATAAAATCCAACAATTGCAAAACTAGAACCAAAAGATAGAGCTCAATTTTAGATGAATTTAAAAAAGAATCGGGTCAATCGGAGCTAGGACGAGGGAGAACAGGCCTCTGGAAAATTAAATCTAAAGAAAATCGGGAAATTGGAAAAGGCATCTTTTGTGGACCCGGTGCACGAGAAACGGGTCTCACGGTGGACTCGCGCGCACATGCAGTGCAGCTGATCGGGCGGTTGGCGGCGGCTAGGGCTGGCGTGGCGGTGGCGAGGCGACTGCGTGTGCAAGCCCGTGCGACGTGGCAGCTAGCGTGGCGCGGTCTACGGCTCATGCCTGACGAGTGGGCCCGGCTTGTCAGCGGCTCGGCGCACGTGGACCCGATCCACGGGAAGGCGAAGGGACGCGGGGTGTGCGGGGCGCAAGGCGTCGCGGGCGTGGGAGGTCCGGGTGGCGGCGGCTGGCTGGCGGGTGGGTGTCCGGACGGCGGTGGTGGTCGGCGGGGTATCCGGAGCAGCAATGGGCTCACCGATGACGACGGCGGCGGCGACGAAGCGGAAGACGACTCGGCGGCGGCGACACAACGTCGTTGGCGCGGACGGCGCTCGGCGGCGGCGGGCGCGAGGCGCTCGGAGGCTAGCGGCGGCGGCGGCGGCTGCGGATGAGGAAGCCTCGGTCGGCCCCTTTATACCCGGTCCCGAGGAGTCCCGAGCGAGACGCGGCGGCGGCGGGAGAGTCCGACTTCGATTCTGCGGCGCGGCGAGTTCGTAGGTTCTGGCGGCGGAAAGGCAAGCGGCGGCGTCTCCCGATCGGAGACGGGGAAGGAGTCCCAGGCGGGGATGACCACGACAGCGGGCCCCACCGCCGGCGGCCAGGGGGCGGCGGCTGCGATGCGGGCGGCGGCTCCCGATGGTTGACGCGTGTCGCCATCCTGCGGGCACGCGCGAGCGCGGATGCGCACCGCGTGGCAAGGGGGCGGGGCAGGCCGACCGGGCGGGCTGGACCGGGCCAGCTTGGTGGGTTTCGGCCCACCGGCCGGTTTGGATTTTTGTGGCTTTTCCTTTTTCCAGAAATTCAATTAAAGGCTTTTGAGCTCTAGAAAATAGCAAATAAATCCAGAAAAATCCTAGAAAATTCACAAAAATTACTTGAGACTCAGGGAATACAAATAAAATATTTTTGGCAAATTTTAATGTTTAACTTAATCACATTAAATCTTTTTAATTAATGAAAATTCCAATTAAGCTTTAATTAATTCCAGAAAATTCCAAATGGTGAATTTTATTTTAAAAGCTTCAAAAAGGCTTTGAAAATCAGGATGTTACAAATCTCCCCCTAAACAGAATCTCGACCCCGAGATTCAGGCTCACTAAAAGAATAGGTTACCAGGTGCGACTTCGGAGACGACGTTGTTGAGGCTTCCCCTTGTAACGATCTGAGGTATTTGGCTTCCTTGACTTGACGATGTTCCACGGCTTGCTCCTGGAGTTTTGGCAGGGGCACTTCCAAGGTTGAGTGAAATTGGCTTGACTGCTCGACGCTTCTGTGGACACTTAACTTTAGTCAATTTTCTTTGCCATTGGATCTAGATCTAACCACCTACATCACTTCCTCACTCCATATATGATTCACCCTTCACCCTAACCCTAATCTCACTCCCACCCATCCCCAGCCGCCATAGCCCCTTCACCTCCCCGTGCGTCGCTACCTGCCGGCAATCACCTCCCACCACCGATACCGTCACCGCTCTTCTCATCATTTCCGGCGAGACACCTTCCCTCGCCCTCCTTCCTTATCTCTAGTGGCTACCGCCGCCGAATCCATCATCGCTTCCTAACCACTTCGGTTCTCATTGTCCCCACTGTCCACCCCCCACCTAACCCACGGGCGAGGTGGCGCCACCACCGACTCGCCGCACCGTCACCACCGAGCTTCCGCTCCCCTCCTCCCTCTATAGTTCGCCTCCGGTGAGCCCAAAAACCCTAACTTGTCACTCCAGTTAAGATGCCATCACCGCCGCCACACCAATTGGAGAGGAGGATGTTGAGCCCGTCGGAGCACAAATATCCAAGTCGATGCAAGGATGAACAAAATCGATTGAAACTTAAGAAATTTTCAGATGTCTGTGCACTAGCAATTCCAAATAGGAAAACACCTTCGTATATAATTCTAGTACATCCACTTGGGAAATCACGCAGGCTAGGTCCCGACCTACGTACACTTGAACATCGTACTAATTTTTTTTCAAATTAATCAGCTGATCGACTAGTGGTAGTGCGCAACTCCCCTGAGGTAGTCGTCCACAGGAGCGATCATGGCCGCCAAAGTTACGGAGTCCGTTGAGCTAGCTATTCCGGGGTCATGTCTGCGCACCTGTACAAACGGGCGCGGCATCCTCTCTGCGTCGCGTTATGCGAGCCAACAGGATCAGCGTGAGCCTTGAATATCTCGTAGCGCCTTCTCCTCCTCGTCCTTCTACGTGTGCCCGTGCTCCTTGATCCACGCCTCGAACCTCTCCATCATCATCTCGTCCTCCTCCTTTTTCTCATCCACGGCATTGGCATGCTCCTCCTCAGTCACATTGACATCTGCATGCACGAACGCGATCGGGTACACATGATGCATACGAATTATATTGATTAACAAAGATTAATTGTACGATTAGATTGCAGGCAAGGTTGGGAAGTTAAAGACACTTTTGGCACTGTTTCACACCGTATTTACAAAATAGCAGCATACCGAGCGTATTGGCAAAAATAGCATTTCTGCTGTCCGGTGGGCGGGCGACAGCGCCCGTGAGGTGACACGCGGTGCTGCCATCGACAACAAGCGCCTGCTACCCCCTCACTAGACAGCAAGCAGCCTGCCGCCCGATGAGGGACGGCAGGCTTGCCGTCCAGGGAGAGGGCGGCAGATAATTAAGGCCGATAATGAGCTGTCTTAATTAACTACCCAAATTTTTTCATTTAGTGTTTGTTTAAATTTTTAAATATACCAAATGAGCTTTAAAAATTACAAAAAAGTATGTATAGCCTCCTGACACAACGTACCTCACAGTGTAATTTTTGGGTAATTTTATCCATTGCGAATGTTGCTCAAAAATTTATATACTTTCGATATTTTTACAAGTTTTTACATATAGCAAATGAGCTCCAAAAATTACAAAATTTTATATGAAGCCTCCTGATATAATAATAATTATTGTGTAATTTTTGGGAATGTTATGTGGTCTGAATTTACTATATTTATTCATATTAACTTAATTATGAATTTAACGATCGTCACTCATGTTTTGCAGTGCCATGTGTCAGCTAATCATGGTATATATTATTTGCTACTATCTCATTAACTTAATCATGAATTTATGAATATTTCATGTTGTCTTACAATTTTATACATTAGGAATTTGTACAATTAAAAGTAATTACAGTAGTAAAAATGCATCATACTGGATGCGATATGGCTCACTCATATGAGCCACTGCAATCTTCTCGCAGCGCTTGCCTGTCCGTACATGGCATTGTCTTTCGTTGTGCATGAGCATGTCCTGTTAGGTACGTCAGTCGGTCCGAAGGTTGCATCTCGGGTCAGAGAAGGTATGGAGACCGTTCTGTCTGGTCAGCGGTCGGCGATGGTCCAGTAGGTTGAGGTACAGTAGGCTAGGTCCGGTAAGGATCGAAGTCGTCCAGCTAAGACATGCCGAATTGCGAGCTGCCCGTAATAATCGTGTACGAAAGATTTTAGAAATCTCCCATGTGGTGCGAACGAGCTCTCACCCTGACTGTAGGACGTGGCAGCGAAGACGGAGGAACTCTGCCCACAGAAGTGTCCAAACCCTGCATATGTCAAAAACGCTGAGCTTTGCCCTGCATACGCTGCAAAACCTAGCGCCGTATACTGCTCTCTAGAAGCATTTGGGAGGCCCGCGTCGTCATCAGGGGACTCGTCGTCACCCCCCATGTTGAATTGGAGGCTGCAAGATGAAACGATATTAGTCACAATAAATATTCTGGATGTACAATGCGAATCTCATACCTCCCGAATATGCAATGAAGATGAACGATGGGGAGCAGTAATCTGTGCAGGTGGTGCGGACGGCAAAAGGGATGCATCTCGACGATGGACCTACGGCAAGAGAGCGCCATGATGTTATCGGAACACAAGCCGTAATAGGAAAAAAATATAGGTTTGTACGTAAGTTACCTCCTCGTCGGTATGGCTCACGGATGATCGGCAGCTAGTACTACCACGACATGCAGACTCAGTAGATTGCAATGGCTGGTCGGACTTGCTAGGTCGCGATAACCTAGCGGGTGAGCACGGTGCCCCCACTGGGTGGCTCATGGACAATGCTCGGTGATTTCACACGAGGGGTAGAGTTTGCCCATGGACAATTGTCAAACCCAAACTGTTTGCACTAGGGGTTTGCGCGAGGGGTCAAGACGAGCATTGTCCATGGACAATCACCGAGCAGAGTGTAAAACTATTCGAATAGCCGTGTCCTCGGTCATGGACAATGCTCGGTGATTTCACACGAGGGGTAGAGTTTGCCTAAAATCTTGGTTGGGTTAAGTGAATGGGTAGTTCATGGTGAATCCATTGGGTGGATTCACCAGTGAACTACCCATTCACTTAACCCAACCAAGATTTTAGGCAAACTCTACCCCTCGTGTGAAATCACCGAGCATTGTCCATGACCGAGGACATGACCAAGAGCATCGAGAGATCAAGCAGGGTTTCAATTGACAAAACAATTTGGGAGAACCTCGAAGGGACGACACACAGGTACTTCTCGACGACCTTGTGCGGTGGCTCTGGGTCGCCGACAGTGCTAAGCTGGTTCACTAGCTCGGTGAGCCGCAATGCAAAGTTGTCGACAGACTCCCCGTTTGGAAAGCAATGCTCTCAAACTCTTTACAGAGCTTCTAAGAATTGGCCTTGCGCACTCGATCAATGCCGATGTGCATGGTCTTCAGGGTATTCCACGCCTCCTTGGAGGTTGCCTTGACGGTTAGCGTGGAGATCATCTCCGATGGAACAGAGTGCAGGATGACCTCCAGTGCCATTCTGTCCTCCTAGAATTCAGCCCCGCCAATATCAACGGCGTCACAGAGCCCGTGCGCCTGGAGCATGACCTTCATCATCAAGGCTTAATCACCATAGTTCGTCTTTGTGAGAGTCGGATACACCGCTGAACCCCCGACCTCCTTCACCACCCTTCGTACCACCAGAGCGCCGCTTCCGTCGGCGTGGTCTCAGGGACGTGGCGATGAAGACTGGGAGCGCCGGGGCATCGTGGATTCACCTGGCTTCATCGTGGATCAGCATTCCCTGGCTCTGATACCAAATGTTAGGAACTTCGGCCGATCAACACGCCTGAGCTCACACACGACCACATACGAAGTTCAAAAACACAGAGCAATAACACAAGAATTTTGTGCTGCTGGAAAACTGGGTAGCATTTTCTATTATATTAACCTGCTATTTAAAGAAATCCTAACCTAAACTTATGATTAAACCACCCTTATTATGCACCACCTCCTGCACGATCCCACGGATTCATGCCATGTTGCACACGACGCTAACAAACCAGGAAAACCGCTCTCGCGTGGACTAAACACGTGTCGAGTGTTTTTACGAGTACGACTTACAACCATGGTCACTTCGACTGACTCTTCGACCACGATGAGCGAGCTGGATTATTTAACAGAGACATCCGGGCCAAGCAATGCTGGGCTGCTAATGGGCCAAAGCCCAGCACAGGCCTAATCTAAGCTCGATCCAACCCAGTCCAGGCCCAAAACTAAAACTTATGTCCATTCCAGGCCCAATATTCATGAGAGATGGGCTTGCAACTTGCAAGACTTTAGCCCCTTCCGGCGGCTTCTTTCCGGAGCATCAGTATCTCCGGCGTGTTTCTCAGACGACATTGTTCGCAGCCTTTATTGTTTCCTAATAGAAGCTAAAACTGGTTGGTTAATGGTTACAGAGCCAGGAGAGCAGAGATTAGAGAATGGTAGACGTACAAATAAATGGAGTTTCAGGTAACAAGATGAACTTTTTGTCATTTGAATGAAGGCAGACAGAGATAGCTAGCGTGCGTTCGAGGATTAGTAGTTTAGTACTAGTACGTAATTATTATCTAGCTAGCATTAGTTAGGCATCTGGGTCCACACCATTAGTTTTGTTGTTTCACGCAACAGGGAAGGAAGGGTTCATGGCGACACCGCAGGCGCCTTGCCTCGACGCCGCCGCGTCCTTCTCCAGCCTCAGGTACCCTTGCTCTCCCCAGGTGGTGCCCCACGAGTTCTTGATCACCCAGTACTTGGTCCTGTCTGCCGCATCCGTCTCGTACCCGACCACCGTCACCGCGTGGTTCAGGCTCGTGCCGCAGCCATCGGCCGTCATGACGCCGCTCTGGTACAGCTGGAAGTTGCTCGCGTCAACGGCCACGACCACCGGCTGGTTTGCGACGGCCACGGCGAGCGCGGCCTCTCTGTTCTTGGGCACGTCCTGGTAGCCTCTGATCGTGGCGGCCGCCGTACCCGATGCGTGGCTGAACCGGCACGTCGCCCCTTGGGCACCTTGGTAGGGGTAGGCCGACTCGGTGGTGATTCCACCGCCGCCGCTGATGTACTGGAAGGCTTCGTCCATGTCGCCGCCGCCGCACCCGTCGTTGTTGCCGGAGCAGTCAAGTACCTGCTGCTCCGAGAGGGACACCAGCTCGCCGGCCGTGATCTGGTGGATGCCCTCCACGGCCGCAACCGCAGAGAACGCCCAGCAAGACCCTGTAATCGGAGACCGTGCCGATGTATGAAACGACTAGTGATTAAATCTGTTTGTGTACACTCCATATGCGTGTGCTTAATTACCGCATTGGGCTTGGTTCTTGACACCAGTGACGGCGCCGTTCTTCCTCCAGTCTACGCCCAGGCTATGCGGAAGGCTAACATTCTCGTACTTGAATCCCGGCAACTTGCTGCCGGCTCCGGACGACGGCATGGGCTTGTAGCCGCCGTACATTGCGATGAACTCGCCAGCGGTGAGGTCGGCGAACTTGTTGGTCGCCAGGCGGTACTTCTTGCCGCCCCCTGCAGCATAATTGGACCTGTCAACGAGCCCAGCGTTAGCCGCGAATACCTGGAAGCGCCGCGCCTGCTCCGCGGCGTCCTTGTATGTGCGGCCGTTCTCCGCCATCCACCGTTCGAACCTCGCCTTCGTGTCCTCGGCGCTGTCGCCGCCGGAAGCACAGTTGATGGTGGCTATTAGGGCGGCAATGAGCAGCAAGGCCGGCGTCATGTGAATATTATATATTCTTGTGCAACGACTGGCGTAGGAGGCCATATATGCTAAGCTGGTTATCTGCTGGAACTAAGTAAACTTCACTTTGGTAATCTTGTGTGTGATCTTGCAGCACCTACGACATATATAGATGGCCGGCGCATATGTAATGTGTGTAATGCTTGTAGGCCATGGTCGACGATGTCCTAATTAAGGAAGGACGCTGAGCTCGTTAATTAATGTGCATGGTCCACAGGCATGTTGCAGCTGGTCGTTAATTCATGTACTATGTAGATACAGTCGAAATTTGTGGGAAGCTAGCATCCACACCAAGAAATCAATGCAACGGCATTTAACAGCCAGGACCAACAGGGATGATCGGTCGATCGTTCCACTGAATTTCATTCATATCCGTCGTATGTAGTAGTACTATAGTATGAGCTATAGCTAAGAATAGTCCATCAATGGCTATTAGTTTAGGGACTGTCTATTACGCAGTCGACTGAAATTTTTTTTTTACTTCAGTTAGGTTTGTACAATATTTTTGTTCTATATATGTAATATTTTTTTGTCCATATTTATAATATTTTTCATCCATATATGTAACATTTCTCTCATGTGTCCAACATTTCTCGGCGAAGAATGTTTTCACTGCAACATTGTTTTCTCATATATTCAACTTTTTTTGTCCCTGTTTGCAATATTGTCCGTCCATGTATGCAACATTTCTCAGCCAAAAATGTTACATCTATGCAAAAAAAATGTTGCATACATAGACAAAAAAATGTTACAAATATCAGTAAAAAAATATTGTTTACATGAAAAAAATGTTGCAACAAAATCGACTGAAGCAAAAAAAAATTCAAGCGACTATGCAATAACAAAACGGATTAGTTTATGGTGTTTTAATTGCATGATTACGAAAAAGATTACTCCGCTGTGCGTACGTGGTTCAGTGTGTAACAATGTATGTTTTCCTAGTACACGTGCTTAGGCCCCGGTCATTTCGGCTTCAGCTTCTGACTTTTGGCTTATTTTTTATTATTCTTAAATTTCATCTTTTTCTGGCTTTTTTGCTTTTTTGCCGGTTCTTTTTTTCCCGTATTCGTTTGCATTGTCCGTAATGGATTAACCTGATTTTTCTATTTTTTTAATTTTTAAATTTAATTACGCTAAATAAGTCACTATCAGCACATTGCAATTTCAGCCATAAGCCACATTTTTTCAGTCTAAATGAGCACACCGTAAAGGCCAAGAGATATATACTTCCTCCGTTCATAAATATATGTTATTTTTATTTTTTTACGGTCTTCAATACAAGACTTTGATTATGATTTATTATCATAATATACTAATAAAAATAATAAAAATATATATTATGAAAGAATTTTGGTTGTGGCTGATAGCTTTTGGTTATAGTTGGTGGCTTTTATCTGTGTTTTTTGATAGATAGAAACGTCGATATGAACATCACATATAATTTTGGATTTAAAAAACTGTTTAAAAAGTCACTTCAAAAAAACCCGCCATATTTGTTTCAAAGCAAAATAAAATAAAAAAATTCATGCACTCAATGAGCACAGGCTGGTCGATCCATGGTGAATGTACTCCTACCATCTATGCATGGCAGATACGTCAGCATTAATTTGCATCGATCCATGCTAGCAATGAATTAAGCGCGTGTATTTAATTTCTTGGCGTCGTGGAAATTGCGAGCATACACACTAGCATTATTCTGGCAGAGGGCCGAAGTGCACTGTCTCGCATATGTGGAGGGCCCAGTCCCTGTGTGAAGATGCAGGACTTCGTTTGTTCTTTTTTTTTGGAATTAGAGAGCACTTTATTCATCGTAACATTTCGTTACAAATGATGGAAGCAATTGCCGACGGAGCTTCCGACAGCTAAATTTTCTTCGATCTATCAGCTGAAACTGAATTGAGCTTCTGAACAAACGCTAGGCAATCCGAAGCAATACAAATTTTCCGATAGTTCAACTCCTTCGCAAAACGAATAGCAAGCCTGGCGTCTAAGGGCCTGTTCTTTTCAGTTTTTAAAAATTGCTTTTCTACAGTAACTAGTTTTTAAACGGAGTAATTTTTTTCAAGATAATGTCTACTAGTTAATTGTAGTACGTATTTTACTGACTTCATTTATATCAGCAAAAACCGCACGTGAGTTTCTGTTACTCTGTAATCTCTCATACAAACAGCCTAAAAGTCATAAACTGTAGTCAAAAGTCACAAGCCACAGCCAAAAAGAACGGACCCTAAAGCTTCCGCCATCTCAGGGTCTGCAAACCTGTCAATGCTCTGACGGAAAGCAGCCAAGAATTATCCTTTGTGGTTCCGGGTCGCAATCCCTACTCCCATACGTCTAGTTGCAGCAAAAACAGCTGCATACACTGATACACATTAACCATCACCCATCCCTCCTGCGGCGGAATCCATGGTGTTGTAGAAGCCTGAGATCCACACCTGATGGACGTCTTGCCTTGGAAACAACGCAGAAGAATCATCTCAATGTAAGCCTTGGCCTTCTCTGCAATACACCGTGGATGCAGCATTGGCTCTCCATTTCTAATATCATTTCGAGCCTACCAAATATGCCACACTGTAACTACAAAAGCTGTAGCTTCCTCCTCTGAAACAGAAGACAGGAACTCCATTAGTTGGCTAATGATGGTCACAAAGGATTTCCTGTTGAGATGAACACCGAAGTCTCCCTGATTTCCCTCCATATTTCTCTAGCAAATGATGCAGAGTTCGACAAAAGAAGCGCTGATGTAAATCATAGATATGGATCTGGAGGACATCCGCAGTAGGCACCGTTGTTCGCACGGTGAGGCCCAGCAGGCAGTGCTGCCTGGCGGAGGAGAGCTGCATCATCTGGGAGAACGGTGGTCAGGTCGTGCAAGACGTTCTGCACACGTTGTTGCTCGGTGGTGAGTTTTAAAATGTATTTCTGAGTTTGATGTGTCAAGAAGAACTATAAAATATTTAATAAAGTAAAATATAAAATTTGATTTAGATTTAGACAAATAGTTAGGTGATGAGTACTTGCTAGTACATGTTGTTGCTTGGTGGCTAAATATGGGTGCTTGTGGCTTAACATGGGTGCTTAGCACAAGAGGTATGTGAAAAGCATATCTAAGTCAATTAAGGATCGGTCTATGAGCTACTACTTCAAAGCCACATCGTACTACTACAACTCTGGTATGAGACATACCCGACTGCCTAATTTGCGGATCCTAACTTGAGTCTCGCTATAGGTTGAATGTGGCCGTGGCGTAGGCCACGAAAAGTCTCACATGTCACAAAACGAGGCCCCAACTTAGTAGACTATATGTTATGGTGAAATCTTAGTAGAGACATGACCAGGTTGGCAGCTTTGCATGTAAATGCTTTGTTATGATCTCTCTATCGCACACCTAAGGAACTGTGCTAATCGCGTGGTAATATGAGATGATCATGTCTTATGGATAAAATTGTACCATCTCTGTAAACTGTATAAACTATCTTGGATAGTCATGTCCACAGCCATAGACATGATGAGTAAAGTTTTTTTATGGATTAGATTTTATTTTTCAAAATGGTTTATAAAAAGATTTATGGATGGAATCCATATGAGATCTTTTGAAAAAAAAAATTATCTATAGATGGAATCCATATGAGATCTTTTGAAAACGATTATCTAGATGGGATGCCCATGAATAGATTAGTGTAGAGGATAGACCTACACTAATGATATTATTTGATTAAAATGTTGTTTTTATTTATTATATTAAATTTAGCAATTTACATCTACTTATTGTATTTACTCAAATTTAGCTTTATACTCAAATAACATTATTATGTCTTTACTTGTTAGCCTTGCATTAATATTGCATTTTCCGTCTAATTTGCGGAGTACGTTTTTGTGCTCACTCTTACTTAATCTGTTGCTTAAAAAAAGACTGCTTCCACTTCGGTGAGGACCATAACGAGTAGGCCACATCTCACAATCGTTTGCCTGTGAGTAGACTAGAAGGGCTTCTTCCACTTTGATTTTTTTTCCACTGTTATTATTTAAATTTGGCCTATGAGTTGTGAATGTAAAATTTGACCTTAAAGTCCATATTTAGTTAATTAATAAATATCATTATGGTTAATTTTTTTTGTTGACCACCATATGCGCTAGCTAATTTTAAACTAGTATAATTAACACAGATAATTTGAAAGTGTTGCTCCCGGGTCCAACATAAGTTTATTAAGTCTTCGATGCCAAAAGTGGTACGCAAAGGGATCTTAAACAGGTAACAGAATGTTTTGTATATGCGGACGAGTTGCGATATAAAGCTGCTCTTCATTGTCTTACTTATATGCTTGAAGAAGATAATGCGCCATTGGAATTGATCCCTTCTATCTTCATTAATATGCTTGAAGATCTTAATTGCAGCACCCATAGCAGGCGATAACTCTGCTTTAGCTTCTTTTGTTGTAGATGTCCAAAACTAACAGAAAAGAAAAGCAACAAATAAAATATATACAATGAATAAAAAATGTGGTGGCGATGCATGGAAGGGTGAGATGGCGGCGGCGCAAGAAATGTAGATGCGACAGTGACGCAGGGAGTGAGGCGGCGACGACACAAGCAACGGTGGAGGAAAAGGCGAGGCGGTGACGGCCACGACCTCTATGGCGGCGGCAACGAGCAGGGAACATATCACTACAACATGATTGATAGCGACGAGTTGGTTTATAAACTGTGTTCACACGAATAGTCTATAATACCCTTCCAAAAAAGATTTATAAGAAAAAGTCAAGTATGCCTCACAAATCAATGGTTAGATTTCAATTATACTGTCGCCCTTTACTACCAATAGAATGCACTATAAAAGTTGGGAATTTGGTGTTTCTGCCCCTGTTCTCGACTGCAAATATGATTTTACCCCTACTTTTTTAACTTTGTGATTTTGCCCTCGTGATTTTGAAATGAAAACTCCGTTTACTCCTGTTTTGTGAGACCGTTAAGACTGGAGGATTAAATGGTTAAAAAAAGATACCCACACGAAAAGACAAGAATGCCCCCACTCCCTCTCGCCTCTCCGCCCCTACTCCCGGTCGCGTCTCCGCCCCCCTCGGCCCCTCCGCCGCTCCACCCTGCACTGGGACGCCGCCGCCTCCTTCTTCGCCCCGCCCCTCCGTCCCCCACCAGGCTGCCGGCCTCCTCCTCCGCCCCCAGATCCGCCGCCTCCTCTTCCTCCTCCTCCGCCCCCACCAGGCCGCCGGCCTCCTCTTCCTCCTCCTCCGCCCCCCACCCGGCCATCAGCCTCCTCCTCCGCCCCCACCCGTCCGCCAGCCTCCTTCTCCTCCTTCATCCGCCTCGGCCCTCGGCGCCTCGCCGCTCCACCACCGCACCGGGCGCGCGCCTCCATCTTCGCCCGCCCTTCCGCTCCGCTGCTGCGCGCGCGCGTGCCCCTCCGACCGCGGCTCTGCCGTGAAGTCCGCGCCGCGCGGGGCTGCCTCCTCTGTCTACTCCGGCCGACAGCAGCGCCCCGGCCGAACCGCCGCCGCCGCCACCGTCCTCGGATCGAGCGCGCCGCCTTTGATGGTAGCAATGGTTATGCAATCAAGTAGCAATATGAGCTCTGTTGGTAATGGTAGCAATGGTGACTTGTGAAATTGTCAATTTGATTATGCGTAAGTAATTGCTGTCAGTTCGCAGGCTAGTCGCTGAAGTTCGTGTACCCATCTTCTTCGTAGTTTTGGTCAATGCGTGCAGCTCTCAAGTTAGACAAGTTCTAAATTCAAGATGGCACATGTATAGGTACTATGGTCCCTGCTGCCTTTTCCACTAACAGCATAAGGATGCTCTCCTGGGTTGCCTATCTGGTTTTTGTAGCAGTCATCTGTTGTCTGCCGAACCACCAAAATGTAGCCTTTTCAATTAAAAAAAAGAACATTTAATGGTTCTACATTTAATGGTTGAATGTGATGTTTGCAAAATTTGATAAATTTTGTCCAGATTTATATTAATAAAACGAATGCATAAAATTGTGTCTAATTCTGTTGACAACATCCCTACCAAATATGTCAAAACTTCAATTTCGAAATAGGGGTAAAATCACAAAGTTCTCTAACAAAACAGGGGTAAAATCACATGGGCAAACTTGTCTATTCGTGCAAAAGTTAACACCGTTAACTGGCTTTAACGGAATAGGAGCAGACTCTCCCTTCAGTTCAAAAACACAAGGGTAAAATCACAAAGTTTAAAAAATGAGGGCAAAATCACCATTTCGCTTGAAAACGAGGGCATGAACGCTTAGCCCCCATAAAAGTTTCCTAATTTTACTACTTAAATATTAATATAATACTAAACTAAGTCCTCTATTCTTAATTCATATAAATATATGATGTTATATTGACCCTCTATATTTTCTTTGGAAAAAACTAGCGAACAGTATACTGTTTGATAGTATACCATCCTCTCTCTCATGCTCCTTCTCCCTCTCTCACCAACAGCTCCCTCCCTCTCACTCCCGTCCACTGCTCCCTCCCTCCTCACCGCTGTCATCCCCACACTATCCTTCGTCGCGTACCCTTCCTCTTGGGCATAGAAGGAGGTCGGGGGGAGGCGGTGGCCCAGCGGGGGCGATGGGCAGAGTAGGAGGGCGGAGAACGGAGCCGAAGGACAGTGGCAGTGGCAGCTGTGGCGGTTAGTTGGCCGGCGTGGCGCAATAGGGAGGAGTCAGGGGTTGCGCAGCAAGGTCCCTTCCCCTCTTTCTTCTCTTGAAGTGTCTTGCATGATATGTGACACATTTGCCAAAGCTTAGAATTAAAGGATCATCAACTTACAAGTTTTGGCCTTGAATTTTTCCTAGTGACCTGTAGATATGTCCATGGACAACTCGTGTCTTTTTGATCGATCGTTCTGCATTGGCACATTTGATGTGCCAGATATGGAGCTAGCTTCCAAAAATAAACGACTACCTAATTCTCAAGTGTGACAAATTAAGGCAATAAGAAACACACGGGGCCCAAAAGACACGGTCAAATCATGTAGTTTAATTTGAGGCCAGAATTTGTCCAACTTTTATGCCCGTAAACAAAAATGGAAAACATGAATGCATGGTAACTGAATGGCGTTTCAAGATGATGAAGAAATGGACAGGCCGGGGGTATCTTCATACGTTAGTGGATTGTTATGCCCTTTACATTCCGTTTTTGCTTCTTCTAGTTGAAAAAAGTACTAAAAGAAGACAGAATTGCAGCAAGGTCGAGGACAAGAACAAGAGATGTCTCAGCTCCCAGGCTTCCTGAGCGTGCGAGTGTTGCGAGGAGTAAACCTTGTCAATCGTGATGCTACGGGCAGTGACCCTTATGTTGTGCTCCACTTGGACAATCAGGTAGACCATTTCTTTCTTTCCTTCCTTCCTTCCTTCCTTCCGTAGGATTAAATACTACAATAAAAGAGGATGAATAATTATCTCCATTTTTTTAAATCTTTTAATGTTCGATGAAGATTTTGACCGCTAGACGTTTGACCACTCGCTCAACTCCTTAGCATGTAGTCGTAATCTTCCTCCGCTCGAACGCTTCGACACTTATATTGTTGGCGATGATCGAGTGGACGACTCGGTGTGCGATTGAGGAAGGAGAAGTCGACGGAGGAACACTAACTCACCACACACTGCTCGAAATGAGAACGAGTCGAAGAAAACACCCAGAAAAACACGTCGCCGATACCGACTAATCTTTTCGGAATAGATCTGACCTTTTATTTCTAAATCATGTTCTGTTTCTACAAAGTACCCTTATGGCACCCCTCAAACCCTAGCACAAAAACTCAAAGCTTTCTCCCAAAAAGCCATCTCGAGTCTCCTACCAAACTCTCAACCTCTTCTTCCTTTTATATGCTAGTGCACTAAACCGTGTCCTCATCAACACGGACACGAAATCCTAACTGATTTCGAAAATCAAGGGACCCGAAACCCTTTTAAACATGGGCTTTCCAAAATCTGTAAACCTTCCAGTTATGCACACCTTCCATAAACCTTCTAACTCATCACGTGTCAAAGCCTCCAGGACCGCACCTCCCGTAGTTTCTCCATGCATCATCCACCTTTAATCTCCACGTATTTCAGTATGAGCCCGACCATCTTGTGACATTTTTGACTGCCTAAATCTCAGATTTTTCCCATCCTAATCCCGGTCCTCCTCGTCATAGATCATGACCACCTCCACGTCCAATTTGCATTTGCAAAGACCAAAGTACGTTTTTTCGATATAAGTTCTCTTTGACTTGACCAATATCAGTCCACACACGCATATCACACCCTCACACCAATAATAAACACAAACCAGATCATCCGCGATCTCAATTTCGACCCTTTCCAAAAATCAATCTCAGACCACCCAGTAAGACCGGTCTGACAGCCATACACAAGGCGGTGAATGCTTATATACCCGTTAAGAGAAAATTACAGAAATCCTAAAGAAGAAAAAGCAATTGAAGGGGTGATATGCAATAACCCAGTTTGGTGCCAGTACTCAAGAGTTTCTTGAACATTTTTACTCGAATTTGTTGCGCGCGCTTATCACTCGTTTTATCTGTACAGAAAGTGAAGACAGGTGTGATAAAGAAGACAGTCAACCCAGTTTGGAATGAAGATCTGACGTTAGCTATCAAGAATCCAGCAACACCTATCAAGCTAGTAAGCTTCTCCGTTCCTTTTCCATTTCAATGACAAAACACTAAACTGACAGTTCGTGCAGCATGTCTGAATTCTGAAAGAGGCAAAATTTACAGAAACAATCTCATTTCCCAAACAGGAGGTTTTTGACAAGGACGCCTTCAGTAAAGATGACACGATGGGCGATGCAGAGTTCGACATCGAAGCGCTGATGCAAATCATAAATATGGATCTGGAGGACATCCGCAGCGGCACCGTCGTTCGCACGGTGCGGCCCAGCAGGCAGTGCTGCCTGGCGGACGAGAGCCGCATCATCTGGGAGAACGGTCAGGTCGTGCAAGACATCCTCCTGAAGCTGAGAAATGTTGAGACCGGCGTGGTGCACCTGCAGCTGCAATGGGTGAACATTCCATGTACTGTGCAGTTGTAATGTTTGGTTCGCGTTCACGATGTTCCAACATTTAGCTTCTGTTGATTTCTACAACAGCATGCTTATTCTGAAGAATAAGAATGAACTGCAAATGAATGAATTAATGATTCGGAAAAGTCATATCAGAATTATAATTTCTAAAAGCCTTTTGTTCCCGTTGTAGTGGTTGACAAGAGCGAGTGCTAATGAATTTTCTTTTATATTAGGCTGAAGAAAGTGGGATGCAGTCCATGATTTTGCATTATATATGCAAAGTAAGCGTTCATATAGAACTGTTGATGAGCTATTTTGCCCGAGCTTGACAAAAAGAGGCCTAACAAACTTGATTTGGTGTTGCAGATATTGGGTCGATTGTCCATGAATGAAACCAATGGGGCTGATGTGGTGCAGCATGCGAGCATTGTGAAGAAGACATGTAATAGATATAGAAGCAGCCTCGATCTCATATGATCTACTAGATGTTGTTCTATTTAATTCAGGCATTCAACATTTCACCATGCATACTTTCTTGTGTTCTTGTGGTCGAATAAATCTGACTTGTTGATTGGTCTGTTTGTGGTCGTTACGATCGGTGTCTGCGTGATCGTAACGATCGGTCTCTGTATGGTCGTAACGACTGGAGTCTGTGTCGTCGTTACGACTGGTCTCGGTGTAGCCGTTACGACCAGTCTATGTGTGATCATTACGACCGGTGTCTTTGTGGTCGTTTCAATCAATCTCTGTGTGGTCACACATGACCGACACTATAGTAGTTGTTGAATTCTGCAGCAGCCGGAGGTCCCTGTAGCATTCGTCAGTGGTTCATGTAGAAGTCCGCGAGCACTATAGCAGTCAGCGAGCACTATAGCAGTTGTCAGTGTACTACGCGGTGTTGGTAGGCGGTGTGGTAATTGAGGCTGAAGAAACTGGATCTCGGTCGGTCTAGTATTTTGTAGAAAGAAAAGGAGTCTGTAATATAGTCGATAATGTTAGTTGCAGTTGAAAATTGATAAAAAAAATTGCCCCAAACACTCTCCCTATCAAGCTCTGAAACTTTCTTCGTTCTTATCCTATGTTTTGTCTATTCTTTGTTAAACAATAGAGAACTCCCATTTAATTTGGACGTGTTGATCTGTGGCCGTATTCCAACACTTCTAACATGTATTGATATATGCGATGCTTATTTTTGGTGGCTTATGGCTGAAAAGCACTGTAGCTGGCTGAAAAAAACATTGTAGCTGACAGAGACTTATTTAGCATAATTAAATTTAAAAAAATTAAAAAATATATAAAAAAAATATGTTAGCCCATTACATATAATACAAACAAATACAGGAAAAAAAGAACCGGCAAAAAAGCTAAACGAAAAACCAAAAGTTCAGAAAAGATAAAATTTATGAATAGTGAAAAATAAGCCGGAAGCTAAAAGCTGAAGCCCAACCGATCACCCCACACCAAGCAATGATTCTCGAACATGTAACTTTACGGACTAGTAAGGAAAGTGATTTTATCGAGTGGCAAATGATACACTTCCAATAAAACTTAGCCTGATAACTGCTGAGGGGGTGAAATATCTTTCCCCAGACTTCAAATTTTCAGTTTTATAACAAGATAACCTCAACATAGTTAACAAATTTCTGTAAAGAGTACAACCAAAGCGCCCTTCCCTGCTACGATCTGAACACTGGATTAGCAAAATTCCATTGCTCACACATTGTTGAGTGTCAACTACATCTGGATGGCTTCTTGCATGGGTTGTTGCTGAAGGACAGGAGATGTGTAGAATCTGACAGACGATCCCACAAATGAAGAGATAAATACTGACATGTAGAATTCCGTGAGCCTTGCTGTGCCAGTCCGCCACTAGAAAAAGTAATGGAAGTTCAGTCTTCAAGACCTTTGACAAGCCAAAGTTGTTCTTGATGGCATCTTCATATAAAACCTTCAGTCGAGCCCTGAAAATGGATTCATGTCAGGATAGAAATCAATAACTTAATGCCTAGCTGAGCCTACGATGCCACAATTTTTTTCTGAAGAAAGAAACTGAGCCAAGAATCCCTATGAGCATACCAGACATGATGTCAAACGGATTTCAGTTCAAATAGCCCAATTTGGGAGACATCCTAGAAGTTAAGTTCTTCAAAACCTCTCATAGAGTTAACCTTTGCTGCTCATACGCACTAATGCAATCACCCTTGATAGTAGTTCTTTCAAAGCAGCAGCATGAGGGGACAAATTAGAAGCATTTGTTCCAATCTAGCTCTTTCCTCACAACTTGCCAAATGCCACTTGTGCCAGTCACTCAGTCAGCCTTAAACAGTCTCTTACAGTGAATGCATTGAGCTTCTACAAGTTTCTTACTAGCATATATAGGCTCAAAATCAATCCAGATATTAGCAGCCGGCTATATGCTTTCAATGTTATGAGATCTTGAAAATATGTGAGAATTCTTGCCATATTTTCAGAAGAACGATTTATTTCTTGCTGTTGCTGCTTTTTTTTTTTTGGAAATGGGAAAACCCGGCCTCTGCAACCGCACATAGCCAATCCTTACAAAAATCCCAGTTCAAACACTGGACGAATGAGAAGGGGAGTACACTCAAATTCTTGCTGTTGCTGCTGCTTTCTAAAATTCAAGATATAATATACATGATACATGAGTAGGTGTAATCAGAATTTGTATAACCTGAGGTGATATCACAAGCTTGAAATGCAGAATAAGATAATATGATGCTTCAGTAAAATCATGTAGAAATGCAGCATTCATCTATGAAACTATGAATCTTGAAGTTATCAATGAAAAATTGCTCTACCAAGACAATACTTACATACTTAGTAACTGAAGTAAACGAGAATGCAGCAAGGTTATCACAGCGATAAGGTGAGGCGAGGCGCCAGACTACCTTTACACCTTTTAGGCGAGTATGGCGTGCGGCGAGGCGACGCCATACTCACATCCTAACCTTTTGTAGCAGCAAATTTGTTGAACATACAGTGTGACTATTTTAATAACTATGTAACAAAGCAAATAAACATGAATAATGGTGCAGCTAGAAAACATGAATGTTGAATGGCATACCTTGACGACATTGTCCATTGTTTGTTGACTTTGCTCTTCTCCCAAGTAGCATGATGCAGCTCCCATATAAGAACTCACAATGCAGCAGCAGCAGGAGCTCACAATGCAGCAGCAGGAGCTGCGACGAAGAGTGGCAAACTGCCAAATAAAGGCAGAAACTCAATATGGGGAATTGATCAGATTTGTAACTTAAAAGGAAACATATAAGAACTCACAAAGTCACAATGCAGCAGCAGCAGTAGCATGATGCAGCTCCCATGAGTCCCTTCTAATAGCATTGCTATTCAAATCACAAAATAGAGTATCATCAAATGGCATTTCATGTCTTGCCAGCGAAGAGTGCCAAATAAAGGCAGGAACTCAATATGGGGAATTGATCAGATTTGTAACTTAAAAGGAAACATATAAGAACTCACAATGCAGCAGCAGGAAACATATAAACATGATTACATGACAAATGAAACCATAGTAGCATAGTCCATACAAATGAAACCATAGTGGCATGATTACAAGATAACAGTAGCTTAAAAGTCACACAGTCCATAGAACCAAAAAGACCAAAACACCAACAATCTAGCACTCATCTCTCAATAATCATCAATGTCGAATGCATCCAAATCATTGCCATCCAGATTCCCGCCATCGCTCTCCATATCATCAGGTGGAGCTTCACCATAATCATCAACCTCCTCGTCATCAAAAACAAAATCTTCGTCCTCATCTTCAGCGTCCGAATTTGAGTGTGGCTCACCTTCTTCAACCACCCTTCTTGTAGAACTAGAAGTGTGACGCCGAGAATAGCTTACGACATCACCCCTTCTTAATGTTCTAGGAAGATTGCGACCTTGAAGTGTGCGTGATGCACCAACAGCTTCATCAACATGTTTCCATGTAAGGTCATCACACCCACGGTGACCTTGAACCGGTTCGGCCAGTGGGTTAACCCATTCATTGTCCCAATCAAATTCATCTATGACCAAAGGGTCATAGTTGTCGCCTTTCTGACGCCGCTGTTCAAACCTACTTTTTATCTTTTGGTTATATTGAACATAGACCAAATCGTTCAATCTTTGCTGCTCCAACCGATTTCTTTTCTTGGTATGGATCTACAAATAGTTTATAGAAATCAAAGCAAACAAAGTAAATAAATTGTTGCTTTAGCACATATGTAGCTACAAATTGAGAGTTGAAAAAGAATGGTTTGGCACATTCACTTACAAACTCAAAGGTACTCCAATTGTGCTCACAACCGGAGGATGAACAGTAAAGACTAACGATACGCTTCGCAAATCTTTGTAGCTCTATGGCTCGGCCACCATATGCACGCCACCAATTAACTAAAATGACAATAAGAGACTCTAGTTAATTAATATTGAATACACAAAGAATTGAAAAAGTCTGTGCAACACTATAGAACTTACGAGGATTCCTTGATTCTTGGTTTTGGATTGCTAATTGATTTGAAAATGCTTCTCCTCGCTGGTCCTCGTAGAGAATGGCTAGCGTATCAATCTTGTTTCGAAGATCGACATCAGGCACCATTTTTGCAAGCACACATTGAATGCTCCTCTTAGCTCACCAACATATGCATCATCACCTCTTTTCACGATGGAAAAGAATTTTCCTGGATTCAAGAAGAGTGCAGCCCCATACAATTTTTGGTCCATTTGCTTCACCCAACGTGTGTCAATAATGTTCATGATTTTCTTGAGCAATTTTGACTTGTTTTGGGTAGGGAAACCTGATTTGATTTTCTCCTTTGCTTGAGCCATACATGTGGCAACCTCCGGCAAGGCGGGCTTCTCATCTCCATCAACCACCCTCAGCACAACAAGTAGTGGTTGTGAAGCTCTTAGGCAATCTTCAACTTAATTCCAGAATTCCTTAGAAAGGATAATTTCATACACACTTTTACCTGCCTCTGTGGTTGCCAATTTAGCCCTAGTCCAATCTTCACTAACAAATAGATATCTCAAAGCATCTTTGTGCTTGTGCAAACTTCGCAAAGTAAGGAAAGATGTGGCAAAACGAGTAGCAGCAGGTCTCACAAGATCCCTCCCACCTGTCTTTCCCTCATTGCATTAAGAAGCTTACCATGTCTATAAATAAATGTGGTGACACGTTTGGTACGTGCAATAGGCTTCTTAAATTCCTTTAACTTCCCGATATCTTCCAACATAAGGTCCAAGCAATGTGCAGCACAAGGGGTCCAAAACAGTGTAGGAATCCTCTCCATTAGAAGTTTGCCTGTTGCCTTGTAGTTAGCACCATTATTGGTGACAACTTGAACCACCTTCTCTTTGCCAATGTTCTCAATTCTCTTCTCTAGCAAATCTGCTAGCATCCTTGCATCATGTGTTTGATCTGATGCATCAATAGACTCTAAGAAGAAAGTCCCCTCCGGACTGTTGATAAGGAAGTTAATCAAATGACGTCCACTTCTATCTGTCCATCCATCCGACATGAGTGTGCAGCCATATTGCTTCCAAGCCTCCTCATGCTTCTCCCTCAATTTATTTGTCTCTTTAATGTTCTCCTCAAACAAGGGCACCCTCAGCTCATGGTAACTAGGAGGCTTATAACCAGGACTGTATTGCCCAATGGACTCACACATAACCTCAAAGCTCCTTGCGTTTGCAGCATTAAATGCTATGCCACACTCATAGAAGAACTTGGATGCATGCATGTTCACAGCATGTCTTTCTTCTTTGGTTCTCATCTTTGACTCCAAGGAACATTGAGAAGTGCCCTTGGTATGTCTTTGCTCAACCACATCTTCAGGTTTTGGTCGAAGCATAGCAGCAATGGATTTGTTTTGCTTTGCTTTTGGTGCTGGAACATTGAAATTAAGGGCGATTGCTTTCTTTTGTTGCTGTCCCGAACTTGTGCGGCACAATGGCAGAGGCAACGGTAGAGGCTACGGAGCCACCACCGCTGGCTACCTCAACTACATTATCTCCTTCATCATCTAAGTTAAGTGGTCTGTTTCTTTTGTTCTGCTTTAGATATTCTTGCATCTCTTTGATGACTGGTGTCGTCGTCTTGGCACATTTTTGCACATCTCCATATCCACCTGTGAGATGCTGCTTCAATCTTTTGATTCCACCACATACTCTCCTGTCACAAAGTGAACATTGCACCAAATCTCTATTGCCAATCTCTGGCCAAAAGGCATACTTCCATCCTGGGTCTTTAGACTTCGCCTTCCTTGCAGGATCTTTCTTTGGATCATACTGTCCATCTCCTTCAGCGGCAGCCACAGTAGTTGCTATTACGGGCTCACTTTCATTTGCCATTGTGCTACTGCTACCTAGTTCCTACTGCATAGCAATGAACATGGAAACATGAATAAAAACATGTCTATGCAATAAAAACATCTAGCAACATCTAACAATCTAGCAACAATCGAACAATCAACATCTAGCAATATTTAGAAACATCTAAAGTCTAAACATATGCCTACTGTTGCACTGCCTACTGCTGCACTGCATATTTAGAAACAAAGTCTAAACATATGCTTACTGGCTACTGCTGCACTACATACGGAAGGAAATAGCCGGCGCCCGGGGAACAAAGGGAAGAGGCGAAGAGCCGATCTAGAAACGGTGGAACAGAGGGAAGACCGGAAGAGCGGAACAGAGGGAAGAGCCAGCGGAACAGAGGGAAGAACCTGAGTGGCGGCGTGGAGGCCCGGAGGGAGGCGGCGGTGTGGAGGCCTGGAGATCGCCCGTCGCCCAAGGTCGCTGCCGCGCCGACCTCCCTTCGGTTGGCTTCGCCGAATGCTTCGCCCGTATGTGTATCCGGGTATCCCGTTATGCGCCCCCCCTCACTTTTTCTCCCGCGCTCGCTCGCTCCCTCCCTCCCTCCATTTTCCCGCTTGGCACAGGGGTATGGCGCCCGCCTTGCTCTTGCGACGCGGCGTCGCGGCCATGGCGATGACTAGGCGACGCCATCCCTTCCGAGGCGACGCCATACGCAGCCGTGGCGGCAGCTCCCGGCCGCTCCGATGCCAAAGCGACGATTAGGCGACGCCTTAACAACATTGGAATGCAGATATAGATACACTTCATAATAAATAGCTGATTAGCAGTAGAATAGAATGAGCATAGACAAGCTCAATACTCTCTGCAACTCAATATTTTCTCCAACTCACAATTCATCTGTAACTGATGCATTACAAAGTCATATTGTAGGCTTCAAAGGCTTAATTGTACAAGAAGTTGATTTAACATACTTAAGAGTTCCTCTAATATCTCCCATCAATTCATCATAGAGTCAGGCTATGATGGGGAGACAGGCGGAGGATGAGGCCGCGCGCCGCGCCGACGATGGGGCGACGGCGGAGGTAGCTGCTAGGGTTCGGAGTCAAGGACGCGAGGTGCGAATGGGGTCCGTAGCATCGGAGTCGACGACCCGGCGAAAGACCCAAGGCTACGCGGGCTGGCCTGCTTCCAAATGCTAATGGTTTGGTGGGTTTTTACAGGCTAATAAGTGGGCTATTTTTATAGATAGACTAGTGGTTTAGTGGACAAGCCCGCCCCACTTACACCCTAGCCGCAGTCCGGAGGGGCTCCTTACCGGATCTTCCACTGCCGCCTACTTGAGCCGGCCAGGTGATGAGGCCAGTGGGGTGGGGTTAGCGTGGCTGCACACATGTTAGCGCCTGTGAACAAGAGCATCATCTCCAGTCTCATGGCCTCACCGCGCGTGGCGGGGTCCACGAGCGGAGTCAGCCGCAGCCCAAGCCTCTGGCTGGGCTGTCTATCTGAACTGAATCTACAAAGAAATAGCATATTTTTAAATCCTAGTTTTAATAGGTTTTGGGTTGTAGCCCATCAAACCTGAGGCCTAGATCCGTCACTAGCGGAGTCTTATTATAACTCGTAGCACATCATTTCTATTGTTAAACGTGTCAAATTAGAGTGTTATAGAGTAGTGGTAGCATTCTAGACTTAGAAATTAGATCGAGATATTGCGGTTACAGACTTATAGTAGATAGCGATGGAGGAATAGGGAGTGATTTGTGTTTATTACTGACGTTGCAATCTGTACTCTCGAGTTTTGCTTGAACTTACTGGCCTATATTCTAGTTACCGTGGCTCATCTGGATGGAGGAGCTCAACCTCATGATTGTAGAAGTGAAATATTTGCCTTGTTCTGGAAGTAGCAACAGTCTGCATTTGTATGGGCTATGGAGACCAGAGCAGTTGTTTCTGTCTGAATTCTGAAGACATATGGAGACAGAGGAACCGTGTTGTTTTGCAGTGCATTATTGTGCCCTCCCCCCTCGCGCTGAGTTTTTTGCTATTATGATACCCTCTAAGTTGGGGTTCGCTGAAACAGTACTTATACCGTGGGCTTCTCTCAAATAGTACCATTGTTGTTAACACATCTCCAAAATAGTATTCTCAGGGATTTGAATTAATTTTCATTTGATTTTGAAGCTTTATAATATTTGGAACTCCAAAGAGATTCTGAATTATTTTAATTAACTCTTGATCTGCACAAACATACAAAGGACATATTAGAAAATGCAAACATAAGCAGTAGTGAGCCTCTGTCACCTTGATCGGCGTACAAAGATTGATAAAGTAATGATAAAAGCAAAGAAAATGATCAAGTAATAATAAAGCAGAAAATTTTGATAGTGAAGACAGGGTCTTGCCCTTGGCGTGTGGTCCGATCACACTGCGCGTCGTGGTCCGGTTGCCCTCGCCGACGCGCGACCGCCCCTGGCGGCGTCGCGATCGTCCGTGGCACAGGTGCGCGCGCTCCGTGTGATCCTTGCCGCGCTCGCTTTGGCGTTGACGGCGCGCGCGAGTATTCGATCGGCGATCGGCGTCGCCGTCGCCAATGAAACCCAAACGATGTGAAAAGAAGAAAATAAAAGTGATTAGGGTTAAACAAAATGAGCGAGGCGATTCGGTCAATTGGGGAGTACACATTCGAAAATCAAATTATTTGAGTTAAAATCCCGAGAATACTATTTGAGAGAAGTCTTAAGTAAGAAAGTCTATTTTTAGAAGCACGACGTAAATACCGTTTTGTTACCATAATAGCAAAAAAACTCCCTCGCGCTGCCAGCCGGCAAGACCTGGGTCGCCGAGAGGCGAGGAGAGGAGAGCTGATGCGCAGGCGTGCGCTCTCCACCGCAGGCGTGGTGATAACCCAACCAGTGGCCATTGATCGGCGTCTCCTCTTATCCTCCCGAATTCCGAATTCCTCCGCGCCAAGAAAGAAGAAGAAATAAATCGATAACAGAGGAAGGAAATCCATGGGGAAACGAAACGAGAGGATGCCGTCTCGTCTCCACATTATCCGCAGTTGATTAATCTGCGCACGGGCGCAACACGACAATCCGATATTCCAAGCAACCACACCATTACAGTACAAATTCCCACCTGCTCCCCCTGTTTCTTGGTTCCCCTTCTTCACACCCCCCTTCTCTCTCCTCTGCCGCGCAGAGCGATCGATCGATCGAGTCCTCCCGCAGCGACGACCGACCGTAGTGGCGGCGGCGGAGGGAAGAGGACTAACGGCATGATGATGGGCGGCGGCGGGAGGAAGCCGCTCGACTACGAGGAGCTGAACGAGAACGTCAAGAAGGTGCAGTACGCCGTGCGCGGCGAGCTCTACCTCCGCGCCTCCGAGCTCCAGAAGGAGGGCAAGAAGATCATCTTCACCAACGTCGGCAACCCCCACGCCCTCGGCCAGAAGCCGCTCACCTTCCCCCGCCAGGTCATCCCAACACACTCCAGTGATCCGATGTCTATTCTGTATACTCTGCCATAGGATTGATTCAATTGGTGGTATTAGTTGTTGTGTTGGGATATAGATAAACTACACTAGCACAAATTAAAATTTTTGGCATGTAAACTAGAAAGTCATAGGAGTAAAAGATCATGGATCGTTACCACTAGACGACTAGTGCATCAGAAGAATAGTTCAAGCAATCTGGTTTAACGTAGAGTGCGTCGATGAAGTGTAAGTAGTCGATCTCCATGGACCAACCGTCTCCTCCTCACGGTCGTCCCGATTAGCACCGCAGGCACAACATCATCTCTACTGAAGTCCACACATCCAGGGAGGAATGCCGTGCACCGGTGTGCTAGCACCATTACACACGGCAGGGCCTGTGAGAGGTGATAGCTAGGTTTTGGTGGGTATGTACGGGAGGCCTCTCTTAGCCCCACGCCTCTCTTAATATAGCCCATCGGTGGAACCTTACATTAGAGGCCTAACAAGGTGCGAAACTCACTTGGCCTATTAGTAACCGATCCAATTCGAACTAACGTGTTTTAACCCACTAAGTGTGCGACCCCATACATGTATATTCAGCCATGACCTGAAAACTCCTTTCCAGTCTGCAAGTCGGTAGCGGTCCCTAGGAAGACATAGCGACTTCCAAATATACATAACAATCATATCAAATGAATATATATAGTGCTTATGTACCGATTTCTTTGTCTCACAATACTAGATTGAACTCAATGCGAGAAGTGTGCCATCCTATTCAACCACATTTGGCATGGCAATATACTTCTTTAATCCAACCACATCAAGAGGTTCAAAGATATCTCTCTCATTATGTAGGAGGGGCAAATTCTATCTTGATCGCTTACATTTTTCCGCATATTTTATAGTAAACCCGAAAGCTGCCTTTATGACTATCCAATTACAAAGTAGTGTTTAGCAACCCCTAAGTAAACTACTATACATGCAGGAAACTATAACGATATCATATCTAAGAATCCTACATACATTATGTATAAGACCAACTGATGACACTTAAGAATATAACAATTCTCACAGTGTCTTATGGTAGGTCAACTCAACACCATGTTCTCTAGCATATGTCTATATTATTGATTTGATATCCCTATATTCACAATCCGTGAAACATGATCATCAATTAATACATTTACTGATGTCACGTGCCAGAATTACTACTCACATGCACTGTTCATGTGCGTAAACAGTATCCACGGTACTGTAGCAACTGTGGCAGGATTGGATTAGTTAGGATAGAGATAAAAATAATTAGTTTTCTTATTAGATGGGTTTATTACTTTATAGATATATTTCATTTATTAGAGATAGATTTTCTTATAGATAGAGATTATTTCTTAAAGGTTAAGTCGAGTTATCCCTATAAAAAAGCTAGTATGCATCTATTATCAATCAAGCAATGAAGATGAATTACTTTAGTCTCTTCCCTAAGTTCTATCATCCTAGTCTATAGTCAAATCTCACATCCCACCAAATCGACGTCATCTGGCTTTCCTCTCAGCGGTGTTTACCCTGATGAACTAAGATTCACCACATCTGATCTATACATCATAATTGTCTCACATAATAATATAAAATCAGGAATAAGTTAAAATGAAATCAAAATATGAATAAAGAGTTTCACAAACAGGTTACATATTTGTTAATCAATACGAAAGATAATTATTTAACGTACAAAATAACATATTATTGAAAAGATCGTAAACATAGAAATGATATAATCATCTTCATGATTGTCTCTAGAGTATATAACTAACAATCTGTACTGTAATTGTTCCCCTTGTGCAGGTGGTAGCACTATGCCAGGCTCCATTTCTGCTCGATGATCCCAACATTGCCCTTATTTTCCCTGCCGATGCCATCGCACGGGCAAAGCACTACCTCTCCATGGCACCTGGTGGTTTAGGTAATTTGTTGTATTCTTGTCAAAAATTGCTTCTTTTCTATGTTTAAAAATTTGCTTCTTTTCTATGTTTCAAGTGAATTTTAGTGGATAACAAACACAAAGTATCAACTTATATATATATGATGTTATAGGCTAATAATAGCCATATCAGTGTTTTGACACAAGTTTTATTAACCAGGTGCTTACAGTGATTCCCGAGGTATCCCTGGAGTTAGGAAGGAAGTTGCCGAGTTCATTCAGAGGCGTGATGGGTATCCAAGGTCAGATTGAATAACAGTACTGATAAAAAGTTTGCACTGAGATATACATCATGGTTTTTCTGGTGATCCTCACACTTTTTTGTTCTATTTATTGCAGTGATCCAGAGCTTATTTACCTGACAGATGGTGCCAGCAAAGGTGTGATGCAAATGCTGAATACCATCATCAGAAATGAGAGGGATGGGGTATAGTTATTCTTGAAAAGACGATTCTTTCTTCCAGATTTCATGCTAGCTCTACTAAGGCTAATTTTCCCCTGTGTAATGTTTGGTTGAGACATGTATTTTTCTTGGCAGATTTTGGTCCCTGTTCCACAATACCCACTTTATTCTGCTGCCATTTCCCTCTTTGGTGGTTCTCTTGTCCCATATTACTTAGAAGAAGAGGCTAACTGGGGACTTGACTTTGTCAATACCCGGCAATCAGTGGCATCAGCACGGTCAAAGGGAATCACTGTAAGTGTTTTACGATAATTTAGGAGTCACCGTGCTTATCTCATCATTTGGTTCACATTTATCTCACTTAGTAATTCCCGCAATTCGTGTATGACTTGATTAGTCCGTGCCTATCCATACAGGCATACACATACATACAGAAAACAATAACCAAGTAAAATGACAATAACAACATAGTGCAAAATGACAATAACAACATAGTATTGATGAATAGTATTGTTCAGTCATTTCCAGCATTGCATTGGTTCAACAACTCATCAGAATACTCCACAAAAAACTCATCAAAATAGAAAAGCATTGATCAATAAATTCTAGAGAAGTGTGCATCAATGCATTGCCCCATGGGCTTGAAAACATGCCCCCTTGGAGAGTGACCATATGCCTCCTTGGAGAGTGAACATACTCATTAGAATAAGGATAAACATTTCGGGGGTACATATTGTTTTTGAACCAGGTACAAAGCTAACTTTGTCTCCCTGTACTCAGATTCTCGCTATTTCTTTATTAGCTCACCTAAAACTTCTGCTAACTCTTGGACAAACACTTAAAGTGGGCTTGAAGGAACACTTTGCTACGCATCACCTAACATGATGAAAATGTGTCCCTTGATGATTTATTGTTTATCAGTATACTTTGTTTCAGCTTCTCATAGTCCATATTTCTTCTTCTTTTCTTCTTTTAGATCATTGTAGCTGTGCTGCTTATTTAAAAAATGTGGCATGTATGCTCTGTGTATTCAGCCCTGATGATATATTTTTTTCCAACTTAGGTTCGAGCAATGGTGATTATAAATCCTGGAAACCCTACTGGCCAATGCCTTAGTGAAGCAAATATAAGGAACTTCTGAACTTCTGCTACCAGGAAAACTTAGTTCTGCTTGCAGATGAAGTTTATCAACAGAACATTTATCAAGATGAACGCCCATTTATAAGTGCAAAAAGGGTACTTTTGATTTCTGATCAATGATGCTTTCTCGTGATTACCAGTTTACCACTTCACCCAAGTTTATAGTTTTCATGTGACATGTTACATGTGTGGCACTGTAGCACATGCGTACTAGTCATATGGTTACTGTAACACCCGTAACGCACACTGTTCATGAGGTTACTGTAGAAACTGTGGCGTGCACTATCCACTTGGCTACTGTAGCAATCGTGATTAGTTTCCATTATTAGCGATTAGATTGACAATTGGTATCAGAGCCACTCACCATGACTTCCGGTACCACACCATCTCTCTTGGAGAAGTAGAAGACTAACAGCGAAGAGCAGAAGTTCTTCAATCGTGGCCACCACCGTAGCTCAAGGACAACCTGCCTCACCACGAGGGGTGTAATGTTATGGTATGATATTTAGGAAAGTACTGTAGCGTGTGTACTGTTCACACGAGAGTACTGTAGCGCCGTATATATTAGGCATGGTTTGTTATTTAGGAATCTGTGTATTAGGTATTTGGTATTATCTATTAGTTAGACAAGTTATTATTAGATTGAATTACTAGAGATAAGTTTCCTTATAAATCATTTCTTAGGAGTCAAGTTGGGTTATCCTATAAAACGGATAGCATGTATCTAATATAAATCAAGCAAAGATGAATGAACAAGTCGCTAGTCCCTAAAGTCCAGCTGGTCGTTCCCTTGACCAGTTATTCTTAGATCTATTCCTCCCTCAATCGGTGTCTTATTTCGTCTAGCGCTATTCTACCTCAAGTCGTCATTGTCCGAACTTACTCCGACGGATGCTTACCCCGTTATGAATACAGTAAGTTGCCCTGGCCTTAAGTACCACATATAAACAAGTAATTGAGAGCTTCTTCACTTGTGAAGAATTAATACACGAGATTATTCCCCTAATGTGCTACACTGGAAGATTCTCGAGAACTTTCCTCAAATAGCAACTGGGCTGACATGTCCTTTCTCAACTTATTCCAGGTTTTGTTTGACATGGGTCCTCCAATAAGCAAGGAAGTTCAGCTGGTTTCTTTCCATACTGTGTCCAAAGGATATTGGGGGGAGTGTGGACAACGTGGTGGATACTTTGAAATGACAAATCTTCCTCCCAAGGTAACATGTCACTATAGAATCCGTGATTTATCTCAAAAGATTGTGAACAAGTTCCTTTACTATGTAAAGTTAAGGAATGCAACTATACAAAAAAAATTAAATACAGACATAGAAAAGATGTTACATTCTTCATGAACTGCTGGCTGCTTCAAAAACATCAAGAAAATCTGCAGCAGAATTGCTTGGCCTTGCTGCTGTCTTTTGACTTTGTTTAGTTGACAGTTCAGTTGTATATATGTTGCAGTATGCAATATAGCCCGTAGCCCATCCTACTAACTAGGTTGTCATAATTACATTTGTTGCACCAAGATATTCCTTTTACTGGAGTGGTCTTTATCAATCTCTCAGAACTGTAGAGTAATGAATAACATATGTTGGGAGTTATATGTATGTCACCATGACGTTCATTTACAGCTGCTAGCTTTGTCCAATCTCAACTGTAGAATAATGTTTTAACAGTTTCTGAAATGCTTTGCCAGTTGAAATTAACCATTTAAATAAGATCAGGCACTTGCTATATTCTATAATCTACAATACAAGAATTTACTCTGAAGTTTGGACAGAAGCACATCTTCCATTTTTTTATAAATATTTTGCTCATGATCTAATTGCTCTTCTGATTTGATGTGACAGACAGTAGAGGAGATCTACAAGGTTGCATCAATCGCACTGAGTCCAAATGTTCCTGGGCAGATCTTTGTAAGTGATACTATGTTCATTGCTTTGTTAATTTTTCTGTACTTATTTAAACTTGTATTGGCTTCTCCATTCTGGCATGACATAGATTTGCATCCCTCCAGTGGCCAGACTAGAAATTATCAAACTGGAAATATGTTATCCTTGATTTAATCCATGGAGCATTGTTCAAATTCTACATGACTCGAGACCTCTTTTAGTCTAAAACATGTCCAGAATTTTTTCCTATGGGCTGCAACAGCGATTAGGGTTAGTAATAAATCAACAATAAAAACAACAACAAAGTCTTTTGTCCCAAACAAGTTAAGATAGACTAAAAATAAAATCTCCTTAAAGTCAAAAAAATGAGTCTTGAAAATCTACAATGCTAAAACTCTAAACTGTACATCCTGCCATCTAAACCGAGAGTCTAAAACACTGCCCCTAAATTTTGTTATAGTTCCAATATGTGGATCACTAACTTTCATACGCTCCTATCCAAAACTAATTCTTTATATTCATTCTAATCTCTCAAATCTCTTTTAACTACTTACTTCTACGTCAGTCTTGGTCGACTTCTACCTCTTCTTACGTTTTTAATACATCTTAAAATTCTACTACATACTGGTGCCATAGGAGGTCTCCGTTGGAAATGTCTAAACCATCTTAAGTGATGTTGGAAAAGTTTTTCTTCAATTGGTGCTACCCCCACGCTATCACGTATATCATCATTGCGGATATGATCCTACCTTGTGTGACCTCGATCCACCGCAGTATCCTCATCTCTGCTACACTTATCTTCTATATATATTGTCTTTTAGTCGCTCAATTTTCTACTCTATATAGTATTGCGGGTCTGATCGTCATCCTATAAAACTTACCTTTTAACTTTTGAGAAGTTTTTTTTTGTTTTTTTATCACACAGTACACCGATGCTTAGCTCTATTTCACCCACCCACTTTTATCCTGTGGCTCATGTTTTCACCAACCTCACCGTCCCACTGTAGCATCGATCCTAAATAACGAAACATATCTTTTCTAGGCACTACTTGTTCGTCCAGCCTAACAGAGTTAGTAATAAATCAAAACATCTTAATCTTCCTCGTTTTCTATATCATCATTGTGTTGTGATGAGCGCAGACTGATTAATGTTAACCGACAATGCTATCCTCTGAAAAGCTAGGCATGTCCACATTGGTTATATTCCTTGAAAGGAAGCACACATGCAAATAGTGTTTTTACTTCATCCAACATAGGGATTGGTTGTTGAAATTAATTCATTTCCAGTTATACTAACTTGTTTGAAGTTATTGCTTTGTTTTACTAAGTTATACAATGGTTCTGAGTCTGTCTTGTCATTTACAGATGGGACTAATGGTTAATCCTCCTAAACCTGGTGATATCTCGTACCTGAAGTATACTGCCGAAAGGTTAAACATACTGCTCTTAACAATTTTTTACTCTGTCTGCATTTCCATGGGAAAAAACCTAAACGGGATACTCAATAGTATTTATTTCCAGTATCGTACTTTATTAACTTTCATGTATAACATGCTTCCAAACGATGTTTCAGCAAGGCTATCCTCGAGTCTTTGAGGAGGAGAGCACGCCTAATGACAGATGGTTTCAATAGTTGCCGATATGTTGTCTGCAATTTCACAGAAGGTGACATAAGGATTTAAATCATGTCTTTTTTTTCGGCAATCGGAGGACAAAGCAGCTTCTCTAATACTCTCGCAATTATGTTGTTGCAGGAGCTATGTACTCATTTCCCCAAATACGCCTACCACAAAAAGCTATTGATGCAGCCAAGAGGGCTGGCAAAGCACCCGATGTTTTCTACTGCCTCAAGCTTCTGGAAGCAACAGGAATATCTACTGTTCCAGGCTCAGGTTTTGGTCAAAAAGAAGGGTAAGTGCTACTTTCCTGTGATTTTTTAAAGTTCTGTAAATGTAAGAGATGCCAACTAAACATGAAGCATGATCTAGCAGGGAATATTTTTTAAAACTATAACTACCAGGGAACATGAAACCTGAAAACTGAACAGCACTACACTGTGAATAATGTGCAATATCATAGGGGTTGGCATGTTTACATGAATCATTGTAGGAAATTAATTGCTGTCCTCATCGGTAGCATGGCATAACGACTTATTATTTGTGCTGCAAACTGAATGTCCAATAATTTTTTTGTGTGAACTATTTTTATATATGTTTCATTTCTGTTGTACACTTGTACTATTATGCATTCTTTTAGGTTGCAACTTATTAATCTAATGAATAATGATTGCTGAGAGAAACTAAAAGCCGTTGAGAAGCCAAAAAGAACAGGGCCAATATTCCTCTTTTTTCTGATATATGTGGTACTAGTAGCCAGATCTTGTCTATTTACCCCTCTTTATTTTTAAAAAAACTTGTCTATTTACTTATTGATAGTTTTTGAAGTTTTGAAACATCTGGCTTCAATTCTGTGATGTGGTTAATTACGTTAGGAATTCTGAAAAGGCGTCGCTGATCACCTGCTTACCTGTAAGTAAACTGATGGATCCTGTGGTTTTGTG
The DNA here is from genome assembly GCA_036346575.1 of Dendrocalamus sinicus. Taxonomy (NCBI): domain Eukaryota; kingdom Viridiplantae; phylum Streptophyta; class Magnoliopsida; order Poales; family Poaceae; genus Dendrocalamus; species Dendrocalamus sinicus. The sequence goes on along the minus strand of JAYEVI010000079.1, from coordinate 194,658 downwards.
GGCATACATATGCAGGGTGTTCCACCTGAGGACGACCATCCTGCCTGCGGAGGAAGACATGCCGGCCATTATGTCGAGCTTCAAGAAGTTCAACGACTCATTCATGGAGCAATACGAGGACTATGGCGGCGGGGGCTACTCCAGGATGTGAAAAGAAACAACATGGCCAGCGCGCTAGTTTCACCATGCTTGGTCGAGTAATCCTAAAGACCATATTGATTAAAGTTAATTAGCTGTAAGGTGCAACTCTCTTGAAGAAAATCAAAGTTGCTGCTGTCTTCGATATGCATAGGGGAAATTCTGCGGGAACATTCAATCCATTTACTACACCATCATCATTATCATATTGTAACTCTTGAAGATATATTGGGTCCATTAGTTAACCCCTTTAATTGGTTATACTCCACTAGTATAGATTTCCTTTGGCAGTTAGAAAACGCCATCTTATTGCTGAGATGTAGTACAAACTTGTTAGTAGTAGTCAGGAAGGAAGCACTTTCCAGGCCCTGGCTTTTGTGGGTGGTTTTTGACTTTTGCTACGATATCTTAACTTTCAAACGGAATTTTGTTTTCAAGATGAGATCTACAAGTTAATTATAGTACATGTTAAAAGCCTATCACATGTATCTGCTAAAATCGTATATAAGTATCTCTTTTAGTAATCTCTGTCGCGAACAATCAAATTTTAAAAATTTTAGCTAAAAGCTAAAATCACAGCTAAAAAGAATAGACCCGAGTAAGAGTTGTTGCATACATGCATGGAATTGATTCTGAAAGGTTACATCGATGTAACTGTGATGATGCAATAGCCGAGCCGGCATGGTCGAGCAGTACGTTGACGGGTTACTTGTAGACGTGCAGGCAATCACTTCAGTGGAAGAGCTAGGGAAGATGGAGGAGCAACCAAGTCGCCAGAATCCAGATGCATGCCAATGTTCGTTAGATTTTTCTCACGGTTATTTAGAACTATGTAGCTGTGAATACTGTAGACGAGTGTATATCATTATCATCATAACTTTATATATAAAAGGTAAACTTTATTATAAAATTTAGGCTTAGCAGTCAGGTTTTACATAGCGAGATTTGTGGCCTAAAGTTATATTACAATAAAAAAAAACTCCACAGACGTGTCTGAGTGTAGAATAAACCCTGACACCAGACATCGTCTACGTCGTAGTATCCCTCAACGTTATCTTCATATATTTCTTTATTTTCTTGGCAAGCACCTTCTGTTTTATGATTTTAGTAAGCATGAGTACAATCAACCGTACTCAATAAGTCACATGAGGAAAAATGATAATTAACTACTTGCCAGGATTTTTAAGAGGTGAGAATATATAGGTTTTATCACTTTATGTGGATGCAGTTTTATTTGTAAATATTTTTAAACACAAAAGAATAGTAACTTCTTAAGGAATTTGAGGTTTCAACATTTTGATTATCAAACTTCAACATTTCAAAATTATTTTCAAATCTACTTATGCTTCGTTGTTAAAATTACCCATTAAACACAGTTTAATTTACGGTATACGGTGTATTCAAATACTATTTATAAATGACTCTGTAGAGTTGCCTAAATTTACCCACAAGATTTCTTAACTATCATGACTAAGTTAAGAAAATAAGATTATTTCACTACTCATCTCTTCATATAGCATCTATCTGATAGACTAGATACCGCTATCATGGAATTCGGCGACCTGACAAGGCGGGGCCTACTGTTGTAAAACAATAATTGGTGACCATGGGTGAGTTCACGGTGCTATGAGGATTCCATTTTTGGGCTCAGGAGCGGCTGGAAGTCAAGCAAGCATCGACGGTGAGGTTTTCCTGTCTCGGGACTTTTGAATGGTACAGGAGGGTAATGATGGGCTAAGAGAACAACAACATTAGGGTTTGAGCATCTCTGGGGTTAGAGGAAGCTCAGGAGAGTGACGGCTTGAGTCAATTTTTGCTGTGTTGGGCTATCCACAGCGAGGTCTCATGGTCGGGCAACGAGCTTCAGTGACAAAAGAGAAGGGAGCTTGGGGAGCTATGGTAAGGCTTTAGTGGTGTTTCTGACAATATAAGGACGCTACAGGAGAATGCAATTAGAATATAATCGACTAATTAATGGGATTTGAATATGGCTTACTTTGGGGTCTCCAGGTGATCACCGACGGCGTAGAGGACATCTGAGCAATTGGGAGTGGGTGGCTCACCTTGGGCACCGGTGGTTCCAAATGGAGGGGTCGAGGTTTTACATAGGGTGAGTATGGCTGTTTAGCACAAGGGCTGGGCTAAGGCGGCGACGACATGTGTAGGGGTCAGGAAGGTGCGGGAGAGCGCGGCGCAGCTAGCGGTGTAGATATTTGGCACTTCCTCGACATGGCATTGCGGTGCTCAAAAGGCGTCGTGGTGTGTCAGATCGGCTATGAGAGGCCTGAGAGAGCAGTGAGGACGGCAGCGGTGGGAAGAGGCGGCTACGGCGCTTAACCAGGTGAAGGTTACAGCATTAATGAGAGGGTGTACAGTCTCTGACTAGGTGCAGTGGCATGGCAGTGGAAAGAACAACCGGGAAGGCGCAGCAGCAAAAGATCGGGGCAGCGGCTAGGTCGACAGCGTTTTTTTGGGTGATGAATAGTACCTACTCGCCGCACTGTACACAGATGGAAAAAGGGCATATGCAGAGGAAGGAGGGAGGGGTTTGAACGGTGGTGATTTGAGGAGAAAAAAAGAGAAGAACCGGATGAAATCAAAACTCAAAAGTAATTTTAGATTTTTTTGAAATTTTGGTTTTGTTTCAAACATCGTCCAAGCTAGGACGGACTGGGCGTGACATTTGGAGGGCAGATGCATGCCGGCTAAAGCACCTCGATCCTCCTCTGGTGATCGTGTTGCCGCGATGTCGTGGAAGATGAGGACTCATGGGAGTGGCTTAGGCCCCACTCGGTTGGACTGAAAAATAGTAGCTTATGGCTGAAATTGCATTGTAGCTGGTTAAAATTACACTGTAGTTGAAGGTGACTTATTTGACGTAATTAAATTTTGAAAAATTTAAAAATAGAAAAAATATGTTAGTTCATCACGGACATCGCAAATAAATACGGGAAAAAAGAACCGGCGAAAAAACTCAAAAAAAATTAAAAAAATTTTAAAAAAGACAAAATTTATGAATAGTGAAAAATAAATTAAAAATTAGAGGTAAGTTAAAATGAGCGGGACGTAATTGCATGCATGCTTGCTCCTCCGTCTGTATGCGCCTGCCATTCCTCTCTCGTCAGATCGGAATAGGCATTTTATATACACGAGACTCTGCCCGTTAGCAAGTCTGATCTCTGCTTCAGCCAGTAGCATAGCACGTACCATCATTCAGATCAGTTCTGCACTCGTGGTTGAAGCTCAACAAGCGAGGTGACGAGTGAAAAAGGGTGGCAAAACAATAAGCGCATGCTCACAGACTCATAGTAAGTATTTATTATAAATAAATCAATCAATTTGCTGCGAAGCAAATAAAATTCCTAGTTCTGACTTCTGACTCTGCCGCCGGCCGGCCTGCTTGCTTCCGTATGTCTATGTAAGTCAACCTCCTCCCATCCCCATCTGATCTTCAACTCAAGAAAGTCCAGCTAGTGGTACATTACATTACATATGCCTGGCTGCTAACACCCATCCTCTTTTCTTAACAAATGCCAGCTAGTACTAATAATTGTTTAAGACAAGCTAGTTTGTTAAAGGGATTTAACGTGGAGTACATCCGGGCATCGCGGTATTATATATATAGTCATTGCATGATTTCATTAGTCCTTAATTTGTAGGTATAAGCAGCTTGTTTGGTCAATCAATCATATTCGATCTGACTGAAGAATGGCAACAGGCCCAAGATGCAGTCCACACCCCGAGAGGACCGCCATATGTACATGATTCAAGTCAGGGAATAAGCTCACTCGCCAGGAAAATTTGACTATATCATTACTATTATAAAAAAAAAACGAGTCTCCAATCGCTTTATTCCTTTAACTTCTCACCATTCTTTATTTTCCAATCGATTAAAGTAATTCTTTTCTATAGCTCAATTCTCTATATATTCAATAAGTTCTAATGCAATAAAAGGATACGTAACTAGCAAATGAATAAACAACAGTATATGCCTCCAGACCAGACTGACTTCTGACCAGACTTATTCTCTGCTGGACATGTCAAAATTTGCACATGAACAAGCGCAACCCAACGTCGTCGTCGTCTTCCTCCTATAGAAAAACTTGCAGACAAACAGTAAACGGGTGTAGTGGGGACGTGCCCCTCTTCCATCGGTTGCCTTTATAAATACTACACAACAACGTGTCCACGACGCCACGCCTGCAGCTGCAGACTGCAGAAATTGGGGAGAGGGAGAGAGAATGGCTTATGAGGAGGGGCAGCTGCTCCGTTGCTGTATGATGAGAGGAGGATCAATGGAGGCAAACGAGAGGAGGAGGAGCTCCTGCTGCAGGGAGGTGGAAATGGGAGGAGGTGGTGGGACGCGGATGAGGCGGCGGTGCAGGTGGCCTTCTCGGCGCCCATGGTGGTCACCAGCATGGCCTACTACGCCATCCCGCTCGTCTCCGTCATGTACGCCGGTCGACTCGGCGAGCTCCAGCTCGCCGGCGCCACGCTCGGCAACTCCTGGGGCACCGTCACCGGAATAGCCCTCATGGTACGATCCATCTGCTCATCATCTCATTCCATCCTTCTTTCTTCCCTTCCATGAATCTTAGGCCATGTTGGGAACACAGTAATTCCTCCCGATTTCTGCGAGAATCAGACGGTTGCTAAAGGCAACTTCGGCTTACGGCTATAGATGTGGTTTATGATTGTTGAGCTGTTCATGTGAAAGAGTACGGAGTAACAAAAATTTACATACGGTTTTAATCAATATAAATAAAATCGTTATAGTATGTACTACATTTAATTTATAAACCTTATCAAAAAAGGCACTTCTTTTGAAAGCTAGTTACTATTATAATAACTTGTAGACTCTATAAAAAAAGTACTCCGTTTGAAAATTAATTACCGTAAAAAAACAAAAAAAACGAGCTTTTAGAAATCGAAAAGAAGAGATCCAAAAATTAATCCCGTGAAATTCCTGCGGTGAGTCTTATTGGGGCTAGCTAGCGAACATGAAATATTTAAGCATCTTCTCCGATCCATCTCCGGTGGAGATGCTTGCTTAATTGGCCGGATGCGATGGTAGCACGAAGCACCTCCTACCTAGACCGATTCTTTTACTACAAAACAAACAATAAATTTGTAATTACTTGCTCCACCCACCGTAGCAAGCACGCAGTGTGCTGGTGCGCGCATGCGCTGTCCTGTTTCCAGTGATGTTTGTCACTGTCCTTGTTTGTCGTGCAGCACAACACAAGTGGGCTCACCACCGACCATGCATCTCCCTGTGGTCCTCTCAGGTGAAATGAAAATCGCGACTTATAAATTGAAATTACATCAGAACGATTGAGATTTCACAGTAGTTGAATGCGCTTATTTGACGTAATTAAATTTAAAAATTTAAAAATAGAAAAAATATACTAGCTCATCACGGACAACACAAACAAATACGGAAAAAATAACGGCAAAAAAGCTCAAAAAAAAGTCAAAAGTTCAGAAAAAGTCGGATTTTATGAATAGTAAAAAATAAGCCGGTTGTGAAGCGAACGAAGTGCGGGCCACATGTATGCATCGAAATGAGGTGAAATTATTGTTGGGGTCAAAAATTGTAAAACTGGATTTTTGGGATGGCAAATATGCATGGGCACCTCAACTTATTCAAGTTGCTCTTAATCATGATGCACCGGAGAAAAACAGAGTACATTACATTAGATGTTCTCAATCTTGTTCGATCATAATACTGGTACAATTAAATATAATATGTTAGGTCCTTAAACTTAATTTTTGCTTCTAGGAGTAGTTCTCTAAACTTGCTTGATATACCAATATGGCGTCAATGACATAACAACGATAGGCGTACCACAGAGTTTTTTTTTAGATGGCATACCAGAGAGTAAAATGGCCAAAATGGTACTTCTCTCAAAAATTTGCATGACGCCAATAAATAATAATAATCCTAAGTCAGTCGAACGCTGCATTTTCATTTAGGCTTTCTTAACGACGAAATGCATTAGTAGTACTATGCACTTGGGTTAGTAGTATTTTCCTATGTTTTTCAGCTTGGCTGCCGTACACACATCCGTATTAATTGTAACAAAAAAAGAATACCATATCTCTCATGCATCATATAAGAATGAAGAGGTGATAATGACCTTTGGTGGTGTGCTAATAGAACAAAGTGCTGGGAAAACGTTTAGTCTTAATAAAACTTTCGAACAGTTCTGAATCATTTTTCTTTGGGTTCCCTTTTTTTTTTTGTCAAAGCGAACATCAAATTTTCACCATGAATACAATCGACAATGTTTACATACCGCTGGAAACTTGGTAATCTTCAAATTGTCAAGGTTATTTTACAGTGAAAGGGAGATAGGAAGTCCCAACATTATTTTTTTGGGAAGAATGTTTCAGTGAGTAGACTTTGATTTAATTTTTTGACAAAAATTCAAAGAAGACTTAGACCCCAGACAAATTATAAATCCCCTTCTATGTTGGCACCTACAAACTGTCCCTTTAGTCCTTACGCCTGTCTGACGAAATCCTAACCTACTTGGTACTGTTAAATGGATGGAAGGAAAAAAAACACAGACTACTTCAACGTGCCATTTGGGATCGAAATTGGAATTTTTTCCCCCTCATGGCGTCGTAAAAAGTATAACATGCACAAAAAAGTCTCAAGAGAAGTTGGTAACCATCATGTATCCTGTCATTGACACGCAAAAAAAAAATCTTTTGCAATGTAGGGTATATGAGATAAATAATATTAACATAAAAAGTATCAAAACTCAAACAAAAATGTTTACATTTGAGAACTTTTTTTTTCTTTGCAGACGAAAGCAATGCCACGCTGTGCTATTTCTAATTTCAAGTCAACCAGTACAACAGCTATGAAAAGATAGCGTTGATTTTGTCAGGTAGGATAAGATTGTATGTAGTCAACTCCTAGGCTAGAGTCATGGTTGGTTGCAAAGGCAAAATTGGCCGTAACGTATCATGTCAGCTTTGCAATGTTTTGCTTAAGATTAGAACATGCAGAAGTCTGTTGAGGCCGTTGTTTAAGATTATCATGCATGTTATCTTTGCCCATGTAGACAGATGTGCGCACATACCCTGAATCCTCTTGGCATGTTGTAGGATCAGACAAATAACAGAGGAGAGTAATTGGTACCTTAAAAAATTCCTCTCTAAGTATCTAAAAGACTCAGGTGGTCGACGACCAGTGAGAGTTAAAAACCTGAGTGGTTGAAACACGACTTGTATGGTCGCTGATCAATGAATGGTCGAAAACCAGCATAGTCAAAGCAAGTCAAAACAAGACCAGAGTGGTCGAAAACCAACGTAGTTGAAGACCAATGAATTGTTGAAAACTAACATGATCAATGACCAAGACGTGGTCGAAAACTAACATAGTCGACAACCAGAGAGTGGTCAAAAATCAGCGTGGTCAATGACGAAGGAGTGGTCGAAAAATCAATGTGGTTGAAGACTAATAAGTGGTCTAAAACCGACATGGTCGATAACATGAGTGTGGTCGCAAACCCGAGTATTCGAAGCAAGTTGAAACCCAACCGGTGTGATCAATGACTAGTGAGCGGTTGAAAACCAAAGTGGTCGATGGCTAGTAGCTGTGGTACTACTGCTTCTACACTAAAGTAAGAAGGAACAGGGGGTTTTCAGCGCGACCGCAAGATCCTAAATCCACGTAATTTTTTATTGACTAATTCAAAAACCATGAAACTTCAACATGAATTGCTTAAGGTCACAGAAACTTATTCCATTTGACGATCAATAGAATAATTGCTAAAGTTCCTACCTTTGTAATTGAATGAAAGGAGCGCTAAAACAAAGCCAAAACTCGATCGGTGAATACAACTTTGGTCATGGGTAGGCGATGGCCAAGATAGCTCTAGAAGTATTCCCACATGTCATAGCAGCTAAAAACACCAAGCTAACAATCCAAAACCCTTGAGACAGAAATCACTCGATGAGATCAAGAATAGGCAAAACCGGGTTTCTCGTGAATCTTGCTATTAAAGTGTCTCGATGGGTGGAGATATATTCACAAGGATTATCTCCATCTCTTACACGTCCTGGCACAAAGAAGATCACAAGAAAAAGAAGAAAGATCAAAACCAACCAAAAGTCAAGCACATCAATCAAGAAGAAGAGGGACTCAAGAATTGCACAAAGATTGATGTATTGCTTACATGAGAAAGTAGGTTTACAGCCACTCCACCTTGGAGGACAAAGAGTACTCAAGGTACTCTCAAAACCATAAATCTAACAAGAAATCACAAGAGAGATGGGTTGGATGGGGATCACTTGTCTCCATATCAACCCCTTTTGTAGATGAGCAACCAGCCACCTAACCCTTAGTGCATCCAATTCACTATCACAATGGGGAAACCCGTTAACTCCACATAACACCGAGCTTTACTTTCTCATATACAAGACCTAAACCACTTAGGCGAGTGTTGCGGTTTCACACACCGCTACTTTTCTCGTATTTGTAATTTACCAAAATGTCCTCTAACGTTTTCACAAAGCTTCCTTTGCGTATGACGAGCACTCAACTCCTAGTCCTAGTCCACCTTGTTGTTGCCCATCATGTCCACCACCGCGCCTCTGCTCCATTATTTGTCGTCTGGCTTGCAACCACCCCGCATAGCCTCGGTCATCTTTAGCGTCTCTTTGACCGCTCGGACCTCAGCATCACCTTGTGTTTAGTCTCGGTCCTTCAATGCGCGCCACGACCAAGCTCCGAAATCCTGCAACCGATACAAATAAGCAAACCATCACGTAGCACCGCATAATACACAAAGTCATTACCATGCAAAAAATATGCAACCGAATCACCAATCCTAAGTTTAGGACCAAACAATAACCCATGTGCACACATGCAACAGACTAGATCCATCAAACACAACTGACGACTCAAAAACATCAAAGATTAGACACTAGTCGAAAATGCACTATCTGGTTGATCCACAGCTGGTCCAACTACTAGCCCTCGGGTGATCCAACCACTGACCCCCCCTAGCCAGACATGAGTACTCAAGATATTTCAAAGGGTAGAAGAATTAAAGCACTTGAAACCTATGAGTACCGATCGTGAGGCCTTTGGTAACCGATTGCAAAACCCATGACTATGACTACTGATTGCGAAGTCTATGACTACCGATAGCAAAGCCTACGACTACTGATCGTAAAGTCTATGACTACCGAATGCAAAGTCTACGACTATTGATCACTAAGCAACAACCAAGTACTGAAGCTGTGACCATCTATGATCGTTCACATACTCTACCGCCGATCGGACCACCCAACATAAGGCCATTCAGACCGCCCAATACAGGCCATTCAGGACTACCTATTTCAAGGCCGGTCGTATTACTAACTACTGATCATAGTCCACGCCTTCAACTACCTTCTGTGGTCAAAGGAAACAGTCTAAGCAAAAAGTGATATTTGTAAAAATACTTAACCACTCCAAAAACAATGCAATGGTTCATCACAACATTATTCTGGACCTTCTCATGGTCCTTCACATGCATAATGCGTGCTAACGCGCAACGAGCAAGAAAACGGATGCGTAGTCAGTCCTTCCTTCAAGATTTTTGAGTATCCCAGGAATTAAGCATGGGTCAGACTTCAGGGTAAAACGCGGCACTTGGACACAGTTTAAGACCAACTCAACACCCTTGTTCACAGCTATGGGATCTTATAAACCAAGTAAATTGTGAACTCTGATCGATATACTAGTATACGGTAGTGAGTTGCTCTAATTCCTTCAGCCCTGATCTCAATGAGCTTCTGTCCAAGATATGGTCCATTAGTCGATGTTTTGAGTGTCCTAGAAGCTGGAAATGGGAGCTTGGGAGGTACATCTTCATAACAGCATTAATCAAAGTGTGGAAGCTAGTAGTATAATCAAAGGTACATAAGCAAAGATCAAGGAAACTGGCAGACAGGGGTATGGGGCATGTTAGCCGACAAGATTTCAATAGGAAGCTTCATAATGATCAATGTTTACTTTGGCATTAGTCAAATTTGATATGCCCAGGTTTCAGATTACGACAGTAGATGGGCTTGATTGTAGATCGCAAGATATCGCAACTTTGCAAGAATTTGATATTTCCAATTAGTTTTACAGTAGAACTTTTAGTACAGGAACCGAGGGGAACAGTGTTTCCTTCCTATACAGCTCTACTGATCAACTGGACTGATGTACCTTGTTCCGTGCAGACTGGACTAAGCGGGTCTCTGGAGACGCTGTGCGGGCAAGGCTATGGCGCAAAGGTGTACCGCATGCTGGGCGTGTACCTCCAAGCATCCATCATCACGTCGGGCCTCTTCTCCGTCCTCGTCTCCCTCCTGTGGCTCTACTCGGAGCCACTCCTCGTCTTCCTGCGCCAAGACCCCGAGGTCTCAAGAATGGCGGCACTGTTCCTGCGGTACTCAATCCCGGCGCAGTTCGCCTACGGCTTCATCCAGTGCACCCTCAGGTTCCTGCAGACGCAGTCCGTGGTCATGCCGCTGGTGGTGTTCTCGCTCCTGCCTCTGGTGTTCCACGTCGGGATCACCCATGCTTTCGTGCACTACCTGGGGCTTGGCTTCGCCGGCGCCGCCATGTCGGCGTCGGTGTCGCTGTGGCTGTCCTTCCTCATGCTTGCCGCCTATGTGATGCTCTCGGAGAGGTTCAAGCACACCTGGGAGGGCTTTTCGTCAGAGGCGTTTCGGCACGTTCTGCCTGGCCTGAAGCTGGCTATTCCCTCTGCAGTGATGGTGTGGTTAGTAGTACACATGATGATCCAAATGCATTGATTGAATTCGATTGCCTGCTATTTAATATTGTTCACGTGATGGTTAACACTGAATGGAATGCATTACTGATATTTTGCGGAACATAAATGACAGCTTCGAGTACTGGGCGTTCGAGGTATTGGTGTTACTAGCTGGGCTGATGCCAAATTCTCATATGAGTACCTCTATCATTGCATTGTGGTAATTATCTTTTTCTTTCTTCATCTTCGAGAATTCAGTTTCCTCTTCTCTCTCTCTTTTTTTGGTCTCTTTACAATTCTAACCCCAATGCAAATGCAATGCCTACTTGACAGTGAAAACACTGAAGCAATATCATACATGATCACCTATGGTTTTGCTGCCGCTATCAGGTAATATACTATGACAATTGACCACAGCCATGTCATCTATCCATCCTTCAGGCTTCAGCTGACTCAAGTGATGTTTCAAACAGCACAAGGGTATCAAATGAACTGGGAGCCGGTAACATCGACAAGGCGAAGAAGGCGCTCACAGTGACACTCACACTCTCCATACTGCTGGGAGTGACATTTCTTCTGCTCCTAGGCCTTGGCCATGATTTTTGGGCAGGGTTGTTCAGCAACAGCGAGGCGGTGATAAGCGCATTTGCTTCAATGACTCCATTGCTCATTGGGTCAGTGGTGCTGGACTCTACACAGGAGTCTTGTCAGGTTAGTTCAGGATCCTCCGAAATGTTTCGACCTTGTTGTTCAAGTGAAGGCTATTTTGCAGTAACATGTATGCAAAACTCCAGGGGTTTCAAGAGGCTGTGGTTGGCAGCACTTGGCAGCATGGACCAACTTGGTGGCTTTCTACATAGTAGGCTTGCCACTGTCCGTCCTCCTTGGATTTAAGCTGGGCTTTCATACTAAGGTACAGGCGGGCTTCTCTTTCTGAAATTTTGCATCTATCTCGTGTTTGTTCGACGCAAATCGATGCTAATTTGAACTGCTGCTTTCGAATCCTCACTAACCATGTATAATTGCCTGCTTCAGGGACTGTGGATGGGTCAGATCTGCGGTCTCCTTTGCCAGAACGCCGTTCTCCTGTCCATCACCCTCCGAACCAAGTGGGAAAGATTAAACCTGACGACGAACGGCAAAGAGGGCGGTTTTGTCTGTTGAGAAATGAGAAAGCTTGGTAGTCTCATATCATGTAGTTTTGCTTGCGTGGTGGTTGACTTGAACATCCAACTATAGTTTTGAGAATTGAGATATTAACCAGATTAGTCTGGTGTCTGATGTGCCATCTTACCGTAACTATTGACAGACACTACACTACTATATATGTAGCAGATTTATCCTGAGCATTGCCTGGGCGTAGCAAGTAGCAACTAGGAGCAGCTAAATAAATGCTGCAGCAGTTTTGTTTGATGGAAAATCTGGAGAAGTGTATCGATATCTTTGAAGCACAGCTGCACAAGGCTTGCTAATACGAAGTTGAGAGTACAAAGGGAGTCAGAAAACATGTACATTTGTGTAAAATTCACAAGGTGCTCTGATGCTATATTCCTCACTAACTGGTGAATATACATGGCGTCAGATTCCCACAAAAATATTCATTTATAAGAAAACATCAGCATACATTGCATCACAGTGCTAAAATAGCATATTGTACACTATGATGTGCTGTCCCGTACTAAGAGAAACAACATGGTTATCGCTGTTTGAGCAGATCTCATATGGGTACATCGGCTCCCACAGACGATCTTCTTCCGTGCGGCGCTCCATCAATGCCGGTTGAGAGCTCTGCGACAACAAAGTTCAATCGTCTTAAATGCTTCTTCCAAAACACAACCAACATTTCCTTCATGGCTCCAAGTCAGTATTAGTGGACATTTTGTTAAGTATCATGCATATAGAACTATAGAACAGCGAAGAACCATACAAGTCAATGCTGCTTTCTGGCCAACAAAGTGCAGTAAAGAGTGTGTCAGCAACGCTCCGTGCAAATATTTGCTCGCCTGTTTTGATGCTCCAAATACGAACAGTGCAGTCCTCCCCACCTGACAATGAATGTCTTCAAAATGACAATTTGATGAAAGGATCAATTTGCCACTGTTGTTCCACATTCTATATGGCCTAATAAAGGAGCCGTGTACCAGCTACTAACAGCATAATTTTCTCAAATTGTCATCATGAAAAGTGTTATTATGAAAAGAAATTTGTTGTATTGCAATAGCCCTATAGGGCATATAAATAGTACAAGAACTACAAAGATCCAAACTCTAGACATATAGGAAATGACACTTATACCCTTAACACCCTCTCAAATGCAAGGCATACGCAATAGCATTGCATTTGAAAAGGTTGACACTAAAATAGGGAAAATCCAAAATCCGAGTCTTAAAATGTCATAGCGTACAACTCTTGAAAAACTATGTTGGAAAGATCGTCTCCTATCCGAAATCGTGCGGCAGCCCATAAAGCACAAAATGCAGGGGCCGGGAAGGTAGAGATAAGTGGAAGCAAAATCGACCACAGCAACACAACGAAAAGAACAATGCTTACGTGTGTTTTGTTATGAACTTCATAATTCATTACGTATATCTTATTATATTACTATTATTTCTTTTATTCTTTTGAATTTACAAGTTTGAAGCACAAATGCACAATAGTTATTCAATACAAAAAACTCACGCATTGCTTAATGTGCAAGTTTTACAACTTTATATCAAGCATTTATATCAATGGATAGAGAGTTATCATTGTTGCTCAAGGTAATAATTTTCTTCATTTAAACATTAAATACATATATATGATTGCTTATCTTTGTCTACTGTCCTCATTTTTAATTTAACCGCCTAGGCCCCCTAGGTGCTAGACCCCACCTCACCGCCCACGTAGCGCCTAGTGCCTTCTTGAGCATTGCCAATATTTGAGGACAGGCAGCCAGATAAAGAGAATAAAATCATGAAAACCCCATCTATTTTGAATACAAATAAGCTCAAGACACAACAGACACAAAAGGTAATAATATTATTCCAAAGTATAACATCATTCTGAAACCAGCATTCAGTCCAAAGTCGGTCATCATTTCAAAGTACAAATGGCACATGCCAATATCTGTCTAATGATTCCTTGCAATGGAAACACTTGGCAACAACAATGGAAGCAACCAACACAGTGTCAGAATTCAAGGCCAAGTTTGCCGATTACAAGAATCCAACGCAAGAAATTAATAGCTTCGCTATAGAGATTGCTTGCTGATCAATACGTCGATGCAGCAAAGCACCACCATTTGTTGCAGTTGAACAACAATTATATCATCTTTTAACTACCAGGGCTTCTGTCTAAGTTATCAAGCAGTAAAACTGCAATATGGAGCAATCTTGATGTGGGCAAGATTTCCAAAAGACATGTATCGTTGATTCATTGTAGAACAAAATAAGCATCCAGCTAAATAACTAACAGAAGACAGTAAAATTAATGAGAACTAGATGATAATCTTGACACCTTCAGCGCTGCAGCCTCCTCCTTGCAAGGGCCGGGCTTTTCTTTGGTATGTAGACTTTGTAGCTGACCTAACAAATGCAAGAAAGCCAATTAGATACGATGAATAATAGTTGAAGCATGACAATTCAAGCACTTGAAGCAACAGTGGAAGGTTTATTGCTCACCTGCACCGTCTCTCCATCATGCATTCTAGAGAGAGTCTTTTTCTCAAATTGAGAACCATCCTTGCCCTCAATCCCAGCCTGGCTATTGCCCTCAGCAGTAGACAAAATAGAACCATTAGGAGTTGAAGCTTCACTTGTCTTTCTACCATCTCCATTAGTTCCTTCAGCTTTTTCATTCTCAATAGGAAGGTGCCTGACTTCACTACCACTTCCAACAGGGGCAGAATTCTCGCTAGCTGTAAGGGGCGTGACAAATGTACTACCATCAAGCCCTTCCTTAGAGGGTATGCTCACAACTGATCTAACTTTGGGAGTTCCATCCACATGACTCACCCCTGCACTGCTTCCTAACCTTTGCTTTACAGTAGCAGAACTCCCCGGAACACTTCCCAGCCTTTGCATTACACTACCGCTATTCCTACCATCCTGTGACCTAATTTCAGAAGTTGAAAGAGTCACTTCTAGACTGCTTCCCTGCTGTTCAATTGGAGTGCTAGTATCACCAGCCTCAAGTATTCCAGGTGATCCAGCCCCACAACTCATCCCGGGACTGTTTTCCGGCTTCGAAGGACTCATACCATTCCCAGAATCATTTAATCTAGGTGATCCAGCAGAATGGCTCACTCCAAGACTGCTTCCCTGCCTCTGAAAAGGGGTAACAGCAGGCCTTGCTTCAGCAATTTTCGTGACAGTATTCTGGGGACTACCTGTTACCACTTCCTTGTCTGTACCATTGTAATCTGTCTTGCCTGCCATGGCTGCCGCTCCCCTGAACTTTCTGAAGTTCTCGAGAGCTTTCTGCCTGAGAATCAGCTCCAGATCCTCAGCTTCTGGGCTTCCACTACCAGCAGGTAAGATCTCTTCTGTTTCATTAGCATCGTTTGAAGGTGGGGTCTTCATCTTCTCCAAGCCCACATTCTTCTCGTACCCATAAATATCATTCTTCCCCTTCTTGGAAACAGCAACCGCCTCCTCATCCCTATCAACATCCTCAATCGAGTTCTTCTCAGTCCAGGAGGCACAGCGATTGTCGTCGTCTTGCGCAATCTTATCCCTACTTGCATCATCACTCGTGCCAGCGACCCTCCGCTTCCTGCTCTTACTCTTGCTCCGGCTACTGCCAGTACCTGCTGCATTGCTCAAGTAGCTCCCCGATATCGGCGTCCTTCTCCTCTTCCGATCCTTGTCTCTGTCCCTCCCCCTCCCTTTCCCCTTCATAGTATCTCTGGAGCGGCTCCTGGGAGGTGGGCTCACTGACCTCTCCGAGGCACTGCTGCTGCTATGGCACGTCGAGCAGCTGCGGTGGGAGTAGCTCCTGGACACCGAGGAAGAGCTACTACGGTTTGGACTAAGACTACGGTGGCGGCGGCGGCGGCTGCTACCCTTGTTCTTCTTGCTCTTCTTGTCGGCAATCTTCTTCTTGGAGCGCTTGCGGGCAGGAGAATCAGAGTCGGAGAGGGAGCGACTGCGGCTGCGGCGGCCACGCCGGCGCTTACCCCGTGAGGATCGGATCTTCTTGGGCTTGGTCTCATCCTACAAAGAAGCTTCAGTTAGTAGGGTTTCCCGAAGAGAACAGTTCAAGAATTGGCAACGTCCTAATTTTCAGTCTAAAATTTAAGCAATTGGCATGACGTCTTCGATTTTCAGTCCAAGAAACAACAATTGGCATCCTAAAGGACAACAAGATCCTAAACGAGAACCGGAAATCTGGAATCCAGCAAATCTCAAGGGCTGTACCCTGATCCCTAGGCTAATCGAAATTTCAAGAAACGGAGACAGACCGGGAGGGTGTTGCGGTTACCTCTTCGGCGGCCTTCCTCGCGGTTTTGCTCTTCATCAGGCGGCACCTGGAAGAAGACAGCAGAGAAAAGAGGAGGGAAGGGAGGGGCAAGGCAGGAAGGAGATGATTACCCGGAGGAAGAAGAGGAGGAGGAGGTTGGCGTTGGATTCCGCTCTTCCCTTCCCTGGGGCTGGATTGGAGGCCAAGGGAATTTCTCTCTCTCTCTCTCTCTCTCTCTCTCTCTCTCTGCGCGTCGCCTCTGTTCTCTTCCCCTTTTGTGCGCGTCAGTGTGTGTCCAACTTGGATAGGATTCCGCTTCACCTCTTTTGCCGGTGCTTGTGTGCAACTGCAGCAAATATGCAACTCCTCTTTCTGCATATTCCCTCTCCCCTCCTCTCGCGTTACATCTTATCGCTGCCATGTCCGCATGCTTTGCCCGTGTGTGGCAAACAACTAAAGAAGGAAGAATCTAAACATTGTGAAATTTGGACCGCCGGCCGATCAAGTAAACAAGATATCATCATCTATTCTTGGATACATCCCATGATCATGCATGATTCTGCTATTATTTTTTTATCTTTTTAACGATTTTTGACTTCTTTCGTCAACTTACTATTCATTAGATTAATAAGACACAGCTCAAAATAACAGGTCCTAAACTTGGTGAATCTCGGAGCGCTACTAACGGTTAGCGAGGCACGATTTCAGATCAAACCATGGATGATTGTGTTCTTCCACTTGTATGGAGGCCCCCATACAGCAAGCTTTGCGTTCTGACGCGGCAAACCAATCCACTCTTATGGAATCATGGACCAGATGCTACAGGTACAGGGTTATTGTTAGTATACACTCAGTTTTTCCTTACTCATAAACTGTGTGCCTTTTTAGGCATAGGCTGAAAGTTTGTTCCAAGAACGTGTATCAACTCGATGTAACGAACTTGGGATTTAATAAAGTCTTCCTTATCCAAAAAAAAAAATACACCCAGTTGCTTTGCTTAGTCCAGCTCAGGCCGGTGATTTGGCTGACAGTAGTTCCTCAGGCCAAGTCACCAGTCTATTCGCCAACTTAAGACTCTTGCCTGGCCAAACCACAGATCAACCACAAACCATGGGCGCTGAAATTCCAATGATATTTGTACCGGTAAAAAAACACAAATGTCCTCAAATTTCAGCTTCCCCGGGAGATCAAACCACGAGGTACATGAGTTGACAAATACATTGCATTGCATACTACTGATCAGTTAACAAGTAGATTGAATGCAACAACATGAAATGAATATTTCAATGATATTTTACTGGAACGCTAAGTTTCAGAAGACAGAAAGACAAGACCCAAGATAATTTTTTGGTTCGCCATACACTGAAAGAGCGCTACGTCTATGTACAGCAAATGGATAGAGTGCATCATCTAAATTATTGGAACTAAGATTGTTTCCCCCTGTGTTTACCGCTCATGTCAAGACCTAGACTTTGTTCGTAAATGAAGAACGGAGAGGTAGCACACAATTTTATTTCTGAAAAAAAGTGCAGTAACATACAAGTTACCAGAGAAATTTGTATTTGTAAAAACAAAAACATGATTGTCCTGAAGGTCAGTTTTCACAGAGACACCAGGAGGCACACAAATTGAGAAATACTACATCCCATACTAGTCAGATCAGACTGCAAGAACATAGCGATGAAAATTTCGGTGTTATGTTACTGCAACACTGAATCTCAGAAAACAGAAACAGACTCAAAGTTATTTTTTGGTTCGCCATATACTAAAAGAGCACTACGGCTATACACAACAGATGGATAGACTGCACCATCTAAATTATTTGTACTCTGATTGCTTCTCTACTATGTTTATTTCTCATGTCAAGAGCTAGACTTTGATTGGAAATGACTAACTGGGCAATCAACACGACATAATGATCATACACTGTCAAGCCATACGACAACTTGTTCTATCGATGGACGCTGCCGAGGGTCAGTGTTGATGCACCTGCAGGCCGTCTCGAGGACCGACAGCAGTTGTTTCTCATGTGCTTTGCTCCATATCATGTTGTCGAAAATCTGCTCTTCCTTCTTCTCAGATTTCATCTGAAGAACCCAGGAGACCAAGTCCCTGGATCCCTTGGCTTTGGACACATCCACAGGCCGTCTACCGGTGAGAAGTTCCAGCAGGACGACACCGAAGCTATAGACATCCCCTTTCGGAGTGGCGATCAGCGATTGACTGTACTCCGGTGGTATGTACCCTATGGTACCAACTAGATCAGTAGTCACATGAGTGTCATAGGGCTGTATTAGCCTTGCTAGTCCAAAATCAGCCAGGTGTGCTTCAAAATTTTCATTCAGAAGAATGTTGCTTGACTTCACATCACGGTGGATGATGTTGGGTTCACAATCCTTGTGCAAGTAAGCCAACCCCCTGGCTGAACCCTGCGCAATTTTGATCCTTGACTCCCATTTCAGCATATAACCACCATCTGCCCTCACATGCAGCCAGTAGTCCAGGCTATCATTCTCCATGTATGTGTAGATAAGCAACCTATCGTTTCCATAGCGGCAGTACCCTCTGAGTGAAACAAGATTTCTGTGTTGAGCCTGCGACAGTGCTTCCACCTCAGCACGGAACTCCCTCTCCATCTGTCCACAATCACCAGAGAGCCTCTTCACTGCCGCCTTCGTTCCATCAGGAAGGTAGGCCTTGTACACCAGACCAAACCCACCACATCCTATTATGTTGGCCTGATCGAAGTTGTTCGTTGACCTGATAAGGTCACTGACAGTTAGTTCCTTGGCAGAATCCTGAAAGAATAGCACTGGCTTCAAGTAAGAATCATATGTGTCATGACAGGAGCCCTCAATATCTTCATCATCAATACTGTTGACCTCCCTCTTTGAAACGTTAACCAAAATAACAGTTAAAAATACAGCAAGGGCCAACCCAACACAGATTGCTACTCCAAGTATTTTGTTTTTCCTGTTCCTGATGCTTATTGCAGGCTGTATCTCCTCATTGTTAATAGGAGTATCTCCAGACTGATTTAGGTTGCAAGAACTTGACCTGCACAAACCAGGGTTGCCCTCAAAACTTGAGTTTGTGAAGGTGAAGAACTGCCCTCCATTTGGGATCGGCCCCACCAAGTGATTGTGAGCCACACTGAACTTTGACAAGAAGGTGAGCTCCGTCAGGGATGACGGAATCGATCCACCGAGATTATTGAATGACAGATCAAGAACCTCCAAATTCTCCATCCTGGAGAGTGCATCAGGAATGCTCCCGGATATGTCATTGTTGCTCAAATCCAGCACATGTAGCTCCTTCAAGTTTCCAAACTCTGCCCAGATAGTCCCGTTCAGACCATTGTCGTTCAAGAACAGCGAGGGCGGGAAGTTGGAGAGCTGGTTATATTGGCGGCCACTTGTGCTTCTGTTATGCTTCACGTACAATGGCATGTTAGTGAAAGCCATACCCTGTGAACGCCGGGCAGTGACAAGGCTCTTCAGCTGCGTCAAACTCTTCGGTACCTCGCCAACCAAGGAATTGTTTGATAGATCCAAGTAGCTCAAGAACTCAAACTCACCAATCCACGACGGGATGGCCCCAACCAATTGGTTCCAGGACAAATCGAGCACCTCCAATTTTTTGCACTGAGCCAGCCATTCTGGAACCCTTCCCCTGAGAGCACAATCACCAAGTGCCAGCACCTCCAGGGTCTTAAACCCACCAATGCCATCGTCCGGCAGCTCCTCGCCACCGAAATTTTTGGTGAGAATCAGTGTGGTAAGGTTCTTGCAGCCACGGAGCACGTTAAGTGCCCCTGAGATGTTGTGCAAGCTGTTGTTTGACAGCGAGAGCATGGAAAGCGACCTGAGCCGGCTGTAATCCTCGGGCAATTGCCCGGTCAAGCTGTTCTTGGCAAGGCTGAGCGACTTGAGCTCACCACAATCCGTGAGGCTAATCGGGAGTGATCCATTCAAGTGGTTTGTAGCAAGGTCAACAGAAGCAAGAAATGACATACCGGAGAAGTTGACACGAGCAATTGGACCAGACAGGAGTTGTTCCGGAGGTCAAGTTCACGGAGAGATGACAGCAACGACAGCGACGCCGGCAGCAATCCGGAGAAGCCATTGGAGTGCGCGGCCAAATTCTCCAACGATGAGAGGTCGCCGAACACGTCCGGGAGATGGCCGGAGAACTGGTTGACGGACAAATCCAGAAAGGTGAGGTTTTGAGCTCGCGGAGGCGAGAGCTCACCTGGCCGGTGAGCCCATTGGACGCGAGGAGAGCTTCAGCAGGCCGGTGATGTCGAAGAGCGCGGTGGGGAGGGCGCCCTTGAAGGAGTTCGAGCCGAGGAAGAGCTCCTGGAGCGTGGCGGCGCAGCGCGGCGGGTGGGCGGACGAGGGGAGCGCACCGGCAAGGCGGTTGGTGGAGAGGTCGAGCACCCGCAGGGTCGGCGCGCCGGCGCAGAGGTCGGGCGCGAGCGCGCCGGAGAGCGAGTTGTTGCTGGCGTTGAAGGCGACCAGGTTCGGCAGCGCGGCGAGGTCGAAGAGCGAGCCGTTGAGCAGATTCGAGGACAGGTTCGCCGCGCGGAGGCCGGCGGCGCCGGCGACGGGGAGACGCCGCCGGAGAGCGTTGTGGCTGAGGTCGAGGTACTCCAGCCGCGCGAGGCCGGCGAGGGAGGCCGGGATGGGCCCCGCGAGGCCGCGGCCGGGGAGGCGCAGCGCCATGACGCGGCCGGCGGCGTCGCAGCCCACGCCGTCCCAGGCGCAGCAGGAGTCGCCAGACCACGCGGCGCGGAGGACGGGAGCAGTGAGATTCCCGGCGAAAGCCCGGAGAGCCAGCAGGTCGTCCGGGTGGCACGCTGCACCCTGAGCCGGCGAGGGCATTAAAGCAGAGAGCGCCAAGAAGGGGAGCAGGAGCGGCAAGAGCGAGCATTTCGCCATGGATTCAGCTTCGGTGTACAACGCAATTGCAGGAAGACAGCAAGAAACTGGCAAGGCGGCGAGGGGAAAGAAGGTAGGGTAAGCTCTCCTCCTCTCCTCTCCTCTTCTCTTCTCTTGGTGCTGTCTGTGTGCCTCCTCTCTGTGCTTGATAAGTGGAGCGGAGACTCGGGAGTGAAACGGTGGAGGAGTGAAGTGGAGTGGAGTTGTTCGAAGCAGCAATGATGTGAGCGTCTGAGCGACAGAGCGAGCGAGGATGGGGGATGGGGATGGGAGACGCTCTCGATCTGCTCGACTACTCGAGTCCAAACTCCAAAGTACACATGACCATACGTCACTCATACGACAATCCTTGGAAGGAGCCAGAGAGGATAGAAGAAGAGAGGGTTGCGTCAAGAGAGAGAACGCAATGGCAACGGGTTTGGGTTGTGTGAGGTCCGCCGTTTCCCTCGTGTTTCTCAAATTAAGGCCTTTTTTTTTTTGCTTTTCAGCCAATATTTAGTTTCAATTTTTATCGGTCGATATTATTCATCAAATCTATTAACTATATCTAAAAACTATTGATCATATCTTAAAAGAACAAAATCATACTCTTCTCATAATGTAGATGAACTCAAAGAATCTCCACACGACCTCCCTTAAGGCCGCAATATGATGAAGGTGATTCAGGCAAGCGACGACCCAACCGTCGAGTTGGCATAGCCCATCGTATTGTCTCTTAATCACAGGGTTATCCTCTAGACCTATTTGTTCAAAGACATTCTAGAGTACGGCAAACCACACCTGAACTCTCTCTAGAGGATAGGTGCTGTCTTGAAAAGAAATAAGTTATCATCCACTTTAGCATTTAGCTAGATTAATTTTCTTCTACTGCTAGAACTAAGGGCAATTGATTTTTTTTCAATACTACATGTCATGGATGTTTTTAGATTTAGCTTAGTATGAGTCTTGATGTGTCTGCAAATGAGATTGTGAATTAGGAACCGGAAATTGTCACATTTGTACCCGCCTAATATGGTGGAGGTGGTGAGCAGTGGCGAAACTTGGATAAAAATAGAGAGCGGACCCAAAGAACTAAGCTAAATTGAGACAAATATAACAAATATATAGTCTTGTGCAATTGAAATTCATACATAAATAAAAGAAGATGGTGTTTCTATGCTTTCCTCAATAGTGATTTACACAATTTTTAAAGTATGATGAATGACGGATAGATATTACTTACCTTTTCATTTACGTCCCCTCCCTAGCTCGATGTTGCCTCGCCGCCGACCCTCCTCCGCTCCTCCACACCGGGACACACTACACCGATGTTGGTCGCCAAGCGCCAGCTGCGGCTGTCGATCACCACTACCTAGGGTTTCTTCTTCAATGGTTCTTCCTCAACCTCAGGTGCACTCTATTCTTCAAATTGAGCTGAGGATTAGGGATGGTTGGATGCCTGAGTGGCATAGGCCGATAGGGGAACGTGTGGTGAGGTAGGATAGATATGAGTGAGGCCATAAGTAGGCCTTGTGGGCTTTGGCAAAGGCCCACGAACCAGCTTCCTAGTCAGCCTTCTTTTCTTCTTTTTTTTTACAGCTCGCCCAACGGCCAACGCCTACGGATAGAGATGGCAATGGGTACCCGAAACCCGATACCCGGTGGGTTTTTACTCTATTAGGGCATGGGTCTGAGTCAATTTCCTAACTCATGGGTCTCTTAATGGGCAAAAAGCCCGACCCATCGGGTCTGCCGGGTTCGGGTACGTTCCTATAGTACATAAACCCGTAAACCCATGGGTAATATAAACCCGATCCATAGGAGTTATAAACTCAGTCTCCCAGCCTCCTAGGCAAACCAGCCCAGCCCATAGGCCATTAGCCATTTAGCCCCAAGCCCCCAATGCGGCAATGCCCCATACTTATCTTGTAGAAGATCTGAATTTAATAACAAGGAACAGGAAAATTTGGATACTTAGTACAAATCCCAGTCCCTTTTCATTAGAAATCGAACACACAAAACCGAGTTGTTTTGGAGCTTGAACTCCAGATTTACATCGAGGCTATACTAACAGCACTAGCTAGCTAGAGCACATCAGGTAAATTTTGATCTGAAGTCTGAAAAGACCAGATTTGTTTTTGCAGTTTACATACAGGGTGTATTCATCCAAATTCATAGAAAGTAACATTTGTAAACACGCAAGACAACTAGGAGGTAGGATTAAGAGCTGACGCTAGCGCGCTCTATTACATTTGTGAGTTTTAATGGTATAAATTCATTCCTTATTTTTTCCTCGAAAATAAACTCATTCCTTCTTTCGTAACTAATCAGAGGTACTAACACCGATCTCTTGTGTAGTGCCCATTCATGCGTGAAACGCGTAGATAATGAGATAAGTAGCGCTAGAGCCAGTTCATGAGTTCTCTAAAGAAGACAGATTAAAACCCGTAATAACACCTTTACATATACTAGTTGCTAAGCACTGCACTGTCTGCAATCTGCACAGCTGTTGTCGGGCACGAGTGACCTGTGGGTACCCGTTACTCGAGTGGGCATGGGTTTGGGCAAAAATCTGTACCCGTCACGGGTATGGGTTTTTTAGCGGGCACATACAATTTTTATGTGCACGAATTTGAAATAGCAAAACTCAATGGGTTTGTGCCCGTTGCCATCTTGGCTACGGAGACAAGCAGGCAGCCGAGCTACCGAGGGCCAAGGCCGCTGGAGATGAGGGGGTGAATGGGAGGAGGGTACCGATGCCGGTGGAGGCTACAAATTGTTTTGGAGTCTACTGCTGGCCAAAGTCAACATGCATGTCAGCAGGATCCTCGGGAAATGTGAATAGGACTGGAATTTGGACCCTCGAAGCTTTCGTGCCGTGGAAGCTCAGCAGGCTGGTAGTACTTACTGCTCCCCGCATTAAATTGAACAAGATAACTATCTGCATGCATGGCGGCTGATAGTGTCTGATGAAGTAGCTTGCAACCATTTTCTCGCTGGAGCAGCCGCCACGAGCCCTAGACCACAGCTCCGTCGTCCCTCCATTAATCCATCTCCATTCTTCTCCAGTGTTCTCGTTGGCGTTGAGTAGGTAGAGGATCCTTTGATTTTTAAAAGTAGATATAGAATTTTTAATCTTTTCTGTTTATCTTTCTAGATTAAATTTTCTACTTTTATCTTCGGCAAGCTCTTAGCCATATTTTATTTACCTATGATAGGTTTCATCGGAGACTCATCTAGATGACAATGGTGACGCTTCCACCGAAAATCAACACAAGGCTGAGAAGGGTGCAAATAAATCATCTCTGATTTTCTTCCGACGAACAACACCGCTACTAAGACATATGCCCTATACATCAATAGAGATCATTCATGATCTACTTCCCACTACCATGTTTATTGGTAATCAAGACACCGTTGCAAGATACGGAGTCGATGACGAGGAAGCTAAAGAAGTTCAGCACTTTTATCGACTCAAGGACTTGATGGCAATTTGTTGTTCATCTATAATCTTCAATATAAAAGTCGGGCACTTGTGCACTTTCATTGAGTTATTAATGTAATTCAGAAGATTTTTCTAAAAAAACTAATTTCACTCCTTTAAATGTACCCCTGATAATATAATAATAATGTCCCTACCTCCCTCTGAAAAAAACTATTTTTACTGCTAGTGTATGCAGCATGCATGGTAGATGAAATTAATAGAATTCATGTATGGCATAATGCAAAAACCTAATGAGCTTATACATGCACGCATGCTTCACCTCTGAATTGGGGTAGTAATCTCTTGAATTTTTTAATTAATCATTTTATTCAGAATTACAAAAATATACCTACGATTATTTTTTGCACTTTTGACCTCATGTCGCCCAACCGTTGGGTGATTTTGTCTAGTTGCCAACCGTTAGGTGACACGTGGCCAAGTCGCCCAACAGTTGGGCGACTAGTCCATGTTACCTGATGGTTACACGACTTTGCCCTAGGCGACTAGGGGATATTTACCCCCACGCGGCCAACATCTCCCCCATTTGGCCGATAGCAAGAAAGAAGGGGGAGAAAGGGAGAAGAAAAAGAGGGGAGAAGGAGAGGAAAGAAAAGAAAGAGGAGGGGAAGAGAGGAGAAAGAGGAAAGGGAGGGGAAGAGAGGACGAGGATAAGGAATCTGCGCATCGATAATGGTGTGTTTTTTTATATTTTTTGCATAATTATTTTTGAAGCATGGTAGGATAGTAATTGAAATCATTGAATTTTTAGTTTAGAAACTAATGGCGATTTAGTTAATAACAATTGCATTACCATTTAGATCGCTTTGTTGTGCATTTGAAGGTGCAATTAATTTTGTGAGTCACTTATAAATTATGGGTGTGTTTGGTTGCCTGAATCTCCTTCGTTCTGATTGGGTGGATCCGTATAATCTGAGAAAGAGTCTGTTTGGTTGCCTGTATGAGTGGATGCAACCTGCATGAGCGGATGTAAAAATACGTCCTCATCCTGGATGGGTGGATACGCTCAAAATGAGCTTCACTGGCCATCCTGGATGGGTTGATGTAGTGTATCTTATGCGGTCCCACGTGTCGACCTCTCGAGTTTGGTAGATCGCATCCGCTCATACAGCAACCAAACAACATCTCGCTTTTTGCATCCGCTCATGCAACCTCACCAAACATCTTCTTTTTCTGAAATACGATTCCACTCTCACTGCATCCACTCGGTCGGGATATACGATACAACCTCCATCCATGAACCAAACACACCCTATAGAAACCCCTAATTATTATTCTTAATAGGCATTGAAAAATTAAAAACTGTTCATGACAATTAGAATGGGACACACCAATTTAAAATAGTACATGATGATTTAAATAGCATTTGAGTTGTAAAAATTCACAAATGACTAAAATAAAATTTTGTCAATTGCTTATAAATTGTACAAACCCTGTAATTAGTATTCTTAATAGGCATTGAAAAATTTAAAACTGTTCGTGATGCTTAAAATAAAATGTGCCGATTTAAAATAGTACGCGATGATTTAAGATTACGCATAGCGACTAAAACTGTACGCAACGATTTAAATAGCATTTGAGTTGTAAAAATTCACAAATGATTAAAATAAAATTTTATCAGTCGCTTATAAATTGTACAAACCTTGTAGTTAGTATTCGTAATAGGCATCGAAAAATTTAAAACTGTTCGTGATGATTAGAATAGGACACACCGATTTAAAATAGTACGCGACGATTTAAATAGCATTTGAGTTGTAAAAATTCACAAATGACTAAAATAATTTTTTGTCAGTCACTTATAAATTGTAGAAACCCCATAAAATTTAGTATAATTCATTTAATTATTGTATTTGAGATTTACTTTATGTTATATCTGTAAATAATTATGTCATAATTACTTGCTTAAAATCGATTTGTAGATATGGCTCACGACGTTGGTGGTTCGGACTGGTCTTTCAGCTTGCTGGACCAGCACATCAACGCGTAGCACCGCACGAGACGTCGTGTCATGCAACCTGAGGGCAGGGGCAGGGAGACCGGGTTAGGGGTGGTCCGCTGAGATACCCCGATAGGTTGGAGACTAGACCCGCACTAGAGAGATAGGTTTGTGTACAAATTATGGCACATCTTTTTACGATATTTGCACTATGTACTAACTTCTTTGTGCTTTGTAGGTTGAGCGCTGCTGGCCTTTTACCTCTTGCACGGATGGTGGAGGCCACCAACGAGGAAGTCGCTCCAGTCGAGGAGGTCAGGAAGGTCTAGGAGTGGCCACGATGGTTCCTGTCCGACCGACTGTTGCTGACAGCTCTACTGGATCGGTAGTAGCTCGAGACGTACACCTTCAACCTACCATTCAGAGAGATGGCCTCCACTCTGCAGGACGTCGTGATGCAACTTGGCCTGCCTATCACGGGAGAGGTTGTCTCCCCGGAGGATGCGCCTGCCAACTGGCCGGGTGACCTGCTGGATAGGTTTCATGGGGTTCTTCTAGCTGAGGCCACGGTAGCGTACTACGTCTTTGTTGTGCAATAGAAGCGTGGCTCCCCTATGCGGTGGCTTTTGCAGTTCCGGGTACATATGTTGTCTATTTTCCTATTTAGCGATGCACTATCTTTGATATATGACGAACATACACACACACACACACACACACACACACACACACACACACACACACACACACACACACACACACACACACACACACACACACACACACACATATATATATATATATATATATATATATATATATATATCCCCTGTTATTTATACTATATATGACACTAAATTAGATCACCAGTAATTAAAACCTTCCAAATCAATTGTGAGGATTTGGTATCCGAACAAGTTAGTGAATTTGAATTTGAGAGAGCCTAGATCATCCATATTTCCCCAAAAGACTAAGGAGTGCAGTGTATACTGTATGATCAAGGAGGACCCCCCAAATCTTCCAAATTAATGCTGTATATCTCACAAAAATTCACTGAAATATATAAGACAAGATATATGGAAGTTTGACTACGACTATCTTCCAAACGTGCAGCTACAATGAACGAAATATATATCTATAAGATTAGATCTGGAAGTTTGAGTAAATGTTGTAGCTATAAGGAACAAAATATATATCTCGAAGGTGTAATACAAGATCTGGAACAAAATATATGCCACCTATATATAACAATGAAACACAATAGATACTTGAGCAACGCATCACCCAGAGGAGAGGGCAGTGTAGCATCCAGCAAAAGCTTCTGACCAAATTATTCGTTGATGGGAACAAAGAAGAGCTTCAGCTTAGCATGCCTTTCGTACTTGTTGATGCTGTTTATCGTCATGGCTTCCGCTAAACGCCCTCCTGGTAATATACCTGTTTCCATTCACATCAACGCCCTTGTTGGGACAACTTCTGTTCATTTTAAAGGAACAATTGTATATATGTTGTGCGTGCATGCAGAAGACGATGTTTTCTGCGACGTGAAGAGCAAGACATGGGGCGGCGGGCTGTGCATGAAGCACGGCACCTGCAACAAACCCTGCGTCGCCGAAGGCTTCGACAACGGACACTGCGGCGACTTCCCCAACGTCAGGACCTGCTACTGTAACAAGAACTGCGGCCACTGAATAATATAGGACGCTCATGTCTGTGCCATGCATGGCCAATGAAATAAAATTGGAAAAAAGGGGATGTGTGCCTAACTGCTTTACCCCTCTTGACTACAAAACCGTCGTACATAAGAAAGCGATTGTAATGACCTGAATTTTTCAAAAATTTGAAGTTTAATTGAATTTTCAAATTTCATTGCAAATTCCAATTCCTAAGCCTAATCTCCAGATTTATCATCCTAATCCCGCACTAATCTTAAGGCAAATCTCCTCCCCTCCACCTGTTTTTGCGCGGCACTGTTCATCCACCCGAAACTACCCCGCCGCCTGATCTTTCCTTCGCCACCGCGGAGCCGTTCTCGCGCCTTCCCCACGCCAGCGCACCCCTGCCAACTCGCCACCTCGCCCTTCGGAGCCCTTCCCCGCCAGCTGCCCTTCCCGGCCCTTCCCGCCCGTGAGCCATCGCCGCCACGCCCTCTCCTGGCGCCGAACCGCCTCCGGACGCATGTGAAAGCCAGAGGCCCCTTCAACCGCCCTCACGCACACCAGTGAAGCTCCCCATCCACCGAATTCGCCTCTTGCCCCCTCCATTGCCGGGAATGGCCGAATTCCCCAATCCCGTGCCCTAACTCAACTAGTATAGTGCCCGTGCTAACGCCACGGCGGTATTTCAGGAATGCACATGAAAACAACCAAATGACGATATTTTTTTTCATAGTTTAAGTTTCACGCAATTGTATATCACCATGTATATAATCTGGAAAACACTCATGTATATCACCAGCAAGTTCAAGTCATGAAATTACAAGCCTAGGCCAATTATAATGCATAACAAGGCAATAATAAGTCATGTCTCGCCTGAACCATTTAATTTCTGATTTGCTTAAGTAGGTCTTAGAGTTCTCCAGGGATAATGTCTTTACATTCATTTTCACTGCTCTTCAAAATGTCCACCAAGAAATTCGTCCTCAGTGAATGTGATCGTTGTGCATGGCAGATAATAAGTTAACTTATTAATTTGCTATGTAGTCTACAAAATATACATAGAGAATATTATATGCTCACAGTGTTGATAACTGGTAATCTTACGCCATTCCACGACCACATGAAACTGTATACAAGGAAGCCTGACAGGTTGCTGGAGAAGAGCACGTGTTTAATTGTTATAGATAAATCAAATGATATTTGATAATAAAAATAAAACATATTATAAGTTATTACCATCAGTAGTTTTGGAACCCATGTTGGAAATTTATGGCCTTGATAAAAATATCGTCTTTCCACGCAGGATGTGCCAATTCCATGGCGAGTTTGAAATTATTGGCAATGTTATGTAATTTGTGTATATATGGCATGCATGGATCAGAACCCTTAAACATTCCATTTTTAGGATGAGGATCCATAATGGACACAGTTCTGGTACCCATGTCTAGTATGTATAATGTGTAGTGCTCCATTTGACGGTATGGCAGTAGAACCTATAAACAAACACCGAGTCTATAAGTGACAAATGATAAAACACAAGTTTTTAAAGGAGTATATAGAACATATCTTACACTGCTGCAATGTGAAATATCGTACTCCATGTCGAAGCCAAGATTCAAGCAATTTTGCGAGTTTTTTGCGGTCTAGCTTGTCACACCGCCGCGGATCTCGTCCAAACTGAGATATGGACTGTTCATTTTGCAAAATTTAGAATTATTTGTTTAATACACACACACACACACAACAAGGGAACAATTATATCAACTTACACAGAACTGGAGGTCCATGTAGTGGAATTTGTCATCTAACTACAACAAGGCTTCGTTGCACGCAACCGTCCGAACACCCATGTTGAAGCAATCACAATCAATGGGTTTATTTGCATCTAAAATATCTCTAAGTGTTCTGAGACTTAAAGAAATTGGATATGGTCTGGTGCTTCGAACCCATTCTTTGCTACAAAAAAAAAACAAAGACCAGGAACGAATTAGTTGATCACATCTTAGTATATTAGTATATGCAATTAATTAGCAAAAAATACTTACTCTAAACACTCTTCATCGTCTATCGACCAGATGCATGTGCTCAACCAATACAATAGTTCCTTTCTCCGCTGAATATTTTGGCGGATGGTTGAGGACCAGAAGAATTTCGACGCTTGAGTGACCTCACCCGGATTATCGATCATTATGACATCATCTAGATTATCGCTGACCTCTTTATCTTGTTCATCATCCTGGTACCCTCTCGCTGTGTTTAATGGTGCCCGTGATAACGCTACGGTAAAATACAAAAGAAGATAAAATTTGTAAAAAATAAAACGAACAATCAGATTCTTTAAGATTCACGTCTCATATATTGTATAACCAAATATTTTTGTCACAAAATAAATGTCACATAAATACGTGACCGGTCGGAACCACCCAACACGCAATGCTCAAAAGCCTACAACCGATTCCCAGGTCTTGCGACCGCTTTGCGAGACCATACGACCGGTTAACAGAAGCTACGACCGTTTATCGCGTGATTTAAACATATGTTCAGTAGCAATCACACACAAAAAACAAAAAACTGAAATGCCAATGTATTCAGTTGAAAGTAGAAATCATATCAGCATTAAAATGAGCCCATGAATAATACATGCACTAAGAAATTCTCATCAGAGCTTGCATACCGTGGACCATAAGGTTCTTCTTCCCTTAAAATTTTCCATGGAAATTATAAATATGTACAAGCATTTACAACACCTGAGCACACACTACACCTCAGTCAGAGCTCACAAGGTCTCTTGTCAAAATTCACAAGCTGCTCCATGATCAGCCACATCCTAGGACAAGGAACATCTTCTGCATGAATGAATAAGCCATGCGTCACTGTCATAAAACAATTGTGAACAAATCATTATCAACAGCTCAAAGTTATTTTACATGAGAATCATAAGCATAGAAGATGTTATCCCGTGTAACAAGAGGCAGCTTCTCGATGTACATAAACAAGCGCCTGAGGTTATCTATAGTCACTGTTGCCATGTCAATTACATCTCGGTAATCAGTGAACATCCACAGATCACCAGAATTTACTCTCTTGAGGCTGTCACGGCAGAAGGGGCAGTATTGAGATCTTGAGCGCCTGCAACCAGGATAACGCATGTTTTCAATGCATGCAACAATATCTTTGCAGCAGACGGTTCGGTGAGCAGATCATCATTCATATAGCAGAGAAAGCTGTTTTGAAGTTCATGTAATGAAGGTAGCATTCCTTCTGCTCAGGTAATGGTATTTTCTGCATTCATTCTGTTCATGTAGACATGTAATGTAAGATATGTAAGATATTCCATTCTTACCATCTGAGTTTTTTTTAGAATTTAACAGCAGAGTTTTTTTAGAACTTAACAGCAGAGTTTTAGTAAAATGCTACCATTGAGATAGCCAAATATGCATGTAATTCTGAGACAAGGAACCAAAGTGTCAGTATTTGGGATAACTCCGTGGTTATGTCATAAGAAGACTAAACATAGTTATCTTAAACCAAC
The DNA here is from genome assembly GCA_036346575.1 of Dendrocalamus sinicus. Classification (NCBI taxonomy): domain Eukaryota; kingdom Viridiplantae; phylum Streptophyta; class Magnoliopsida; order Poales; family Poaceae; genus Dendrocalamus; species Dendrocalamus sinicus. Next base: position 162,765 of record JAYEVI010000079.1, on the reverse strand, counting down.
TGACATATTATCTTACACTGTCATATATATGGTCAATGCTCACAAGTAAACTTTGTGCTTCCTGGCAGAAGTTAAATGGATCTTGTTTTACATATCAAAATCCCATGAAGACAAGTGATATCAAGGATCAGGCCTAGTGAGAGAAGCACAAAATTGGCAAACAAATGCAGAGACTGTTGCAAATTTGTAGTACCTTGCTGTAATCATCAGGTAGAGAGCAATAAAGGAGGTTACACCTAGTTAATTTCAGTCCATAGCCATTTGAACAAAAGGGTCCACTGGTGTACACTACATAATAAAACAATGTGCATTAACATTTCAAGTCCAAACAAGAAACAGTTGTTAGCGAAAAATCTCCACTCTTGTTTGTTTTACAGAACATTTACCATAAAACTCCCTAATGCTCGCCTTCCTTTCATGAGTGGGCATGGTGGTAGTTTCATCTACATAAACCTGCACAACCAAGTGGCCTGGATTAATTCCTTGAAAACATAGAAAAATCAGAACAAGAAGCCATGAATTCCGAAATCATGCGCCAAACAGAACCTTATAAATTAGAATCCTCAGCAGCCCAAGCGCACCCGCGAGGCCACAATCCGTCCATTGTACAAGGAAAAGGAAGAAGTGCGCCGCTGGGCTGTAGGACATCCGCATCTGGATTCTGGAGGCAAGCCCCGTCGTAATCCCTCGAGAAATCTGATGCCCTGTCGAATTCAGGATGCAAAAATCGTTTTGCATACCACCTTAGGTAAACAAGTACATTATTAATATTTTCTAGTCAAACATTCAAGAGAACATCTGAGGAATATTCAACAGTTTCAAAAGAATATTTGAGCCCAACATTTTGGAATTACAAGTATTATGTCACTAAAGTTTGCTTGTCTCATTCTGCAACTATCAGAACCATCACTACCAATCTACCATGCAAATGTTCAGAATAGAAATTTTGGAGTAACATCGACTGAAAACCTATCATATTCACTAACTAAACAATTATATAAAACAAACTTTACCAACAGAACAAAACTTTAGATAGATAACACCTGTATCTGTTTATTCTTTCGGTTTTGGATCCTTGTAATGATAATTGAATAAATGAAGCATAATCAGCATACTCTTTTCAAAGATAGCAGAAACTGCTTGTAACATGAAACAGTGCAAGCTCACCTGGGGTACACAAAGTTTGTTTGATCCCCACCACGAAGATACTCCAGCAACATCTTCTGAGGATGGTACTCTAAAATCTAAAGAGATACATCGGGGATTAGTAAGGGTATTACTATATTCTCCACAGTACAATTGACTGACGATACCTCTCTGTAAATTAATTCCTGGACATCATCTTTGGTCAGCTTTCTTCTCTCAAACTCAAATTCGAGTTTCGAGATGGGTTGTGCTACGGGTTCGCGTTCAGAATTTGCCAATCCAGCAAAATACGGGTCTGACAAGGCCTTGAATTACATTACTATGACATCAGTACATGACCAATATTGACATTTATGCAAATGTAGTCATCAGTATTAGTTATGCCACTAAGGGTACGGTACAAGTCATGCATATAGACAGCAGTGACATTACATATAAAACCATCTACATGGGAGAACAATAGCGTGCCTTTAATAGCAGGGATTTAAATATAAAAGACTTCTAAATAAAATATCAACATATGTAAATAAAGGAGGGAGATGAGGCGCTAAGCCAAACATTCTTTTGAATACCTCTGACTGGACAAGCTGGCAATTGCTCCTGTTGCGCCGGAAGATGTTGATGCATTTAAAATCCAGTCTGTCTCTGAGTATCACAGTCCCATACACATTGATAGGGTAGCCAACATCTGAGGGCATAATCTTCATACAAAGTACATTCAACGAGCCACTCAATATGTGGTCATTTCTGATAATTGAATCCGTAAAGCGCATTGGACCATATTGTGCTGAGAATAAGGAACACAAAGTTAGTTTACAATGGGCAAAGTTTAGAATGGTAACAAAAGTAGATATTGATAACGGCTAAAGGGACAGTAAGTTTGCATAGCCTCCGAGTATGGATCCTGTCAGAACAGCAGGATTAGTGTTAACATTAGGTAGAGCTTTGTGAAATTAGTCAGTATATGAATGCAGTAAAATGGTGAATGTTAATTGTTATAAAAAAAAAGGCAAACAGATGCTGCACATGTCAGCATAGGAAAAACATTTCACTGGTAGGTTCAAATGTTGTAAGGTCTTACGACCTCCCAGGGTCTTCTACGACTTGTTAGAGTCGTTTACGACCAGATAGAATTGAGTACGACCGGTCCTGGATGCTTTCGACCAGTTCCGATCGCTTCAAACTCTATCGATCAACTTTTCTTCGTAGTCGTAAAAACAACGTAGCAATTCGACCACTCCTCCTTATCGAGCGCTGTCTTCCTCCAGCCGCTCTCGAAAATACCGTGATCGTAAACTCTTACGAACACGCAGTGATGCTGGCGATCACCGTTCACCGTAGTCGTAGCCTTCTCAACGTGATCGAATACTTTACGACCACGTTCTGCCCTTCTTCAACGTAGTCGAAGAATTACTGTACCTTTTCCATGATCGTAGCGCCTCTCGATCACGCCTGTTGGAAACTTTGCGTGGTCGTAACTCCTCCCGATCACGCTTGCGATGATCGTGAGTCCTTCCACCACGTCTTGCACAATCACACGACAACACAAAGCTTTGTGATTTTTCCCTCTTTTGGTATTTTCTCAATTGCTTGGTACATCGAATACATGGCTCTAAGCCTCTTTTATACCCGGCTGTTCTACTTCAACACGGGTTCTCAACCTCTCGACTACGAGTCTCATACGACTTCGACTCGGATTCCAACTACGACTTTGAATTTGCGGCTGCAATTCAACCGATTACATCCAAACTTTGTTCGACTCCTAAACAAGATTATTTACAACATTCTCTCCTAATCTTGTTTTTCCACTTCAATCATGCCGATCTTTCTCCTCATCTCCGAGAACTTTATCCGCCCAATGACTTCGTGAAATATCGCCTTTGTTCATCTGCATCGATATAGTCGATAGCGATCTTCCCTTCTTCGACACAATCTCGATATAATGATATCTTGTGTCTATGTGTTTGCTTCTATCATGTAGAACCGGATTCTTGCTCACGATATTGCGATTTGTTATCAACCCCGGCGTCACCTTCGGATTGTCTCATCCGACAATTCACTTAGCGATCGGCGAGCCATACTCCTTGGCACGATGCTGTACTCGCTGCGATGTACTCGCTTCACGGGACGATAGTGCGACCACTCTTTTCTGCGATTGCCAATCGACCGGATTCTCCCCAAGCACAAACATTACACTGTTGTGCTCTTCCGATCATCGATATCTCCCGCCATGTCGCCATCATCAGTAGCCCGCCGGTTGCAAAACCTCTCCACCTCCTCTTTTATCTGGATCCCGAGGTTCAAAGTGCCTTTGATATACCTCAAAATGTGCTTCACAGCGTTCATATGCTCTTGGGTTGGTTTCTCCATGAACCGACTCACATATCCGACCGGCGAAAGCAATGTCGGTCGGGTATGTGTCAGGTAACGCAAGCTTCCGACAATGCTTCTATACTGCGTGGCATCGACGGTAGGTCCTGGGCCTGTTTTGCTTAACTTCAAGTTATTCTCCATTGGGATTTGGCAAGGATTGCACTCTTCCATACTGCACTTCTCCGAATTTTTGGCGTCGCCGCCGGCGACATAGTGATATGCCGTTGTCGGTTTGTTTCACCTCGATACCGAGGTAATAGCTCGAAGTCCCAAATCAGTCATCTTGAATAGCTTCTTCATCTCCTCCTTAAACTTCATAATGTCAATTGGACTTGACCCGGTGATGATCAAATCATCCACGTAACGCCCACGATCGATCTTGTCTTCTCATCACCTCGAGTGTACGGCGTGTTGAGTTACTTCTTACGAACCGAGTGTCGTCAAACTTTGTCGAGTTTCAAATTCCACGCACGTGGTGCTTGTTTAAGCCCGTAGAGAGCTTTGTTCAGCTTCAAAACTTTCTCACCTTGATTCTTGAAATGACATCTGGCGGTTGAGAGACATACACCTCCTCCTCGATGTCTCCATTCAAAACGCCGTTTCACATCCATGTGGTGAATTTCCCATCCGCCGTTTCTTTGCTAGCGCAAGAAGTACTCGAATTGTTTCCATCCGAGCTCTTGGTGCAAAGACTTCTTCATAGTCGACTCCATGTTTCGAACATATCCTTTTGCAACAAGTCGTGCTTTGTGTTTCGACTTCTCCACAGGTGTTCTTCTTTACCTTGTAGACCCACTTCAAACCGATCACTCGTGACCCTTTGGTAGATCATGAAGTTCCCATGTGTCATTGTCTTGATCGACTTCAACTCTTCTGCATAGCAATTCTCCAAAGATGCATCTCCCTTTGCTTCTTCATAACTCGTGGGTTCTTCTGCGATCGTGTAAAGCAACAATTCTTCAGACTGCATTGGTTCAGTCTGCGTTAATGCTCCTTATCTTCGGTACTCGACCGTTTGAATCTTCTTCATCGAGGTCTTCTATCTCAGGTAAGACTTCATGGTCGATATTTGAGTCTTGAGATGTGGTCGTAGTTTCTTCCGTATTGTCGGCATTTACGACGTCGACTTCGAAGGTTACCCATTTCGACATGTCCTTCTCAATGTCCTCGTGTTCTTCCCACTCCCAATGTTTGTTTTCTTCAAAGACCACGTCTCTGCTCACATGAATCTTTTTTCGACCGGATCATAGCACTGTATGCGCCTTGGTGCACGGTTCGAGCCAAGATAAATCATCCGTCGCTCTCGGTCGTCTAGCTTCTTGAGATAAGTGGATGGCTTCACATGGGCTAAGCATCCAAGACCCTTAGATGCTCGACATTGGGTTTTCTTCCGACCATTTGTTCATATGGAGTGACTCCATCCGGTGATCGTGTGGTCGCACGATTTAGCGTGATAGACGAAGATGTCGCATCGCTTCGCCAAAGTCTCCGGGCAGAATCGGCTCTTCAACGGACTTCGTGCCGTTCGACCACGGTCCGGTTTCTTCTTTCTCGACTCCGTTTTGTTGAGGTGAATACGGGCCGTGAAGAGTCTTACAATACCCTTCTCTTCACAAATCGAGTCAAACTCTTTCGCGAGAATTCTCCTCCTCGATCGACTGACCGACTTCACCTTTTGCCGACTTCGTTTTACGACAAGAGTTACGAACTTCGAAAGTTCGTCTTTGCCTCATCTTTGCTCTTACGCATGTACACCCACATGGCTCTTGAATAGTCATCCACGATCAACATGAAGTATTGATTCCGGCATCATGCGAGTGTGATTGGTCCGCATGCATCCACGTGAACCGGTTTGAGTGGTTGCGAAGCTCAAACTCGTCTGCTGTGGAAAACCGCTACGAGTTTGTTTCGCCACGCGCACGACCTTTCGCAGACTTGCTCGGGTGGTCGATTGTCGGTAATCCAACCACCATCTCTTTTCCCGCCATCGTGTTGAGACTCGAAATTCAGATGTCCGAATCTTGCGTGCCATAGCCAGCCGCATCATCGGTTGTAGTCTTCATACACTTCGCCCGCATGCTTCAATTTGAATTTTATGCAGAGCGATTTACCGTTCTCTATACTTTCATTAGTAGTCGTTCGGTGTGGTCGTACATCTTGAGTAGGTGTCTTTGAGTTCAATCCGACAACCTTCTTGATCAATTGTCCAAGGCTTATAATGTTGCCGTAGACTTGGAATGTAGTATACATTCGACAATCTCCTCTCGCTTCCATCCTTGCATCGCATCGATCGTGCCTCTCCCTTTTATCTGAATGGTCGAGCCGTCTCCGAACCGTACTCTTCCAAGCACATTCTTATTTAATTCGTAAAACATCGAGTACGTACTCGTCATGTGGTTCTTGGCTCCGTTGTCGAGATACCGATCGCCATCCGCTCTTGAGTGCGCTCTGCTTTCTCCAACGCACTGAAACACTTTCTCCTCGTTTAATAGAACCATTGTCGGTTCGTCTGCGGCTGAGCGACAATAGCAATGTCGCTCTTTGTGCTCATCCGTTTGAGCCGTTTGCTTCCTCTACTTTCTTCTTACTCCGCAGTCGCAGCATAGTGACCATACTTCTTGCGGTTATGGCACTGGATGTGGCTCCGACATTCGGCAGCGTAATGTCTGTATTTCTCGCATGTGTAGCACTGGACATTAGACTTGTCTGTCTGGCGATTGCTATCTCCACGACCACCACGACCTCCTCGACCACCTTGGCCATAGCCTCGTCCTTGTCCTCGCCCATGAGACGCGCCGCGGCCACGACCGCCCCTTGATGATGATTCTCCTCGGTTCTTTGTGTCTTCCTTTACAAACAATGCTTGTTGGTTGTAAGGCCCTTGTCCTTCATTGTCGGCTTGATAACTCTTCAGAAGCTGCTCGTGTGCTTTGAGCGCTCCGGTCACCTCTTCAATCTTCATCTTCGAGAGGTCCTGTGAGTACATGAGTGTAGTCACAACCGGAGAAACTTCTCTGCGAGTACTCGTAAGTACTTCTTCACCGCCACTTCATCTTTTAGATCGTCGCCGAGAGATTTGATCTCATTTACGACTTCATTGAATCTACCAGAGAACTCTTCCACGGTCTGACTCTTCCCCATCTTCATGGCTTCAAACTCACTTCTTAAGGTTTGAAGTCGAACTTCCTTTACTCGATCTACTCCTTCATGCATGGTTCGCAGAGTAGTCGGACTTCCTTCATTGTCTCCTCTGCCGACTAGGCGTCGCATCATTGAGTCGGGCACGGCTTGATAGATCGCTGCCATCGCCATTTTGTCGAGACGATCATCGAGGACCTTGTCCTTCTCCTTTGGTTCGACCGCACCCCAGACGCCTTGCGCGATCATGTTGACCTTCATCTTCATCGCCCAGACCGGATAGTTGTCCGAACGAGGATCGGTATGCAGCGGCACACGCTCGCTTTGCCGTGTCGGCCATGTTTAACCACGGCTCTGATACCAAATGTTGTAAGGTCTTACGACCTCCCAGGGTCTTCTACGACTTGTTAGAGTCGTTTACGACCAGATAGAATTGAGTACGACCGGTCCTGGATGCTTTCGACCAGTTCCGATCGCTTCAAACTCTATCGATCAACTTTTCTTCGTAGTCGTAAAAACATCGTAGCAATTACGACCACTCCTCCTTATCGGCTATTTGTCTTCCTCCACCGCTCTCGAAAATACCGTGATCGTAAACTCTTACGAACACGCAGTGATGCTGGCGATCACCGTTCACCGTAGTCGTAGCCTTCTCAACGTGATCGAATACTTTACGACCACGTTCTGCCCTTCTTCAACGTAGTCGAAGAATTCGCGTACCTTTTCCATGATCGTAGCGCCTCTCGATCACGCTGTTGAAACTTTGCGTGGTCGTAACTCCTCCGATCACGCTTGCGATGATCGTGAGTCCTTCCGACCACGTCTTGCACAATCACACGACAACACAAAGCTTTGTGGTTTTTCCCTCTTTTTGGTATTTTCTCAATTGCTTGGTACATCGAATACATGGCTGTAAGCCTCTTTTTATACCCGGCTGTTCTACTTCAACACGGGTTCTCAACCTACTCCGACTACGAGTCTCATACGACTTCGACTCGGATTCCAACTACGACTTTGAATTTGCGGCTGCAATTCAACTTCGATTACATCCAAACTTTGTTCCTGACTCCTAAACAAGATTATTTACAACATCAAATGGGCAAACTATTGGACACAGATAAGTCACAGTTTTGAGAAAGAAAGAAACCTGAGCTTTTCTTAGGATTCATCAGTGGATCTACTACAGTGGAGACAACAAAATAGCACCGAAACTACTGCAGGAGAATTTGTTTCAATGTGGAAAAGAACCAGCTGAAACTGTAACTTTTACTGATGAAATGTTTAGCACACTTTATAATTTTCTCCCTGTACAGTTTCCCTATATCCTTACAAGTCTCAATGCGCAGGCTCATCACCTGGTTAAACAGTTTCCGTAGCCTCTATGCACACAACTGTGGACCCTAGGTGCTAGGATATTTTCAGCTCCTCCTATCAAACTATATATCTGTACATTCGCCTGCAAATGAAATTTACCAACTCTAAAATGTCAAAAGGGAGAGAGAGAGAGATACATGTGCTACAACATAGTATGTGCACATTGAATTCTGAATCTACTCGAGGTTTACCCACCTAACAGAAATAGTAGTGTGCCCGTGCTAACGCTACGGTAAAATACAAAACAAGATAAAATTTGTAAAAAATAAAACGAACAATCAGTACTGAAGACTGGGCTATGCATTTAAATTGCAGTGTGTGGTAATATTTGCAAAAAAAAATATTACAGTATTTTGTTCAACGGAAGGAATTATACGAAGAATGATTCAGTAATTTAAAGATACAAACCTCTTCACATTCAATGTTGCCAGTGCCTCTCTGGTCAAAGTCTAAATGCAACTGCAAGAAGGAATTTCTTTAGATGTCAATCAGAGAGGCGGCATATGAACAGAACAAAAAGAGATTATAAGCAAGGTATTTTGTGAATAAGCCCATCTTTAAATATAGAATGGCTAATCTTGAACAATTCATACAGGGCATCATAGGCTACCTCAGTCATATGTGGGTTAAAACCATAGGATTATACAGCAAACACAAGTACAAGTCACGTAGGCTACTTCAGTCATATGTGGATTGCCATCACTAATTAAAAGGCACAGCTGGAGTATAACCTTGATTGAACCAATCATGTGCCCTTATTCCATCCATATCTAAGCGAGCAATTGGGTAAGGATCCAAGATTTTTCGTAGTATATCCTGGGCACATGGCAGAAACTATACATACAACACTCTTTGCAGACCTCAATTTCTGTTACATTTGATTAAAACAAAAGCAAATGAATATATGTCCCATGTGCAAGTATAAAGCTCTATTTTTTTTTCTTAAGTTTGACTTCAATATCCCAGCTGCTTGAGTCAAACAACTTCAAAATGTATTGTCAGCCTAAGTAGGCTGTTAAACAAAATATCCTCTTCTTTTTCGTTGACAGAGGACAAAATATCTGAAGGGCGGTGCAACTCAAAAGTCGGTAGGGTACTTGTCAGGCTTAAACCACAAGGAGAAATCAATTCCTTTCTTCTTAAGATCTTCAGTAGCAGGGCCAATTCGATGCAAAAGCTGCAATTCAATAACAGGAGTCATCAACAACCCCATAAAATTTATCTAAAAAACAATCCCATACAATTATCATTAGTCTAGGTAATGCATACAGCATACGCCAAACAACACACACACTCTAAGCCTGGAGATCATCTAGTGTGAGGAATCTTCTGATTTGGATTCAAAGTTCACATAATTTCCTCTTTGGTGATGCCTTTGAATGCTTGAGATTAGTATTGTAACAACATTAGGGTGTTCTTGTTTAGATTTTTAAAATACGAGAGAATAAACTGCTTTTTTAAGAACAAACCTGTGCATGAACAACGCCATTGGAAACAAGAACAGAACGATCAAAGACTGTAAACTCTCCACCATCCATGCGTGACACCACCCCACCAGCTTCTTCGACTATCTGTTGAAAAAATTGAACAAATACATCAGGTAATTATACCGACAAACTCCACACAATAAGAGTTGCTTAGATCAGGAAAAAAGAAGCCTTCCTACTCAGGCTTAACAAGCGGCAATTGATCTAACTGAAATTACATTTCACAATATGCACATCAATTTGAATTTTTTTGTGCGAACTCTATAATTTACTACAGAATCACAATATGCGCGTATATACATGAGTGTCTTGACATATACTTGATAGGTGACTTTCCAATTGTCTCGTGGGCAGCGACAACCACATCGGGATTGAATGGTTTTTCATTCAGTGTGTATCGGATGTACTTTCTTACTACATCATCCATGTCAAATCCTGTCTGAATACATGCAAAAAAATATTTACAATTATGTGTGTGTATTGTTCACTATGGGCAGATAGCTTTGCCACCAACAACATAATAAGTAAATTATTCCTCAAACAGCAGTAGATATCAACAATGGAATGAATGGATGGATTGGTGCAAAGAACTAACAGTTTGCTAAGTAAAAATAATTATTCTGGTCTGTGCAGCAGAATTTCTGGTTTAGATCTTTACCGAAAGATAGCATTTAGTTTAAAGATTTTTACCACAATTTAGTATCAACATTGAATCAGTACCATCATCAGTGTACTGTCAGAATAAGATATCTAGTTAAATAACACTGGTTAAAGTAGATTCACCAGTAGAGAAAATAAAGCAGGTGCATCATAGCAATAGTCCAATATAAGTTAAGTTTCTCAAGAATAATGGCTGAGTCAAGGGCATACCTTTTCCATTAGTCCTTGAAGAGCTGGAAAATCCACTGCCTCCCTGCCCTTCTGAAATAGCTCATCTAGTGACTTCAACAAGAATATATTCTTGCTCACCTGCAAAGAAACACTGCTTTACCATTAAGTACCAGCAAGATATAGTGCCAAGCGTTCTAGATTAAGAGAGATATAGTATTTGTAATTATTATATATAAAAAGAGAAAAAATAAAGCCTAAAGTCAAGCTTGATATCAACAAAGGAAGCAAACACAAAATTCTGTCCTTTAGCATCTGCACAACGCTATCAGTTTGGCACAAAGAAGCAAACCTATGAATGGTTGTAAAACTGACACTGCAAGTTCATGCCACTTTGAATATGCTAAGCTTACCACCTTTTCACCAGTCCAACACATCTTTATACACAATATTTTTGGTGCTCTTCCCTGTTGGATCTAATTCCTTCTTTGGTTTAGCCAAAATTCTTATTGTTTGCCTGGACACACCCCTCGACAACGCAACATAGAGCTGCCCATGTGAGAACACTGGCTCTGGAAGATAGATCCCAACATTTGGGATGGTTTGCCCCTGAGCTTTATTTATGGTCATTGCAAAACTCAAACGAATTGGGAATTGTTTCCTCTTGAACTTGAAAGGAAGTGAAATATCATCTGATGGAGACATAGGGATCCTAGGTATGAACACCCTTTTGCCTGCAAGCTGCCCACCAACTATTTCTGCATCAATTGCATTGTCTTGGAAAACTCTAACCATTAGTCTTGTTCCATTGCACAAACCATTGTTAGGATCAAGATTGCGGAGAAGGATTATAGGCGTTGGTTTTACTTTGAGCTCATGTTGGGGAGACCATTTGGAGTGATGGAGTTCGAGAAGTCAATAGGGTAGTTATTTCTTGAATCGTCATCGATGAGTCGAAGCTATGATAAACCTTTTCCTCACCGAAACTTGTCAATCATACTTGCATTTAGCTGATCTACATGTTCATTTTTGGTAGAAAGGATGGCGCGTGTGCTCATATAAGCTGATGATCTTGCGTTTTCTCAAGTGATGGGAACACTTCTTGAATGAGTTTGTTTATTGAATCTTCGTTGTCAGATAGCCAATCAAAATATCACTGGAAGGCGTACATAATCATCTCCAATCGTCTCTTCGTTTCCATTCCCAATTCTAAGGAGGTAATCTGCAAACCATGGGTCAGATTGAGCCCTCATGTTACGTGACAACCGTATCTTCCTTATACTGTCCCACAAATAAGATCTCTGCAATGTAGCATCTGTTACCTGTGCTCTTGTCCCACGTGTTACCACAGGTAGCACCTGTCTAAAATCTCCACCAAATACCATAACCTTTCCCCCAAATGGCAGACAAGAATTCATAATATCCTGTAGGGACCTATCAAGACACTCAACTGCTTGTCGCTTTGTCATCGCTACTTCATCCCAGATAATCAAGGATGCCGTACGCAGTAACTCTGCAGTGCCACTTTGCTTTGTGAAGTTGCATGTGCTATTGTCAGCAAGCTTAATTGGGATTTTGAACCTTGAGTGTCTTGTCGTCCTCCGAGCAATATCGACGCCGCAATACCGAAGTTGCGGTTGCAATGGCTATTAATCCTCCGAGCGCACTCTACCAAGAAGTGCCTTATATAGGAATGTCTTTCTGTTCCTCCAGACCATCCACGAAAAACACTTGGCTCTTCTTATTCATTACACAATTTAATATTTCATCAAATCCTTCACGTTGTTCCTTGTTAAGAGATCTATATATATCCAAATGTTCTTGGTCGACCAAGCACAACAAGTTCCTCCTAACCTCTTTCATAATGTCATTGTTAAATTCATCCGCTTGTGAAGAAAAGGAACATGAAATAAGTAAATAAAATATTTATTAGAATTATTTTCAATGATTATTACTGCTGAAAATATTACTGTATCATTCAAATCGGGTATATCATAATTCCTGATATCCTTCCCCATTGATTGAACTAAATCCCGAATGTCTCTAAGAACCATTTGTTCTCTCTGCTTGTGTTAGGATTGTCTCGGCTGTAATCTTCAGACATAGATTCCTTGTGCTTGTCCCACAATCCACTGATGTTGGTGGCCTCACAAAATACAAGAATAGTCGCAAATAACCTTCGCAGAGCGGCAGGCATCTAAAAGTTGTTGCCTCACTCAAGCGGTCATCAATCGTTTGATCCTTTTCTATGAGCCCTCTCTTCGCATGTTTCTCTCAAAGTAGGGTACGTGATTCCAGCTCTGTCCTTAAATTCTCATATGATGTTGCACCTCGTACATGATTTAGAAGTACTCTCAAGAAATACCTTTCCCCTTCAAATGGTGTGCATACACAATACGCCCCACTGTCCCCTTTGCTTTCTTGTATGCCACGCCTTCTACCACTAATCCACCGGTAGTGTTCGGAATCTCTCTATACAAAAATTTCCTTGCATAACTATCAACACGGTTCAACGTGAAGTATTCGTGAGTGTCGTCATAGTTGCAAATGGTGATCGACAACATCTTTGAGATTTGCGCTTTCTTGCATAGTAATAGACGCATATTAGGCGGATGACACCGAGTGCAAAAAAGATGGAGAGACTCCAAAAGGTGGAAGCTGAAAATCCTATGTACAGCTTCCGGAGGTGATATGTATCTAGCATCCCTGTACTGACGGATCTCATTGATTACTCCAGCAGGATCAACAGAGAATGATGCACGGTCGTGGCCTTTGTGTACATATTTAAACAAGTACTTACAAGCTTTGATGCTTGAGCAAGCTTCAACATTTATGTGGCAGTTATATGTCATAAGCAGCCCAGGATTGTATGGAACCACCCACCTATTGTCCAACTCGGCACCTCTTACTTTCACACGCCGTCCATCATCCCTCCTCCTATACAAAGGATATGAATCTTTGCCTTGCTGTGTTGTTGCACAAAACTGTCTAGGATAGCGAAAGCGACATTCTCCATTAACCATACAAGCACACTTTCTATTCAAGACGCCACACGGGCCATGCAGCATATGCGTGATGACCAGGCTATGCAACACAGGGTATTTATCCTTGTCTGGTAGCTCTGCAGAAATTACTTTGTCATAAGCATCTGGGGTTGTTAACTTACTACCTTTCTTCATAATCAATAGGATGTGTTCATGTGGAAGTCCCCTCTTCTGGAATTCAGTGACATGGACATATGCTGCCACCTCTCCAAAATACTTTTTCTTGATCAATAAATCTTTTATGGACTGCAGCTTGGCCCTGTATACTCTTGAAACAAGGTCTGGCCTATCTTGTGGTTTTTGGCCAGGCTCAAGATTTTGAGTAATCTCCTCCCAGTACGGATTGCAAGTCATGGTGATGAAGTAATCTGGTTTTCCAAAACGCTGGACTAAAGCCATTGCATTAAGAAATCTCTGCATCATGTCACGATCGCTACCAGGGAAACCACGAGGTAGCACTATTCTCTTGCCAACCTCTGAAGCTCTTGTCTCTCCAGCAGAAACTACATCAACCAAACCCTACGTGAAAAATAAAAATTTACAGCATGCATTAGTGTATATTGATTAGGCTTGAATTGTTGTGACATAATATTTTGCAATAATAAAACATTGCATAACTCACCTGATATAGTTCCGCGCGTATGAGTTTTTGGTTATCAGGGTTAGAATACCAATCAAGCCTCATAGACTCGATCTTTATGTACATGTCAACGGCCCATTGTTGGAAAAGTCGTCCCCCAAATAGCAATATGTTAAAAAGCCCCTCTCTAACTTGCATCAAAAAACAATAATACTCTCTTGCTGTCACAAATCTTCCAGATTGTCTTTCTTCCACCATGGTACTCATGTATTCACCTTGTTGTACGTCCGCGTCATCCTCACCATGCTCTATCTCAAATGGAAATTATATATTAGTATGTACCCATGCGTTTTATTAAGGCATTGGAAATTAAATCATGTTCGGTACCTGTTGGATCTGTCGGATCTGTTGCATCTGTTGGATCAACAGAGGTGTGTCTTTCCATATCAGTCAATATATCATTGTACGGCATAAATTTATTCCAGCCAGTTTCTCCCTTAGGGTAAAATATCGGATATGCCAATGGATCATAACATCCATGATATGCTTTGATATAGCGCGGGCGATCCCCTCTGGCATACACAAGCACACTCCTATCAAAACATCTTTGGGGATCATTGCCATCTAACCAGATAGCCGCCACTTGTGACGCCGTGGGTGCATTGTACCTTGTTTTCAGCAAAGAAATATATGTATAAAATCAATCATTGATTTATTAGTAAAACTAAATCAAATTTATTTTGCGTACCTTCGTTGGTCTGGCGTGACATTAGTATTGATTTCAATTACATAGTCATCAAGATTTGGAATAGCTCCAACTCTGTTAAAGGTCTGTACATATGGGTTGCCTTCCATTATTCGCAGCACAGTTCTGATAAGATTGATATCTAGGTCCGGCGATCTCTGTACTCTGTGCGCCAAACTGTCATCCTCCGTATCATAAAAGTAGAGTTGCAAGTGGCGAGGCCCTTTAGAACCTGGAACCAATTGGTCCAGGCGATGGTACAAGGCCCCATGCACACGAAATGTATATATACCAGTCCCTGCCGCAGTGGCAACTCGTCGATCCAAGGTTACTCCAAGGCTCGTGAAAGAGAAATGAGCGTTGAAGTACCGGATATTTTGCTGAAATATTTTGCATCATTATCTACGACTTGTGAATAACCTTTTTAATTCAAGAGGCACTGTGGAACATGTACTTTTATCTTTCCTTTTACGCAATGTAATCCGGTGGTTCATATTGAAATCTCATTGCTGCACAGTACAAGCAGTTAGGCACCTTTCTCAAAACATGGTGCCTATCAGGCACATTTTGGTAGACATAATCATAAGGATCTTCATTGGTAATCAAATCAACACCATTGACACTGACACGATAGGACTCGTAGGCACCATCTGTTATGAAAGCAAGCACTGGCCGTCATTACACAACATTAATAAGCGAAACACCTGTGATGACACACAAAATAAAGTTACCTTCACCAACGTACTGCCTAGTCTCATCGTAATCAAGAAGATCATCAATATCCAAGGCATGAGGTGCCTCCAGATGTTCCTCTGCATGATGTTTGCTCGAACATTAGGAATAGAACACACCGACTGACTGTGTTATTAAAATAAAAAATAAACAAAGAAAAAGAACACACCTTCATCAAATTGATTGTTCATAGGTTCGAACAAGGCACTATCATATTCTATATCATTCTGTCCTATATGCAATGCTTCCTTCACCAAGATACCGACTGACTGTATTCTCATCTTTTTTTTGTAGTCCCTATTTGTCTGCAACATTTTTTCCTTGCTGTGCTCATCCATATTGTTGTACCTCTCTCTTTTTGCAAGGGCCCTTTGCCTCTTTGAGCTGCTAACTGGTCACCATTGGGTGGAAAACATTGGCATGGTCAGATGATCTATTCTATTATACATATAGTACAACATGCTACTATTGCTTGCACAAATGAAAAAAATACAAGGATGGCACCTGGAGTTGCCGCACTTGCATTCAACAGAGTGTGGCTTGACAGGTTGTTGGGCACACAAGTATCATAGGTCGGTTGTCTTCTCCGGACATAATTATAATTTCTATGTAGCCAATCCATGTTGTTATCCGAACAGACATTTTCCTTGTCCTCATCGTTTGATGCTCGGAGAATACTTGAACACGCTCCATACGGTGCTTGTTGACCTATCATGGAGCAGGATGAAACATTAATTTTTCATTGTCCGGACATAATTATTATTGCTTAATAAAGAGTAACATTTCAAATAACAAAGGAACCATTATTAAATAATAAATAAGCAATACCATGATCAGGTCCTATAGTATGCGTTGATGATTCTGTCCTCTTCAATACTCGTTGTTCCCGGCGCCTTTTATTCCTTTCTTCTCTTTGCTCTGGTGGATTCTCACCTTTATCCTTGCTCGGTATTCTCGTTGTTTTCTATTCCTCTCTTCCCTCTTTCGCTCGGCCTCATCCACAGGTGCTGCAAGTGATTTTAAAACTGAGAAGGTTATAAAAATATCGAAAGCAATTCCATCACAGCCGAGGAAGCGCTCATACCTGTGTTGTTGTTTGTTATCTCGCCTAAAGCAGTGCGCTTTGCTTTCTGGTTTGACATGTCCTTTTATTTAACCAGCCAACAACATGCAAAACCAACCTGAGGAAGATGCAATCACCAATGTTTAAAATCGCAACAGTTTTAAATTATCATATTGAGAGTCAGCTTCACGGGAGGCGGCGGCTGGGAGGACGCCCGACGGCATCACGATCTCGGCCGCGCCGTCGAAGCCCAGGAGGAACGCGCGGTCCAGGTCCCCTGCCGCTGAGGAATAATAGGTACCCAAATCCGAGCCGACGAGGACTCAAAATTTGGGTGCTAATGGTGTACACCCACACATCCAGCCAACCGAGCGACACACAGTTTCCTTCTCACATACAATCTTAACCCTTTCATATGATGCAAAATACTTGGTACTTATCATTTATCTGGAAACTTTGGGGGTCAATGTATCAGCAAACTGAAATTTTCTGATGGATTTTCTTATAATACCCTTGACAATGAGATGTCCTTCAACTTTCAATGATTAGTTAAGCATATCTTTAAAGTAATCGAATGCTCAGATCAGATGTCACAGTAACACATGAACAAGTTTTTGTTGTTGCATACTTTCTTCTTACTTCATAAATATCTCTTAAGCATGTAATGTGAATGGCCTGAGCTATGCTATGGACAATATAAAAGGTCACATATGTATCAGCTGTACTGCTATATTCAAATTTCTTAACATATTGTGATCTGGAAGAAAATTCAAGTAGCATTTTGGGCTGAACATGTCGAAGGTTATAAAATATTGTAATTGGTTCCGCTGAGTAAAATAAAAGCAATTAATCTAACCTTTCACAATATAATAAACCAAGTAGATCTAAGATCAAAATAATTAGTAAGACTGGACCATGCTTACCTATATTTAATGAAATACTCCAATACTCCAATCTCTTACCCAAATTGAACATTTCACATCAGACAATGTATCAGCAGACCAATACATGTAAGATGGGATGTATTTCATAATTCTAGATAAGGATTCCCTTCACATTTTAGTGCCTAGATAGAATCACACATATGAGCACTTCCGAAAAAGAATCAGGGAAATTACATTTTAGTTCCCTTGACATTGAGATATGCTGCTTTATATTTTACTTTTCTGGATCACTTGCCTCTGTTCTGCTACTTCCATCTTCTGCAAGCTTTTTCACGATAACCATCATCTATATATGGATACAGGTGGCAATGGGTGATGTTATATACATCGAAGCTAACAGTGGTGCAGTGAAAAGAGTTGGTAGATGTGATGCTTTTGCTACAGAATACGATCTTGAAGCTGAGGAGTATGTCCCAATTCCCAAAGGGGAAGTCCATAAGAAAAAGGAAATTGTACAGGTACAAATATGATGCTATTTCAGCTTATGAATTTCGTAGGTATTTTGAATTGTATTGTCCATAAATGAACACTGTTCAATATTGAAACAGAAACAATATATTATATATTACGTTTATGGTGGCAAGATTGCTATGTAGTCATGTAGAAGATTGAAGGTGGAGGCATGGGGCATTTGTTAGCCTGAAGCATCTCATTATACCATTGCGTTGCTTGGGCATGATTGAATATGTGGCCTCCCTATTATGTAGTGCCTAGTTGCTTGCTCCTGCTAAATGCCTGTTCACCTTTCTATTATCTTTTTTTTGTCTAGTAAGATTCTATATGCATTTGCAGTCAATAAATTGGCCAGTTAGGAGGAGGATTGGTACTGTTAGTCATATGTGATGGGGTTATGTCACGAACAATAGACACAGAAAAGTCATAAACCAAGGATCAAGATTACATCAAAGACTTGATTTGATCAATGTTTCTAATTGCGCCTTCCTTGATAAAATAAATACATAAAGTTCACAACCAAGAATCAAGATTACACCAAATTCATGACAATCAGTCCAAACCCTATTAGCAATAATCTCCTTGAGTTGATTAATTAAGTTAGACCAACCCTTGTCATGTCTGACAAAGGACGGTCGAGTCCAGCTGGGTTATCTGTAATCTATTCTCTCTCGGAGGGGTAATAATCTTTTGCAGTGGCATAAGAATGAAAGTTCCTATATCATTGCAGCTGGATTGTCACCTGGATTGCGGCTGCAGTTTACTGATTGTAGCAGTTTACTGATTGTAGCATCCGCGTTGTCTGGTGTAGTACTGGTAGCCACTCCCGCGCGGTCGAGGAGTCGATTCGGGGGAGGCGGCGGTCGAGTCGCCGAGGAGGCGCGGCCTTCGGGAGGCGGGGATGCGGGAGGCGGCGCCGAGTCGGTCGGGAGGGTGGCGGGCGCGGCCGAGTCGATCGGGAGGCGGGAGGCGGCGCCTTCGGGAGGCGGCAGCCTGGGAGGCGGGAGGCGGCGCCGGGAGGAGGCGGGCGCAGCCGGGAGGAGGCGGAGGTGGCGGCCGGGAGGAGGCAGGAGGAGGGGCCTTCGGGAGGCGGGAGGCGGCGCCTTCGGGAGGCGGGGAGGCGGGGTGGCGGGAGTGCGGAACCGGGAGACGACGATCGACCAGTATGCATGCGCGAGCGCCGTGGACGCGGGAGGGTACTGCACATCCATTGAAGGATAACCGTCGGATATGGTTGAGTAAGAAGAGAGAATGAAGGAGAATTAATCTGGTACGGACGTTTTTAGGATGGTGTAATTAAGGGTGCATATTGTGGCGTGGACGTAGTTAAGATCATGACTGTGGAGCAGGTAATTGTTGGGTGGATGTAGTATAATTTTAACTGGTGGTTTAATAGTTTAGATTCCCATTCTCCGGCCAACCATTCCCTAATTACTTTCACTGGTAGCAGCCCTAAGCCTCTAGGAACCTCTCCGTGCTGCCGCCTTAGCCTCCCAAGCACCGCTCTTCTCCGGCGCCGAGAGCTTCCTCACCGCCGCAAGCCTTCACCGTGGCCAGCCTCACCAGTGCTTCCCCAGCTAAAACCAATGCTTCTCCGAGTTTCCCCACACCCTAGTGAAGCTCTAATGCCAACCCAATTACCCAAAGAAGTTCCCATGAACCCTCAATTTCAAAAATGACCGTGGAGGAGGTGACCTCGCCGCCGGCGATTGCCGCCACCACCAGACCCACGAGCACAAAAAATGGAACCCCCGTGTCACGCTGAGTCCGCCCATGCACTCAACCGCCGTCGCCGTCCACCCTACCGCCGCCGGCAGCCACCGCCCGCCTCCCCTGCTCCTCTGCGCGCGTGCGGTCTGAGGGAGGAAGACGACCGAGCCAGGCGACTCGGTTGAACCGAGCCAGCTCCGCCCGCGCCTGGTGCGTCCGACCGGGCCAGGCCGAGCTGGTCGCGCCGAACCGCATCGCCGAGTTCGATGAATAGTGCGACCGAGCCCAAGGAATAGTACTTGACCCAAACCCAAAAATACATGTTTATACTCCCCGGATCTGTTTTGAGCCCGCCAACCCATTTCTTAGCTCCAAATATTCATACCAAGCCTCCAAAAATCCCAAACCTATTTTATTTGAATTTCGGTGAATTTATTTTGTTATTTCCATTTCTTTATTCCTAGCTCAATTTTCGTCGAGCGCGGAATTGAGATGATTTTCCTTGCTTTGCGCTAGCACGTGACGTTGAGGATCAGCTGATTCTAGAAGACGAAGCATCGGATCAAGATCCAGATCAGGAAGTTGAAGAATACGAAATTGTCGAAATCATAAGCCCGCAAGGCAAGTCACATGTTTTTGATCATATTGAATCCCATTAAATTACATTATTTATTTCATGTATTTTCATTATTGATAGTTGCAAACTGATAATTGCTTAAAACAAAGATTTAGAATGGCATGCTATCTAGATAATCCTACCACTGATAAATAGCCCTGTTTACCTTGATGGCCATATTCACCTTGACAACCTTAGTAAGAATTAACATATGATATAAATGTATACAAGATCATTTCATTCAGTATGATACACTACTAAGTGACCCTGGCCGTTGGCCGGTAGAATTGAGAAACCCGGAGAGGGTAGGGTGGTATGGGACACCGTACCCTAGGCCGGTGATGTTGGTATGTACTTCTAAGGTGTTGGCTGTGGGCCGGTAGGATTTGAAAACTGAAACTAAGGTAAAGGTGTACTGTGGGAAATCACGCGGTGATCTACGCCACGACTTTACCTTAGAGGAATTGAGACTGGGAAGGGTGTAATGTGGGAAATCACACGGTGATCTACGCCACGACCTTACCCTGGGCCTGAGGCTGCGGACCTCAGGAAAAAGATGAGGACAAGAATCTTGTGCCAAGTAAAAGACACAGACATCGCCCAACCACAAGTGTTGATACGTCAACCCTGGTCTAGTAGCTGCTCAAGTTCGATTGAACCTCTACAGACACAGTCGGGAGGCACCGCGCGAGTCCATACGGAAGGGGTTGAGTAGGGCCGTATGGAAGTTGGGTATTTTATGTGAATAATCTGACCGATCGATTTGAACCTCGATCATGTGTTATGTGAGCCGCACAATAGTAGCCTGAGATAAGTCAGAGGTATTTTGAGCTTACTGGTGTAAGTCAGAAGTGGCCTGGGCTTATTGAGGAAGTCTACTAGGTAGAGGCTATATAAAGAATTGAGCAGCGAAAAGCCATGTTTTCTTAATGTCAGACGTGGAATTAAGAAATCTTGTGGGTAAAGCAGGGCAGCTCTGCAGAGTGAAATAAATGGTATTCGAATACGCCGTGCTTCCGGTTAATGAAGCTGTGTTAATTGGGTGATTCCAACAACGAGGCATAAGTAGTGTTTCTGATGTTGTTAAATTGAGTAATGATGAGATTTTATCTGATAACAGAAAACCCCTGATCTTAAGAAGAAAATGTTTTACTTTTAATTGTTTGCAAATAAAACTGCATCCACCTCATAATAAAACCACTATACACCCTCCACCCGAGAATCCTGGCAATTAGTTATATAGTATTTCCACATGTGATTTGCTGAGTACGGGGTGGGAGTACTCAGGCTTGCTTAATTTTCCCCCAACAGATACCAGAAGAAAAAGGAAGCAATTCAAGATTTCGCATTAGGCTTACAACCGCACTCAAGCGTTCCTGTGGAGTTTTCTTCGGCTCTTCTGTATGTAAATTAAGTTTTGGGTTTGAACGCCTGTATTGTCATTAAAGCTGGCTATTAGGTCTTACTTTAATCCAATTAACTCTTTTTAAATGGCTTATAAGCAGGCATGATACACTGTTAAGCCGCAACAGAACTCCTGGGTTGTTGCAGGCTGTACGACGTCCCTGTTTCCAAAAATTAGAGGCGTTACAGCGATTGCCTAAACGCTCATGTTAGAGAAGTATCCTAGCTACTCGCATGCATTATAGTGCTCTTGCTGAAAGACATTTTTAAGAATGGTAAGCCTGATGGATCTCTGCAGAGGATAGGGCCGATGGATCTCGCAGGGAAACGAGCTGTCACCCATTCAAGCATTAATCAGTTTAATTTTCTTATGTTATTAGAACTAAACGCAATCGATTTAGACCCGGCTTGATACGAGTCTTTACGTACGTGTCTGCCAATGAGATTGCAAATTTAGGAAAATGAAGTTATCAAATTTCTAGACGCCTATATGGTGGAAGGAATGATGTCTTGGCGTGGAATTGAGACTAGACTCGAGTGAGACTGGGTGCCACAGTGCGTGCGCAGTTGCATCATGGGCTGTGGTTTTTGAGCTGTTTGTACAAGAGATTATAGAGTAACAGAAATTCACGTGCGGTTTTTGCCAATATAAATGAAGTCAGTAAAATATGTACTACAATTAACTAATAGACCATATATTGAAAAATACTTCATTTAAAAACTAGTTACTATAGTAAGGCCCCGTTTGGCACAGCTCCACCACCGGCTCCTGGAGCTGTTTGGAGCTGTTTTGTGCCAAACGGGGTACAACAAAATAGCTCCACCTAAGGAGTCCCTTAAAATCTGCTGAGACAAAAGTAGCTCCTTGAATGGAGCTGAAAAAAGTAGCTTCACCCAGCTCCACTTGTGAAGTAAAAAAAAACAGTTCCACTTGTGAAGTGGAGCTGTGCTAAACGGGACCTAAAACCGAAAAATAGTTTTTAGAAGCTGAAAAGAAGGGATGGTATGCAATGGGTGGGGGTTGGCAGTCCACTGCTGTACTGACCAAAAAAATTCAGTCATTCGGTGGCATGGCGTTCGCGTCTTGTCCTGCGCTCCCGGTTCCCTGTGGCCACCCTCTCCCGTTAACTTGCAACTTCCCCAAGGATTTGTGCACAACTTCCCAAGGATTTGTGCACAACTTTTAGTCTGCCGGACTTCAATTCGTTGCACATCTGCTTCAGAAGACGAGCTTTTCTTCTTGGTATAGATCGTCATGTAAGCAGTAAGTGAAATCTCACACGTTTCTTTGTGTACTTCCATCTGTCGATCTACGGTCTACTAAAAACAGTACTAGTACAAAAAAGTAGACAGGATACAACAAAATTAACCAAACATTGTAGTAGTACCACACTTGTGCTACGAGGTCGTAACAAAACTCGGAATTTGTAAAGAGGAATAGCATTGGTCACTCAATCCAAACAGGCAGCAAT
Organism: Dendrocalamus sinicus; assembly: GCA_036346575.1. Taxonomy (NCBI): domain Eukaryota; kingdom Viridiplantae; phylum Streptophyta; class Magnoliopsida; order Poales; family Poaceae; genus Dendrocalamus; species Dendrocalamus sinicus. The sequence continues at coordinate 139,656 of JAYEVI010000079.1, read as the reverse complement.
TCAGTTTCAAGTCGTGGTCTTCTCTCTTCTCATTTTTTTTCATCAACTAATAATTCCTCGCTCTTCCACTCCATGTCAGTAGCATTGGACTCTCGAAGCATTTCGCTTGTGGATGCTCTCTCAATCACTATTCAAGGACAATTATAAGTACGAAAACTTTAACGCATCTAATCATACGACTATAAGTTGATTGAGATTTTCTATCCATGATTAAGATTTTTCATCCATGATTGAGATTTTTTATCTATGATTAATACCCCGCTCATTTCGGCTTCAACTTCTGGCTTCCGGCTTATTTTTCACTATTCATAATTTTTGTCTTTTTTTTGAACTTTTTGCTATTTTTTAGCTTTTTTGCCGGTTCTTTTTTTTCTGTATTCGTTTACGTTGTCCGTGATGAGCTAGCATATTTTTTTTTCTGTTTTTAAATTTAATTATGCCAAATAAGCCATTTTCACTCTGATGAAATTTCAGCCATAAGCCACGACTTTTCGTGCTGTTCGGTGGCCACAAGCCGGCGGCTTTTTCGCGGCCATCAAGACCTAACTTTAAACGGCATTTTCTCAAGACGGGTCCGCAAGTTAAACATAGTACACGTTAAAGCCCAACATCCGTATCACCAAAATCGCACGTGAGTATCGATTTCTCCGTAACTGCACAGCAATGCTAAAATCCAAAAATTCAGCCAAAAGCTATAAGCGCAGCAAAAAGAACATGCCTTTCAGCCCAACCAAGTGGGACCTTAGACTTTCCATCCTGAAATATTACATATCATTGCACTTGCACGTATATAAAAGCAATCCAAAGGCAGGGAAGTTTAGTGCCCAGACACCATGGTGCCCTATTTCAGTGTCATATATATATACATATGTATATATATGTGTGTGTGTGTGTGTATATATATATATATAAACTTCATTAAACTTTTTCAAGTTTCAGTTTTGAAACAAGTTTCAGCATCGAGAACCTCATGGAACTTTTGATTACAAGATCGATATGTAATCTGTGAATACGTTGCACCATGTGATGTCCAGCTGAGGTAGGCCTAGGCCCGTGTAATCGCCAGCTATCGTTGGCCCTAATTAACTGGACCGCTTTGTGGAGACAAGTTTTGCTTGATTGGGCCCAAATCCAAAATCAGCCTCTATGTGGCCCATACAGATATGTTACTATTACTTCCCCTTAATTTAATGGGGCGGTACTGGTGTACGGAACTTCCATGGCACGACTGTCTAGAGTAGTAAATTGAGAAATTCCTCTAAAAAAGATTAGTGATTAGTCCTGCGAGTTGGGTCAGGCTTTCCTGCCAAGGCATTTCATGAAACAGTGTGGGTCAGGTTGGCATGGCATGAACGCTCAGGCTAGACCGGGCCTAAGGAGTGTGTATGTCAGGCATCATGGCATGGCCTGCTCTATTGGGCTGTGGTCGGGACGACATGGTTTGAAAAGCCAGGAACATCCCGACGGCATGTAGCACATCAGCAGACCGCCAGGGTCGACACGGCACTTCACCATGGTCGTTGTGGCCATCGGGGAGAGGGGAGGGAGACTGCTGCTATGGGCAACATTGTTGGCCTCCGCCTCCAGTCGTCCCCCTCTCTGATTACACCGCATCGGCTGATGGCGCTCGCTTCCCCAAATCGGCCCGCACTAGGCTGTACAGCGTGCCACCACACCTACAAATCTAGGGCTTTGCCGCTATGGGCCCACGCCGTCGGTGGGGAGGGATAGGCCAAGAGGGGAAGGGCACAGCCGCACACCACTAGCATGCCGCCATCCACCTCAGATTGTCGACGTTGTCGCTCAAATCTGGCTAGCCGAGCCATGGCCACCACCGGCTGGAGAGGGAGAGGGAGAGAGGAAGGGTGAGGACGCGAGACGACGAGAGTGAGTTGGAGAGAGGCAGTAGAGATGCAACATGCTTCCTCTCTATGGCTATAAACTCCCCTCCTCTCCTCATTTCTTCAGCACACAACTCAAGCAACAATTTCCCTACTCTCTAGCACTCTATCGCTCATTCTCTCAATATGTATAGCAAGAAGAAGCCAACAGGGGTGCCAAGGCACAAGCAAGCACGCCCCCATAGCCCCCTAGTTCTCCTGGGTAGGACAATGCTCACAACGATCATCGTCAACTCTTCCTAGGCATGGGAGACTACAACATGTATGACCGTCACATGGAGGTACGGAGGGCTACGAGGACACCACCTTCGTGAACTTCTTGCCCTGGTCTCAAGTCACAATGAGATCGGAGGATCATCATCAACCCCACCATCCACCAATGGAAGGGCGAGTGCTAGAAGCACATGACCAGGAAGATTGGCATTGTAAACGGCCAAACATAGGTAACTGCCATTTGTAATTATTGGAAACCGAATTAATTGCAGGTTCAAGTGGAGAGACGAGACATCTGAGTCGGCACTACATACCGTGCCTACAAAAGTTGGGGCGAACCCAAGGAGGAGGTGTGCAGACGCAGCCAAACTTTTTGGCCGACTGCACTAAAAGTACGCGGATGTACAACTCCCCGAGTAGCACGTGATGAAATAGCATGATTTATAGTTTCGGAAGATTTACCTATCAGGATAGGCGAGAGCCATATTTTTAAAGAATGATCCAACGTGACTTATGTCTACAATACCAACATGTGGAGTAGAAGAACCACCAAATATGATATTATAGAGGTCTACAATAGGGAGCTAGTTGCACTAAAAGAAAATTCTTAAAAGTTAGCTTTGCTTTTGCTTTAACTTCTGATATTTGGACTTCCTCTCACTAGAGAACTTGCTTCCTTAGTAGATCCCACAATAAAAAGAAACTCCGTTTGAAAGTTAGGTACTGTAGAAAAATTATTTACTGTAGAAAAGTAGCTTTTAGAAGCCAATACGAACAGAGACTAACCAGCGAGAGTACGGCTAATCACACGCTACCAAAGAAAACTCACATAACTCACAAGTAGGTAGATAGAATAAGGCATATGGAATAATTTTAGCGAATTGCTATATATTGAATATGAGTTTCATAGTTATAAACTGAATACCTTCTATTTTTAAGAAAGTTCACAAATTCAGACAAAAAAACAACAAATTCAAACAACAAAAAGACAAACATACCACTTTAGACAGCAGCAAGAACTCCGGTGAGGGCTCAGAAGAGTTAGAGTTAGGGTTCCATAGGGTTAGGGAGGGGTTCACCAGGACTCTAGTGTTTAGAGGAAGGGGGAGGCCACGACCCAATGATAGGCTATGGTGGCGGTGGGATGGTGAGGTGACGAGACAACTTAAGGTAGGTGGAGTAGGGTGGTGGAGGTAGGGAAATGGTGGCGGGGCGAGGCGACGAGGGTGCTGCCTGCTGTGGTTTGGTGGAGGTGGGATTAGGGGCATTGGTAGAGGCATGTGGAGCTTGTTGTCGAAGAGCAAGAATAGGAGGTGGGCCGGCGATGAAGATGGAGGGGAGGGGGGCGGCGGTGAAAAAGGAGGAAGGGAGCCGACAAAAAGAAAAGGACGCGGGTTAGATGTGTCCCAATTTTATTGTTAGTCTAGCATACTCGTAGTTTTTATTATGCAAGTGTGATTAACTTGCATTTAAACTTTAGCTAAACCTCAGTACGAGAGTAATGTTTCATTTAAACGCGGGTTGTATTTTTTTCTACGCCTCTTCTCTATCTAAAAGTATGGATGGATATAGGTGGAGAGGTTGGACTGACACTATTGCGTGCACGGAGTAAGTGGATATAAAACACCTTTTCCTCCTCGATTGGAAACTTGGAGCTCGGCACCTAATAAAAGCAACCAGAGCATGCATGCATACAACCAATGGACTGTACACGCACTCTACTATCGCCCAACACAAGCGGCATGACCTTATCATCGCCGGCCAGGCTTACCTTGTGCATAGCCGTGCACATCGCTTTATACCCTACCATTATGTCTTTTTACATTCTGACCGTAATCATGGTTAATTATGAGTGTAAATACCAGGGCTCGTTTGAAGCCCAGATCCCCGCCGGGATCCCTGCAATTTTCCAGGGAAATTTCAGCCAGCCTAATCTAGATGGGCATTTTGATGAGAGGTGGGAAACTTGACGGTGAGGCCGCCTCCATATACTAGATCCAAACTAGGTGGTGGCCATGGTGTTTACTCAAGGCCGTCGATGCGGTGGGAGACGACGGCCGGCAAGGAAGAAGAAGGTCGAGAGCACAGCGAATTGGAAGCTATGGTAGCCGGAGCATAGGAAGGAGGAGGGAACGTGGACACTGCGACGTCTTCTCGGTGCGTCTGCGAGCGCCGCCACCCTGCCATTGCCCTGTGCTTGGCCATGGGCGCTGCCACCCATCCCACCTTGCTAATTTTCATTGTTTTGAGTTCATACGTTCTTTTTTTTATCTGAATTTCTGAAATTTGCTTTTCATTTCTAAGTGGGAGAGATATTTGTCCTTGTCTCTTCCAAGTGGATCCTACTTGATAATGTTCCACGTGGATCCTACTTGCTCAAAAATCCCGTCCGGGCTTCCCCTTCCCCGGGAAAATTTTCCCTGTTACCCAAACAAGCCCTTAAGCTCGTCATCTCTAAAACAACACGGCTGCTAATTTGTCTGACATACTCCCTCAGTTCTGTTTTGGATATCGACACAGACTTTAACCAATTTTTATATAAATATATTTATAAAAGTATAAAATTATTATAATATACAAATATATTTTATGCCTAATCTAATTATACTATTTTCACGTTACCCATCTAAGTAGTTTTTTATATATTAGCAAGTTAAAGTTAAAGAAGTTTTATTGTACACTTCCCAAAATATAATTTACTAGCAGCATAGGCGCGGCGATACGCCGCGCCAGCCACCGTGTGCACCGAAGTAAAAGAGGCGATAATTTGTGAGGGGTTTTTTTTAAAAAAATCGAGGGCACATGCGTATTTTCGAAAAAGTTAAAGGGTTTTTTCGTAAGAATTGAGAACCCGTATGTAATGAAATGAGGACCTGTACGCAATTTAGAAAACCTCGGGGCGCCATCCTGCAAATTGGAGGGGGGGTTTTCAGAAAAATTCGCCGCAAAAAACCGCCAGGGACCTTTTCGCGAGGAAAAAGGACTTATTTGCGAGGAAAAAAGACCTGTACGTAATTTTCGGAAAACTCAGGGGAAGTGCCTCCCGGCCGTCGCAAACCCGCCGCCACGCCGCGGCCGAGGAGCGCGGCGGGCGGCGTGGACAACGCGAGGGCGTAATCCTTCCGCTTTGTATAGAGGATGATGAAGGAAGGAGTAATTCTCGCGGTCCCGTGATGTGCCGGTCCTAAATTTAGAGAAAGAAAACGTAAAAAGTAAGAACCGCGAATCATGCGGCAATTGAAGCAGATTTACAATTGCCTGCTGGATTTGCCACCGCCTGAGCTGGAATGGCGGCGGTGGTTGCGCTTAGTCTTGGTATAAGTAAGTGACGGTGGGCCTGTTTGACAACGGCTGCGGCTTATGATTTTTGGCTGAAATTTTTGAATTTTGACTGTTTACGGTACAGATTACGGAGAGATAGATACTCACTTGCGATTTTGGATGGTACAGATGTTGGGCTTTTAACGTGTATATCGTTTAACTTATAGACCCCGTCTTGAGAAAATACTCCGTTTGAAAGTTAGGTACTGTAGTAAAAGCCAAAAGCCGCTAGCTTCATAGGAAAAGAACAGGCCCGGTGTCGGTGTGAATTTATGATTCCTCGTACAATTTTAATGCCAAATGGGCTACGGACTAAAAGCTGATTCTACGCGTGTGCTTGCTTTTTTGGGAGGCCGTACGTAGGTATGTGAAAAAATCGCTCTATGTTCGTCGGCACTTCAGCTTCTGCCTTTTAGATTTTAGTTTATTATTTTTTTAATTTTATTTTTTTGTTTTAGTCTTTTTGGTTTTTGGTTTTTCTTTTTTTTTCGTATTTGTTTGTATTATTTATGATGGGTTATATGTTTTCTCTATTTTATTTTAAAAAAATTTAATTATGTCAAAAAATCCAACAACAGCTATATTGTAAAATAAGCCATAAGTAATAAAAAAAGCCCAAATGAGCAACCCCTAAACTTTATTTTGTCTTGGCAAAATAAAAAGACATACATGAACTTCGGGAAAATCCATAAACCCTATAATTCACCTACTTTTTCCGCACACACATGTTGATGCCCCCCTTGTGGTAGAGAAATTCCCTCAAGGAACTTCGACCATGGCACTTCAACCACTGCACTTCGACTACAGCACTTCGACCACGACGCTTTGATCACGATGTTTTGACCACGGCACTTCGACCACGGCGATCTGACTGCAACTAGATTGGTGTACTACTGGAGCTAGGAAATGCATAGAGCTTGGCAGAACTAATCAGACAACAAATCGCTCTTCTTTATGCATGCCTCCAGTTTTCCACTAGTCAGACAAGAAATTAGATATCAACCATAGACCAAACTTGGCAGAACAAATAAATAATTACACGGCAACCAAAAATAGAATCGTCTGTGATGACTATATATCACGGTTGGTTTTTTGGTACAAGTCGTCTGTGATAATAGGCTTTCACAGATGGTTCTTTATACCAATCATCTGTGTTGTGAATTATCACAGACGGCTCACATACCGTCTGTGATAACTGCCTATTATCACAGACGCATAAATTCAGATGGTTCAGAAAATCGTCTATGATGATAGTTTATAACTGTATATGATGATTCTTTTTGTAGTAGTGTGCTTTAGCAATTTTATTGCTTGTTTGAATGACTTGAGTGATTTCAATACCAATGTTTCGATATTGAAATCATATATGCAAGTGTTGAAATCACTTAAATAATTGACATAGGTATTTATATCACTTAAATAAATAATGAAATCATTTAAAACAAAATACTAAAGATAATGAAAATCATGAAAAATAGTGCTAATGCGCGACGTAGAGGGTGGTTGCATAGAATAAAGTTACGGTGGGAATAGAAACGGTAATGGATAGGGGGATTTATAGAGGGTCTATGGGTTTTTCCCAATCAATAGAGGTCTGCATAAGAATGGCACTAATGCGGTATAGCGAGAATGTAATCCTTGTATACAAAGCCCCAAATGGATCGAAATTATGAAGAGAACATGTATAAAGTCTATTCACAAATATATGTTATATTTGGAAACTAGTACAATCTATAAGATGTAAATTTGAAGGAGCATCTCTAATGCTCCATCATCCGGCCATGCACCTAGGAGAGAGGTGCTACCTCAACATACACGACCGCTTCAAAAAGAGCATGTTAGCTTCAGGATATCTCTAATAGTATCATCTCGGATGTTTCTTAGTTATATTAAATAAGTAAAATTCTATATAGAGGAGATAAGAGGTGAGGAAAGATAATGTGCTGTCTCTTATGCAAGAGGTGACTTGAGCCTGCAAAACAATGTAAACAGTGAGAGAGTGTGAGATAGAAAATTATGGTAAAAATAGTATAAAATAGTTAGAACAATGTTTTACTGTTGGAGATGTTGTCTCTAGTGCTGTCTTTAGATGAGATGAAAGCCTTAAAGATAATATTAAGAGACATACTATTATATATACTCTCATGAAGCGTTAGTAAGTACAATTAAATACTTCGAGTGGTAGATTACAATTATGTGGGCAGATGAGAACCACTTTTTTTAGTAGGGAGGTGGAGTTACATATATACAACTCTATCCATCAGAGTTTAAGTCCTCATGTCTATCTTTACGCACATGCGAGTGCACCTTAATACAAACTTTGTGAGGTTGCATTTTCATCCCCATCCTCCGTATTCTATACGTGTGCTAAAGGGGCGCAGTAGCGTGCGTGTACATACGGTGTGCGTCTTCTTTGTAATCGCGAAAAAAATCATGTGGGCCAATTATGAGGTGTCCATGCATTGTAGTGAAAAATCATGTGTGAATTATAGCACGCCCGCAAATTCTACGTGAACATTGCAAAATCATTGTGATTGGGGTTGATATTGAAATTTGCATTGCTATAAACACATGCCCTCCCCTACACGTAGTAATTATTTAGGAATTTTTGGAAACTTTCATGCCTTAGTTTACATGGGTGTTCAATACATAGCCGGTTTCAGTAGATATGCTCCCTGTTTGATTTGTGATTTGCGAAGAGAAGGGATACATATTTTCATGGGTGTTACTATAGGGTTGCTGTAGCAAATTCATTTGAGGACAATCACCACCGTCCATATGCAGCGCGAATTAACCGTAAACAGGGGATGTACTTTTTGTACTTTTTTATTGCATAAGCAGGAACCAACAGTACATTTGCCATTACTCTAAAATTCCAATTTTAAACGAAAAATCCTCATACATTAAATGAGATTACGCTGAATTGAAGTGTCTGTTCCTTACATACTAGGAATCATAATGCAATCATCGACAGCTTGTACCAATGTATGAGGTACGTACTTGATATTGGGGGAATTCTTTTAGACTGAGATTTATGATTGTGGTTTTTAAATTCAAATTTATTTGTGAGAGACAATATGCAGAGAGAAATAGTCGCATGCGATTTTAGCCAGTACAACTAAACTCGGTACAGTTTGTCCTATAATTTACCTGTAGACTCTGTCTTGAAAAAATACACCGTTTAACGGTATATTGCTGTTCATCCGTACATAAGCTGTAAGTACTAATGAACCCAGCTATTATTGACAAAAGCATGTGATTGGGCGAAAGCACAATAATAAATCATAACTTCATAGCTTAGGTAGAGCTCCTACCATTAGTTTCCCAGACAAACAAATCATAACTTCATAGGATTAAAACATGCCAAGTCACTGCTTTATTGTGTCATTCGTAAACTTGCTACAAAAAAATCTGGTAAGAGCCCAGCAAGTCTCATCTCCTAGGAGTTCTCTACTAGACTACTAATATGACTAACAAAGTTCAGCATAATTTTTTTTGGGCTTGTCTAACAACTCCACCCCCCCGGCCCCCACTCCATCACATCTCCTCCCTTCCGACTCCACCCCGCTGCCTCCTACCTACGCCATCTTCACTGCCACCAATGTGCCAGCGCCCCCACCACCTCGCCTATGAGCCTTTGTCGCTTCCCACCGTGTCTCCTCCCCCGCAAGCCTCCATCGCCCGGCTCCTTGTCTCCTCTTGCTGCTGCCAGCTGGCTCCATCTCCCCTGCTGCCTCCTAATTGCTCATCGCTCTCATCACCCCCATCACCTCCATTGCCCACCGCCCTCCTCCGACCCATGTCTAGCGGTGCCACAGCCGCCTCATCGCCACCGTTACCCATTGCTGGTTCTCCCTTTCCTGGCCACCCTCTAAGTTCAGGGGCTTTGGTAAACCCGAACACTAACCTTAACCCGTTGCGGCGGAGACGACAGCGTCGGTGTGGAAGAGGACAACGAGTTCACTAGAGAAGATGATTTTACCAGCCGGAGCATAAATCTCCAAGTAAATCACAAGGTCAGAAATTCGAATGATCTGCACAAAAATTATCATTCAAATGATATAAAGCAATTCCAATTTCTTTTTTAGTGCATGCTCCGAAGGGTTTCAAGGATGAATATCAATCTCGCTCAGAAGTACAGATATCTATTTGATATCTAGAGATCTGAAACTGATTTTCGTAACACGAACATTTCTCGCTTCATTCTGGTCTAAGGAGCAACAAGGTTGCTGTAACATGGTATCATTATAATATTATTAGATTTGACAAAAAAAAAGTTATATGAATTAGGACATACAAATAGGGTTCGACTCAACATAAAGCCATGAAAAATATTCATCCTACTTCTTAGCAAGCAAGGGCCCCGCATTATCACCCGTGGCTTTGTTGTGCTTCACATGGCTTCCATCGCACAGTGGAAAGTAACCAATCAAGATCAGTAATAGTTATAAATGGCATGCAAATAATGCATTCCAAAGGAACATGAAGGAATTTTTTAAATAATTAATTTTCAATTCTGAATTACAGTATTATACATGTCTTTTTTTTTGCAGTTTTAACCATATGTCGCTCCATGGCTGCTGATAAACAGTACACAGCCGAACAGCCATAACAAGTACACCTCGAGGTGCTATGACACCTGGTACTCGTTGATGTTCGGGTCATCCGCTCGACCTGTGTACAAACCAAAAAAATAGTAAGCCCGTCATATGGCAAGGATGGTGCATCGCTAAACAGGGAAATAGATAGCATACTTACCCGGAACTGCGAAAGCCACCGCATATGCGGGCCATGCTTCTGTCGAACTGCGAAGACGTGGTATGTTGCCGCGGCCCCGCCTGAAAGAATCCCATCAAACCTCGACTGGAGCGCCATCCTCATCGGTGGCCTCTACCATCCTCACGAGAGGTATAAGGCTGGCATCGCTCAGCCTGTAAAGCACAAAGAAGTAAGTATATAGCGTAAATATCATAAAAAGAAGTATCATAGTTTACAGACAAACATGTCTCTCCAGCGTGGGTACAGTCTCCAAACTCGTCGGGGCGTACGTGTGTGGACGACTCCTAACTGGATCTCCTCGTCCCCACCCTCAGGATGAGAAACACGATGGCTCGTGCAGTGTTGCATGTCGATGTGCTGGTCCAGCAGACCGAAAGGCCAGTCCGAACAACCAAGGCCGCGAATCATATCTGCAAATCAATTTGAAGTTATTACGACACAATTACTGGTTTAATTATTAATACCGCAGCTCCGAAAATTCTTGCAATCATTCCTAGCCAATTTCACATATGCTATTATGCCTATTTAATTTTTCATTGGTGCATATGCATTATCTACCTCTCTAAATAATTTTAGGTCTCAGGGTCACTCGACTAAATTCTTCCTTCTTGGTACCAATTCTTTTCCCATAATTTGTACACACGTGACTATTTACTTACAGATATGACATAAAGTAAATCTTAAATAATAATTACATGAATTATACTAAGGCGTCACTGTGTGATCCCTGATTTTATTTTAGTCATTTGTGGATTTTTACGACTCAAATGCTATTTAAATCATCATGTACAATTCTAATCGCTACGCGTACTATTTTAAATCGGCACGTGCTATTCTAATCGTCATGAATAGTTTTAAATCTTTTGATGGCTATTAATTATTCTAAAAATTAAGAATACTTATTAGGAGGTTTCTATCATTTATAAGCGACTAACAAAATTAACTGGGCCTTCAAATGCGCAACAGAGTGATATAAACGATAATATAACTATTAACAACTAAATTGACGTTAGTTTCTAAACTACACATCTAATAATTTTAGTTGCTAACCTACCATGTTTCAAAAATAAGCGTACAAAGAAATACAGGGAACTCTCCATTGTCGATGTGTAGATCCCTCCTCCTCTTCCTCCTGTCCTCCCTCCTCTCCTCTCTTCTTCTCCTCGTTTTCTTTCCTCCTCTCTTTCTCCTCTCCTCTCTTCTCTTTCTCTTCTCCCCTTATCCCCTTCTTCTATCTGCTCTTGGCTGAATGAGCACTTGGAGCGTCGGCCGACGTGTGCGTATGGGGGTATACCCCCTAGTCGCCCAACAGTTGGGCAACTAAGGGTCTTGTTATTCAACTGTTGGGCGATAGGGCCAACCGCGGAGCGACATATAGTCAAAATTGCAAAAATAAAAAAGCAGATATAATGTTGTAATTCAAAATTAAAATTTGACTATTAAAAAAATTCAACATGAAGTTTGTAATCTGAATTGCTTTAACCAAGCAGAATTGAGCGAATGCATATGTCCACAGCATAAACACCATTAAGTTTTTGTGCAAAATATATAAGATTGCACATTCTTAATAGTATAGTTCAGCAGAATTATTGGTATGAGTGTAGTTGCTTTCGATGTTGATGCGAACTCCAGGGAAATATCCTGTTCTCGGGCTGTTTAGCATCACATGTGACATGAGTATCTTTCGCATAAGCATGAAAAATTCTTCAGAGAACCAACATAACAGGGCATTAAAACATCTACACAATCACAACAGGATCTTCTGTATTCGCTTTAGTTATTTTTCCTTCTTTTGACCACTCTAAGGGTTAAAGTTTACGGATCAGAAGACCAGTGCAGTTACTGCCAAAAAAAGCGCAGTGAGGTAATAGCACTACAAATTTCCCCTGGCATAACAAATCAGAGTACCGTAGATGATTAACTGAGCCTTATATTATATATATGAAAGTTATGCAGAGTCCACTAAAAGCTCTAGTCAACTAAAATAAGAGATGAGAAGTTGCCATCTAAGTAGTACATTTAGAGTGGTCAAGTACTCAGAGCGCACTCTGTTCAACTGGGATTGAAAACAATGTCCCAGATTATATTAAGAACAAGCAATTTTTTATCATCTTGTATGATCATGACAATATCTTGTTTGAACGTCGTCTCGAGATAAGCTACTTGCACAACATACTGATTTAGTAGTTCTAATGAGAACCAAAATTATATATGGGTAGGTTATTTTATGCTGTGACTTATAGCTTTTGGTTTAAAATTTTAAATTCTAGCTGTTCGTGAGAGGCAGTACGCAGAGAGAAACAGTCGCATGTAATTTTTACTAGTATAGATGAACTCGGTATAATATCTACTACAATTTATCTGTAGACTCAGCTTTAAAAATACACCATTTAACAGCTAATTACTGTAGCAAAGCCAAAACAAATGGCTCCCGAATCCACCCATTATAAGCTTGTATTAATGAGTGAAATGATATGCTCTACAAAATTCCGTGCAAATAAATTCTTAAAAGGAAAGCTACAACTCAATTAGGGGGCCGACTAAAGACATCTTTAGGGCCTGTTTGGCAGAGCTCCATCAACTCCAGATCCATCAAAAACAGCCCCACTCTACGAATTTTTACCCAAACGCTCCAACTCCACGAAATCTGGATCCACCAAAATACTGAATCTAGCTCCAGATTCATGAAATCCATGGAGCACCTCAAGGGGTGCTCTACGAAACCTTGTTTCGTACCTACTCGTGGAGTTGGGTGGTAAATACCCACCTTTTGCCACTGGTTACACACCCCATCCCATACCACCATAAAACCCATGGGCAAAACAGGCCATTCCCACCAAAAACTCAGTTTCGTGGATCTGGAGCTGCTGTGCAAGCCAAACAGTTTTGTCTAGCTCCATGGTGGGATCCCAGATTCACGGTGGAGCTGTTTTTGGTGGATTTGCTGCTCCAGATTCATTTTTTCAGTGGTGGGGCTCTGCCAAACAGGCCCTTAATAGTATCATCTCAACTGTCTCTTATCTATATTAAATAAATAAAATTCTATATAAAGAAGAGAGGAGGAGAGAAAAAAAATAATATGTTGTCTCTTATGCAAAAGACGAATTGAGCTTGCAAACTAACGTAAATAGTGAGAGGGTGTGAACAAGAAGTTATGGTGAAAATAGTACAAAATAGTTTGATGAATAATTTACTATTGGAGATATTGTCTCTAGTGATGTCTTTAGGTGTGGTAGAAGTCTTAGAGATAATCTTGAGAGACAAACTATTGTATATGCCCTAAAATCACTACACAAACATATAATTTATTGTTGCAGAGGTTGTCTTTAGTGTTGTCTTTAGATAAGATGGAAGTCTTAGAGATAACCTTAAGAGATAAATTATTATACATGCCCTAAAATCACTACACAAACATCTCACGTCATGATTCTTGCAGCACCAAGCATCAAATGCTCAAAAATAAATAATATGATGAGAAGTTCAACATCATGATTCTATAATTCATTAAGTTACTTATATTTGGCAAAATTACTATATCATGCACCAAAAGTTATCATCTATAATTCACGAAGTTACTTATAGTTCTCACGTGATAACTTTCACATTGTAATGTTACAGAAAGTAACTATCTCCTGAACATAAAGTTATCATCGATAATTCATCAAATTACTTACATTTGTAAAGTTACTATCTCATGCAAAAAAAAGTTAGCATCTATAATTCATAAAGTTACGTACCGACTACTCCAGGAATCTAGCCAGCGACCCACGCGTAGCGTACGCGCACGCGCTCATTAGCGCAGCCGTGTGGGGGGTATATCTAGTGCAAATGGTGTATTCAGTGGCTGATATGTAAACGCCAACGTGGGCCATTGGATCCTCGTCGGGTGGCCAGGATCAAGGCGGGCAAAATCCCTCAGCTCACTTATGCGATTTTTCGAACCCCCCTCCCTGTGCGGCAATGCTTTCTTGCGAACAGTACATCTGAGCCATCCCCGGTGTCGCCCTTCTGTCCTCCCGGCGCTGCCTCGGCCTCCTCCACCATGCGCCGCCCCACCGCCTCCATCTACCCCTCGGCCTCCTCGACGCCGCCCCGCCGCCCTCGGCCTCCTCCACCCCTCCGGCCTCCTCGACGCCACCCCGGCCTCTCGAGGCTCCTCCTGGCTTCCTCGACACCACCCCTCCTCCATTTGCGCCTTCCTCCTCGACCACGCACCGCTTCAACCTCGCGCTTTGACCATGGCGATTTCTACAATGTCGACTTCGACCACAGAGATTTCGATCACGTCAGTTTCGATCAAGGTGGCTTCGACCATGGCAATTTCGACTATGGCGGCTTCGACCACGGTGATTTCGACCACGACGGCTTCGACAATGGCGGCTTCGACCACCCAAGTGACGTGGTCAAAGCCGCCGTGGTTGAAACCTCCGTTGTCGAAGTCGCCATGGTCGGGGAGGCGCCAGCTGCCGGAGGGGACTGGGAGGCGCCGGGGGAGGTCGAAGGGGGCAGCACTGGGGGCGGCGGGTGGCGCCGAGAGAGGCTAGAGGGGCCAGAGCTGGGGGAAGCACCGGGGACGCCGGGGGGGCAGTGCTAGGGGAGGCTAGAGGGGGTGGTGCCGGGGAGTGAGCGGGGGGGTAGGTGCCAGGAGAAGAGCTCGAGGATGGGTTGCGCTCGGGGAGGGGCGGTGCTCAGGGAGGAGCACCGCTCGGGGAGGGAGGAGCAAACTCTTGTGAGTTGGGACTGAAGGCAAAAGAGCGACGAGGGGGTTTCATGCAAATAAGCATAAGTCATCCGGTAATTTCCACCTGCCTGGATCGTGCCCGTCCAGCTGGGATCCAACGATCCTGGACGTTTGTTAGCATGTTAGCACCTAAATGAGCATTAGCACTAAATATGCTCTCTCTCTCTCTCATACATACATACATACATATATAGGAAAATAATTTCATAATGTTGGGAGTACGTACTCCCACTTCTCATATACCACTTAAATGATATTGTTATACCTCTTTATATGTTTGAGAATATTGTAATAATGATTATAACATAATTTATGTATATACTCCTTTTATGTTTGGAGAAGGATATGTAATAAAAATAAAGGGTTCCGATAAAAATTTTCAACCAAGTCGCATTTGAGTATCTCAGAATTAGTATTTAAGTATATCAAAAGTGATAAAAAAAAGTATAAAATATTTATTTAAGTTGTATATTAGAAGTTAAAGTATGTACATCCGAGAGTATGAAAAAGGCTTCATACACACACTTAAAAGGGAAAAATTGTAGATTTGCCCCACTCTTGAGTGGCTTTGTAGATTTGCCCCAGTGATGTCTCAATAACATGTGGGTCCAGGACCCACATGTCATTGAGAGTTCTTATGAAAGTTTTGAGTTCCAACGAAATATGCCCACTTAAAAGTTTTGTGAAGATAAATTTAAAGATGAGTAGATGACTTGCCAAAAAGGGAGAATTTTAAATTTCTTTCATCTAAACATAAAACCGCTGCCCTAAAAGAGCTAACACATCCTTAACTCGAACAATGATACTTATCTGTGAATGTACCTGTGGGAAGTTTTGATTTTCTCTAGTTTAGTCAGTGCTATTTATACATGTTGTGTTTGAAGTTATATATTATCTATAGGAATTTACCAGCTTGTGTAAAGAAATTTTATGTGACTTCGAAAAGGAAGCATTAGCTGATACAGAAAAAGCATGTAGACAAAAGTTTTATATGATGACTAAACGGCGGACATCGTGGCAACGCTACTACAAACAGGATGGTTTGGCTACCTTCAAATACCAGTCACGTGGGCTCTGTGTAATCGTAACCGAAGTATTAGCGGCCGGCGAGGGCGCCCACGTCGCCCCCAGCGCTCCGTCGGCCGGCGCGTGCGGAAAAATTCGCGTACGGTCGGGGAGCAGTTTTGCGAAAAAGTCTCTGTATTTTTTGGAAATTACGTAAAGATCTTTTTTTCTCGCAGAAAGGTCCCTGTCAGTTTTTTTAGCCCCTCCGCTTTGCAGGATAGCACCCCGCGGTTTACTAAATTACGCACGGGTCCTCATTTATTTACGTACAGATCCTCGATTTTTTACAAAAAAAAACCCTTTAGCTTTTTCGGAAATACGCATATGCCCTCGATTTTTTTTGAAAAACTCCTCACGAATTATCGCCTCTTTTGCTTCGGTACACACGGTGGCTGGCGCGGCGTCGCGCCGCGCCTACTAGGCTAGTTTAATCAATGGCAGTTCCACACGAAACGTGAGCAAAAACAGTACTGCACCATCTGAACCATCAAACAACTAGCCCAAAGTATTTCAAAAAAGTTTTGAGGTTGCGGCAAAGCAACCAATTTATTTAGGTGCCGCTTTGTAAGGTGAAAAAAGTGGTTTATAACTGAAGTTTTACTGTACTTGACTGAAATTACACAGTAGCTGATGGTGACTTATTTGGTCTAACTAAATTTTAAAAAAAATAAAAATAGAAAAACAGATTAGCCTACATGGACAATACAAATGAATATGGGAAAAAAGAACCGCAAAAAGTTAAAAACCAAAAATCAGAAAAGATGAAATTTATGGATAATAAAAATAAGTTAGAAGTCGAAGTTCAAACTGAAATGAGCAGGCCTTAATCGTTAGTCTCCAAATTATGACATCATTGCATGTGCCACATGTTTCCTATGATGATGCATAATACAGATATTGTTGTAATGTTACCCAAACATTCGATGGTTCAGCCACCTTCAAATACCAGTTAAGTGGGCAATTCCGTCTAATTTCATCAATATCATTCCCTCGCGAAACATGAGAAAAACAGTGGTGCACCGTCCATAAGTCATGGCAAAACAACAAAATCAGTTTGCCGTAAGTCTCAAGATAACTATGTAAATTGCATGCTCCACATGTTGCCCATGTTCAAGCGCCACTGCATGGGGCTACATGTGGCACAACATTGCTTTAATCTTTGCCAAGGGGTCAAGCAATGTTAGTATTACTGTTAGAGCATGTCCAATACAGACGCTTAGAGAGATGCTTAGCAATGAAAAACTGTTTTTCTTACCACGTAGGATAGATAAGGTGCTTATTTTGAAGCATCGATGCTTAAATAAGCATCGGTACTTAGTAGGTGCTTATGTATATAACTATATCTATTAATAGATAATATAACATCTAAGCACCCATGGAAGAGATGCTTGCATTGGAGAAAATAACTTTTGCATAGATGCTTGATGATGTAGCTATATTCTCTCTCTTTAAGCATTCATATATAAGCATCTTGCATTGTACATGCCCTTATAAAATTATGTAGGGAGGATACAAGTAAATCATGAAAGTTTTTATCATAGAAGTTGATTCCACGACAAAATTTGCTCTACTAAACAAACAAAAAAAGAAGATCCTTCCATATAAGTTCACCTTCTAAGTTCTATATTATATCGATTTTAGGGTCTATGACTTTTGCAGAAAGTTTTTAGACATGGAAATTCTAGACAAAAAATCTCCTGTTCCAGAAAGTATCGAATATATTATTTTCATACTAGCTGTAATTTTATATCTAGGATGTTCTAACTTCTACGTAACTTATTTTAGAATGGTGTTATTATAGTTTAATTGAAATATTATAGCACCTATGAGTATGGAAATTAATAGACATACAATGACAAAAACCAAATATGACTAAACATTATATTAGTTTCAAGAGATAGTAAAAACTTTTAAGTTGCTAGTAAGAAACCATGCACAATTCCTCAACATAATCTTACAAGAATAAAAAGTATTTTAAATTGTCTCCAAAAAATAACTTTTGAAGTAAAATAGATCTTGAAACGTATATAATTTTTTAAAAAAGGAATTAAACCTTAAAAGATTTTAGCTATGTCTATTACAACTTTTGACTATTTCGGTAAATCTTTCACCATATCTATACCTATTTTATAAGCATTACCATCTTTTCTCCTCTATTTCGTATAAGCAAGCATTTGTATGGTGGTGATCGGTTGGGCTGTGGCTTATTTCACTGTAGCTGGCTGAAATTACACTGTAGCTGAAGGTGGCTTATTTGGTATAATTAAATTTAAAAAATTTTAAAAATAGAAAAAAATGGGTTAGCCCATCACGTGTAATGCAAACGAATACGGGAAAAAAGAACCGGTAAAAAAACTCAAAAAATCAAAAAAAATCAGAAAAAGACAAAATTTAGGAATAGTGAAAAATAAGCCAGAAGCCAAAGTCGAAACGATCAGGGTATATCTAAGAGGAAACAAGAGCCTTTCAATCTCATTATTTTTTTACACTGCCTAATGCAAAATTAGTGTGCTAATAAAAATCTCAACCTACGAATATTCTCCTACTACCTTCAAAAGTAGAAGCTTTGTTTCTTCAAAAGCCTAGCCATTCCCATGACGAGGCCTTCATCAATGCCAAATCCAAAGGCCAACACTTATACCCAAGGGTGCACATAACAATTTGAGCTCTCACACTCACACGGCCACACCTGATAGCACCACTCCCCCATCTTCTTCCCAGACTGCACGCCCCTCTCCTCCTCCTTCCTTCCTTCCCAACCCCCGTCAAAGCGAGAGCTCCGCGTCACTGGCTGTTCCCTCCGATCCAATCCCAAAGATACCTTTTTTCTCGCGCCATCTTTCCCCAAGCATGGCGGCGGAGGGGGAGGCCAAGAAGGATACGAACCCGTCGGGCGGCGGCGAGAACCCCCAGGAGGCGGCGGAGGAAGCGATGCAGGAGGCCGGAGGGCAAGAAGCCAGCCAAGAGTCGGAGGGGGAGAAGGCAGATCGAGAGGGGAAGGACGGCGACGCGGGTAAGGAGGAGGAGGAGGAGGAGGAGGAGGAGGAAGAAGAGAACGCCTGTAAAGATCTGGTCCTGGTCGAGGATCCGGAGGAAGGTACTTCCTTCTCTTTCAGATTCTTGGTCGCATGCAAGAACCTAGGTGTATTCTGTCCATGGGTAATCATGCAAGAAAGGTTTCTATGCTGTTATTGTTGGTAGTGTTCAGCTGTGAGATGCATGAATATTGTAGTAGTTATATAACGTCTTTGCCTAGGAATAGTTGCAGGACAAACAAAATAGCAGGTTTCGGTTGTTGCTAACTTGTACTTTCCAATTAATTGTGCGAATGCTTTGTTTCGTTGTTCAAGACGGAAATTATTTGTTCAGTTTCGCCACACTATGTGTGTGGTTCGTTTGCTACATATTTAAGAGCGTTTTTTTTCTTGCTAGTTATAAGGGGATTTTAGGTACACCTTTTTTTCTGGTTGTATGAATAGTTTTGTTCTGTTGCTAAGAAGGCATGCAAGGCACAAAGATTGAAAAGACTCCTATGCAAATCTGTTTTTTTATAGTCATTAAAAGGTTCAAGCAAGTGTTTTGTTTGTTTTGTTCTTACCCCTTTACTAGGTCTGCTTGACTTGTAATCCTGAAAGAACCGTAGGGGTTTCTTCCTTTTCCTCCCTTTCCCCTTTGTTGTTATGCTAGTTTCCTTAATGCTTACTGACAATGCAATAAACATGAGATTTGGGGTGTATTGTTGCTTTGCTGTCTTTGTTTTGTCAGTATTTACAAGGTCAAGCTGTTCTTGCTGTTCAGTAGACTTAGACCTAAGTACTCATGTGTGCATCTATGATTTTCAGGGCTTATATTTATTTTTCCATGAACATAGTTCTTAGCTGAGCGCCATTGAAAAGTTTGTATTTGTTTTGTTGGCAGCCGCAGCAACAGCAGCACTTCAGGAAGAAATGAAAGCGCTTGTGGCATCAGTCCCTGTTGGTGCAGGGCGGCATTCACTGCGATGCAGCTGCAGGAGCTAGAGCAGCAGTCTCGGGTCTACCAGTATATGGCTGCCCGTGTTCCTGTGCCTACGCATCTTGTCTTCCCCATCTGGAAGTGTGTTACTGGTGCATCCTCTGAAGGCGCCCAGAAGTACCCTACTTGTATGCCCTTCTAACCGGTGCCATCACCTATATATTGCTCATGTGAAAATATGTTGCACCTTTTTGTAGATTTCGCCAAGCATTTCAAAAAATATATTTCATGTTCTTTGTTCGCATTATGTAGGGCAGTACAATTAATTCTTTAATGTTATCTTAAAGTTCACAGTTTTATAGCAAAGCAGAATTTCCGACAAAATGCAATTTGATGCATCTAGTAAAAATTAAGGGATGGTGAAAAAACCTCATTGCACCAAACTTCTGCAACATCATGTTAAATGCATAAAAGTTGGAAATTTTCCATGTGTATTGTTTGGAGTTATTCGAGGCATTCTAACTTGTTTGTAATGCTGGACTGAGCAGTGATGGGATTGGCAACACTCTGCTTGGACTTCGGTAAGAACCCAGAACCGGAACCAGGGAGGTGCCGTCGAACAGATGGCAAAAAATGGCGGTGCTGGAGAAATGCTATCCCAAATGAGAAATACTGTGAACGCCATATGCACCGCGGTCGCAAGCGTCCCATACAGCTTGTTGTTGAGGATGATGAGCCTGATTCTGCATCAGGGTCAAAATCTGCATCTGGCAAGGCCACCGAAGGTGGCAAGAAGACTGATGACAAGAACTCAAGTAGCAAGAAGCTTGCAGTGGCAGCACCAGCGGCTGTGGAGTCTACATGATTGATGCAGCATTTAGGGGCTGCAAAAAGAGCATAATCGTGCTGGCAATTAGAGTTCGCTTCTTATTGTAATCCTCGAAAGACTGTAGTCTGGTCTAGCTATAACCTCATTAAGCAAGAAAAATCTCTGTGGAAAGAAGCCACAAAAACTTTCGTTTAGCTGTCACTGAAATTTTCAGTTTAGGTGTATAGTTTGATTTAGCTTTGCCGTGCCTTCCGGCGATGCACCATGATTGGATAAATACTCCCTGACTGACAATATCGCATTGTGACTCGAGAAGCCGGTGGAAGAATCTGGAGGCTAGATACTAAGCTATTTGATGTGTATCTTTTATGGCATGCACAATTGTGTGATTTGTCCGTTGCATAACAAATGGAAGATCCATAATTTTATCCACTATGGAGATTCAATTACCTACCGGAATGTCTGAGATTAATTATGTTCTTGGTTATAGTAACACATAACATTCTGGGGTGTAATGTGAAACAGATTGAATGCTTCTGAGGTTTGATGGTGTGCACTGATTATACTCTCTGGATGTGGAGATGGATATTTCTATTAGAGATTTCAGGTTGGATTGGATGCTTTCAGTGTAATGTGCATGCTTCAATAGTTTGCGGGGTTGAATCCTTAGAACATCATCCTTTTGACCCCTCTGATTGTGAAAGTGAAACCTCTAAATCTGCTTTGTTTTGGAGGTGATACATAGAATTAAAGGAAGCGGAAGCGATGGAGATTTATTTCTGTACCTGGTACTTGTTTTCTTCAGATGGTAATTTTCTTCAGATGATGATGCCTGATTACGAAATTAATTGACCATTACATTGGGTGAATTGTACCTTCTAACGTTGAGCTTGGGGGATTGAATCCTTTGAACATCATCCTTTTGACCTCTGTAATTGCGAAAGTGAAACCTCTAACGTCCCACTCATTTGTGTTTGAGTTTCTAACTTTTAGTTTATTTTTCACTGTTTCTAAATTTCGTCTTTTTCTGATTTTTTGAATTTTTTTTAGTTTTTTGCCGATTCTTTTTCCTGTATTCATTTGCATTATACGTGTTGGGTTAATCCGTTTTTTCTATTTTTAATTTTTTAAATTTAATTATGCTAAATAAGTCACCATTAGTTACAATGTAATTTCAACCAACTACATGAAAATTCAGCTATAAGCTACAAAAATTCGGTCCAACCGAGCACCATCTAAATCTGCTTTGCTTTGGAGGTGATATATAGAATTAATGGAAGCGAAAGTGATGGAGATTTATTTCTGTACCTGGTACTTGTTTTCTTCAGATAATGATGCCTGATTACGAAATTAATTTACCATTACATTGGGAATTATACCTTCTAACGTTGAGCTTGGGGATTCAAATTAAACCGCAGGTGGTGACCTCATGCATATATACGGTTTGAATCGCACATTGCTCCCTTCTACGGCCGAACGCTTCTTGCTTCGAAGGGATCAGCCATAGTGCAACAATTCTGATCAATAACGTTGAGAATTTTAATATTCTCCATGATCATATTCTCAAATTGGATATCCCTCGCGTTTCGACTTCCCTCTTGCCGTGACTAAAATTAGGGCACTCGTAGGAGATGTTCGTATTACCTATGACTGATGATTTTTTTTTTATTAAAAATAAATAGTGGTTAAAAAAAGTGATTTTAAGAAAGAATATGTGAGCGGTAGAAAAAGTGAGAAATATAGATATACGAAACGGAGGCGAGAGAGTAAGATACATAATGCGTCGGTGACTTTATATTTCATCCTCAGAGTGAGAATTGAAGAAAGCACTTCGAGAAGTTGGATTTTTATATTAATTTTTAGTTTTCTAAATAAAAATTCGAAACCAATACGAAGTAACGCCATAGTCATAGAGGTGTATGCCTCGTAGATTACGATGTTAGAAACATGGGCCTCCAGTGGTTGTCACCCAAGCTTCCAACACTGAAAAGTTTGGGTTCCAGCCTTGCTTGAGATACAACCATCACTGGTTTTAATGTTGCAATCCATGACTTGTACCCATATCTTTGGTACCGGCACGCCATGCAGCGGTCGAGGGCGACAGTCTTTTAAAGTATAAGGAGTACACACATGCGTACCCCCACAGGTATATACAGATATGTGCATCCACTACATACGCTATGAAATTTGCGGAGGCTTAAGGATTGAAACAAAACCGAAGTCTTGAAAAAGTTCAAATTCTGAAATTGGATTTGATTTTCGTTTTTGTCTTGTTCTCTTGATTCCTCATCCTATTTCACACTAATCTCAAATCACAGCTGCCCCTAATCCTTGCCGTCACCACCGGAAGGGAGAGAGTGAGTACTTGCACTGTGCTTGTCTGAAAAACTCCCACCACCATACAAAATCCCACCGCCGCTCACGCCTTCTTTGTGACTGCCCGCACCTACGCCTTCTCCCGCCTGCTCCGCTCGGTTGAACGGCCATCGTACCCCGCCCAGGGCCGTGGCAGGCCACGCCAACCCAACCCGTCGCCGCCGTGTCCCTACTTTGCCGCCGCCCGTCTCCTCTGATCATGCCACCGCATTTCCCGCGCCGCTTGATTTTGCCACCTCCACAGCTTGGACAGAGCTCCCCTTTACACCTCCCCTCTTCCGCCCTGACACCCCGAACCGACCCCGAGGGCGTGGCAACGCCGCCGGCCGCCACCCGCCATCGCCGCTCTGGATAAGCACGGTGCCGAACCGCCTTAGACGCGCTATTTAAACATCCAAGCCCTTTTAGCCGAAGCCATCGACCCCCCACAACCCGCCCGACGCCCCAAAGCCTCCCCCATCCACCTCCATTGCCGGCAATTCCAAAATCCCCAAAGTGTAAGCCCTAGCGCAATGTCGGTTATCCACTCCTCTATTCTTCAATTCCTTTCACCGGTAGTGTCCTTGAGCCCCTAGAAACCCTACCCGACCGCCGCCTTAGCCTCCCAACGCCTCTCCTTCCCTGGCGCCGTGAACCTCTCCACCGCCGAGACCGTCCACCGTGGCTAGCCCAACCCGAACATCCTTAGCTTAAGCCGACCTTCCCATGACCTTACCCGAACCCTAGTGATGCCCAGGCACCAGCCTAATTGCCCTAGGAAACTCCCATGAGTTCACAATGTCCAAAATAGCCGAAATAGGGAAGAGCTCACCGCCGGTGAACGCCGCCTCCGCCGGCCCGGCCACCACCCAAAATGGAACCCCCTCCCTACCCCGCACCCGTACATGGCCTTCTTTGTCGTCGCAAATCACCGAAGTACCGCCGGTCGCCACCACCCTTCTCCTCTGCTTCGGCTGTACGCACGCAGGCATGAGGAAGAAGATGATCCTATTCATCTGACCGGACCAGCTGGACTCGGCTGGGTCGGACCAGCTCCCTCGCGCCCGTTCTAGCCCACCGAGCCACACCAACAGTAAACCGACCGGACCCGGCTGACTTGGCTAAGCCGAATCAATCCGCCCGCATTCGTTCCAACCGATCGAACCCAAACCAACTCAGTCGCACCGAACCACTTCGCCGAACCCGACCGAGCCCAAGGAACGGTATCGACCGAGCCCAATGAACAGTAATTGGCCTGAACCCAAAAATTCATGTTTATACTCCCTAGATTCGTTTCGAGCCCACCAACCCAAATCCAAGGCCCATTTCCCCATATGACCCTCCTATAAGGCCAAATCTCAATTTATTTGAATTTTATCGGATTTTATTTCTTTATTTCATTTCTTTATTCCTAGCTCAACCCTTCGGGCATGGAATTGATTTATTTTAATTTGTTTTCGTGTTAGCCTCCGACATTGAAGTTTCTCAGGAGCTGGAAGGAGAAGCCCAGATTTAGGCCCCACCCACCAAAGAGTTTGAACTCGTTGAAATTATAGACTCGCAAGGCAAGTCGCGCATACTTTGATCATATTGAGCCCATCTTGTCTTTATTTATTTATTTAGTAGTATTTTCATTATAATATTTTTAAATCATTATTTTTGTGTATAATTCTGTTTAGAATGACATGACTTATTAGTTATGACCTACCACCCGAAAAAGCCCTGTTTAACTTGATGACCATATTCATGTTGACAAAACATAGTAGTATTAAATAAAATATTGATATAAACATGATAGCTTAGGAAATTCATTAAAATCTTTACACTATTAAGAATCTTAGTATTTGTTTAGAGCTTTGAAAATACGGATCTAGGGTAAGCAAGGATCACGAGGTGGATCCAAAGACCTTATCCTAGGGTGGAGGCTTGGTTGAGGAATGGTGGCAGTACAAGATATGCTGAATATGGGTTTGTGTACGGAGGATGCCTCAGAGAAAATATAAGGACTAGACCCTTATGCTAAGTAAAGAACATAGTATCCGCCCAACCACAAGCGTTGATTTTGTCAAACCTGGTTTAATAACTGCTCAAGTTCAATTGAACCTCTGCAATCAAGAGGGAGTCAGAGGTGAGTTCGTATGGGAGGTGGTTAACCATACAACAATGGGATCGCTATGAGTCGGATGATATCGTGGGGTCATCCGAGCTTATGGGGAATTAGGACCTCTTGGGTAGAGGCTATATAAAGAATTGAGCAGTGAACAACCTTGTTCTCTTAACTCTGTCGCAGGAGTTGAGAGATCTTGTGGGTAAAGCAGGGCAACTCTGCAGAATCATGAAATAATTGTATTCGAATACGCCATACTTCCTGTGAATGAAGCTGTGTTTAATGGGTGAATCCAACAGCAAGGCATAAGTAGAGTTATGAATGGTTCGGAGATGTGGAATATTGATAATCACGCTTGAAAAATCCTTTACCTTAATGAAGTTGCTTTTCAAGTTTTTAATTGATTCTTAAAACTGCATCTACACAAATAATGAACCTGTTATCCCTTCTCTTGTTATACTATGAATATAGCTAATGTTAAGCTCCGTGTGACTTGCTGAGTACGGTAATTGTACTCATACTTGCTTAAAAATATAAACAGAAACTGCTAACTTTGAGGAGTCAGGCGAAGACGAAGAAGTGGTGTACTATGAAATGGAAGAAGCTTGGGATTAGGGTTGTTCTCCGCTCAAGCATGCCTGTGGTGTCTCTTTTTGTGTAATATATCTGAAGGCTGTTGGCACTACTGTGAAACTTGGCTTTAAGCCATTTTATTGTAGTAAAGCCGACTTTTGTAATTGAGCTTGCGTTGGCAATGGTATACACTCGAATGATGTAACTCACAACTGAACAATCCTAGGCAGTTGCGAGGGATTCATAACGCTCCCAGAAATGGGGGTGTTACAAGGATATCACAAAGCACGGGTATGCGCCTTCCCCTAAACATACATGTATATGTATGCTAATTAAATAAGATACATTGTGTTGATCATAAGGGTTGGAACAAACAACTTGATGGGATACAGGTAAACTAAGCTAGCGAAAAATAAAAATTTTCTACTATGTAAATTAGAAAGCTATGTAAGTGAGATATCATAGATCATTACCATTAAACGCACAGTGCAGCGGAAAAAGAGTTAGAGTAGTCTGGTCCAGCGAAGTGCGTGTCGATGTAGTGGAAATAGTCGATCGTCTAACGTTCTTAGCCGCCAATCGTCTCCTCTATCATCCCCCGCATTCCTCAGTGTCACGGATTGTCTAAAGCAACAACAACAACTGCATTAGTGCCTCTACAACATCCATACGTCCAGCAGTGAACATTGTGCGCTGATGTGTTAGCCCCAGCACGCACAGCAAGGCCATCGGAGAGGTGGCGGAAAAGGTTTTGGTGGGTGTTGTGTTATACATCCAAAAGCCGCACGTCTCTCCTCATATACAGCCCCTTAGTGGAACTTTACATCTCATCCTCAGGAAATTACGCAAACTAGTCATCACTCAAGGCATGCAAAGCAGACAAAGGGAATCCAACAAAAGCAGACTCAGCTGAGCCAGAAGAAAGACCCTGACCAAGATCAGTTACAACCACTATCAACTATGACTTGTTGTTACAAGAGAACAAGTCAATCTCATGAGTCTTGAGACTTGAATAAATCTTATCCAATGTTAGCTCACTCATGACAGCAGTGTCATTGATGAACATGACCTTCATTTTCCAAATTGATATGTCCAAGGCTCCAAGCACTTGCCATGCATTGTCAAAGTCAAAAAAAATATCACACCAACAGCACACAAGTTGCTAAGAATCTTGTGAAAACGAGAAAAGAACTCATCCAAAGATTCTCCACATCTCATCCCAAACTTTTGATATTCCTTCTTGAATTGATTTCGACGCACTTCCTTAATGGCAATGGAACCCTCATGGTAGTCACATAGTGTAACATCCCAAATTCTAGGGCATGCAAAAATAAGAAAAATTTTAAATTTTTGAATGCATTTTGTTTCCTTGCCTTTTATCGAGTTTCTTTGAAAAGTTTAAATTTCAAAAGTGTGTGTAATGCAAATAAAAATTTAGATCAAGTTATAAAAGCAAAACATGATTAAAAATTGGCATAAGAAAACTCATGGTGAAAACCATCTTAGAAAGGCCACGATTATAAATTGTGGCACTAAAAAATAAATATCGAAGTAAGTTCTGAAACTATATAAATCAAATAAGTATAATTAAATTCGACAAGAAGTCTTCTCAAATTTTCTTTTGAAAAATCTAGAGAAGATAACACACTGAAAATTTACACGACCATCCATACTATATAAGGAGTGTTAGTTTTACGCCATCGCAACCTTGAGCGTTGCGTGCCCAGGACCTCCGTCTAACCACTCTTGCACTCGGAATCTCCGACTACTCCTCGCTCTAATCCTTCGCAATACCTCTCGAATGCTGTCCAAATCTCCTCTGCTTCTCGAATACCGTCTGAGACTCTTCAACTTCTCACTCAAAGTTGAACTTTGACCGTCCACCCGGCTCTGTTAGTCAACTCGAAGCCTTTCGAGTTCTCGGGACTTCTTTGTTCTTCGAGTACGACGACGACACAATAATAACAGGGCAATAGAATAAAACGAGATCAGTTGTAAGTCGTAAGTTACAATACCGATCGATAGTCGATAGCCGATAATTGTAAATTACTGTTCCTGGTCATAGTCATAAGTTACTATACCCAATCGGTAGTCAGATATCTACATAACCTGGTTGATAATCGCTAGTCGTAAGTTGTAGTACCTGCTTGGCGTTCAGAAAATCTTTGTGGTAGAAGACCGGCAGTACAGGCTTTGTGCAAGTGGTACGATCGAAATTGCGGTAGGACCAAGACCTTTGTAGTCGAAGTGCCGTGGTCAGTGGAATGCTACTCAAGCCGCCACTGACGCCTCTCCTTATCCACTGCCAAGCGTCGACGGTGACCATTAAGCTCCGCTGCCAAGCGGCGACGATGACGCTTCTCCGCCGTTGCGCGCTAACAGCCTTCTCTTCCTCATGCCGAGACACCGACACCCTTCTCCATCGCCAACTCCTAGAACTGAGTATGAACTATTCATCTCACCTCTCCCCTTCTTTTGTTTATGTGAACCACTGAAAATTGGTGGATTTGCATTGTTAATTAGGCTGTTCTTAGCTAGCTGTTGATTCATTTCATATGGTATTACTCGCAGATATTGAATCTTGTGCATAAGTGAAATGTTTCTTGCTGTTGGCTGTGAAAAAGATTTGTGATTGTGATTTGTGAACTTATGATAATTTTTTTCGTTCTCACTGTGGAAAACTTATGCATGTGAAAGTTGCATTCACTTCTTAGACCCCAACCCAAGCTCAGCTCAAACTTGTACCGGGCTTAGCTTAGGTAGGCAGACTCACTCGAGCTCGGTTACTGGCCTAGCTATGGATATTGATTCAACCGTCATCCAACAATGCACATTTGTTCTACTTAGAAACACCTTCGCGAAAACAAACAGAATGTTTGCACTTGAGAAGTAGCATCTTACGAATTTACATTGCACAGACCTTGCTTCAATACATTGACAAAGTTGTAGTTTGCAGTTCTCTCTACAGAATACAAAAGGAGAAAAAAGGAGAGAAAAAAAGGAAGTGTTTCTGGTTCTCTATTTTCTTTACAGTTGGTGCAGCACCCTCAGATGAATGTAGTCAGGTAGTAGACACTAGAAACCAGATTAGTAGCCACTGTATGTATTACACCTGAAGGGAAACTAGCATCAAGAGTTGATCCGGAGCACGGATCTACTGTGCTCAACACAGCTCATCCTCTGCTTGGAGTTTTTGAAGCGCTTTCTTAGCATAAATAGTTATTGCAGCAGTAGAAACTGCAGCCACTGAAAAGCCAATTCCATTGTAGATTATCTGCTCCACTGACAAGAAAGACCCTTGGCTAGTTGCTACAGCCAAGCTTTGAAGAAGTTTCCCACTGTTATCACAAAATTGATAAAGTTTATTCCTCCCTATGACACTAGATAATGAGTAGAGGGCAGGTCTAAATGTACAGAACATGATATATAGATTCTGAAGCTGCTAAAAATCATTAGCACAACTACTTTGCTTTCACATATAATGCTTAAAATACAAATCTAATTTCCCCATCAAGACCAGAAAACTCAGAATCCAGGTGGAAAATCGGGCTCCGCAGGCTCAAACAATGGATTGTGCTGCCTTAAAGACTAGAAATAGATGGCTTGCCTGAAAGATTAGAACTAGATGAAAGATCGTTTGCCGCACTGCTGCTGGGTGCAGGCCAAGTTTCCATGCTCTTCTTAACAAAGGTGGGCAAAACTCCCAAAGCAGATGTCTTAACAGAAGCTCATACATGATGTCTAAACTACTGGGTTTATACTTAGATTTGAAACAGAAAGGAATAACTCGTGTATCATGATCCAAGTTTCATGCATTCCACTGCATCTAAGCTTCAAATAAAATATTCTTAATGTTCAGAAATATGTCCTAAACAAGGGCATTCCAGTGATATAACATGCAGCAAATTGTCAAACAAAAGATGTCCCGTCTCACTTAACAGTTACTGATAATGGCATAAAAATCAAATAAATGACTGCATGAAAAAATGTTATTATGTAAAAAAGCAATATTGCCAATATCTTTGTTTGCATGCTATAAATTGTTTGCAATACATTCAAGTTGTATGCTCTAACCACACCACTACACCTGAATGGTTACCAGGCATGCTCGATGCAAAAGCAGGAATAACTGAATAAGACAGTATGAGAATTATTGATGATTCATAGCATCAAAAGAGAGGAAAAAAGGAGCCATGCAAGAGTTACAAACCTGTATATAGCAAGGAAGGTTTCATGTACGGTTCCAGCCATTGAACCAGCTATATATGGACCATATTTGACATTTGTAGCCACAGAAGCATAGTTAAAAACTATGTATGGAAACGGAGAAATCCTAAGTAAAGCAACAGCCCTAAATTGATGGAACCAATCTCCTTCACCAGCCAGTCTGACAAAAGCTGCTTTCTTCGGCCACTTTTCCAGCCATCTCTGCAGGACAACCATCAATCACAAGCTTAAAAAACAAGAAACTCGCTAACTGGTTTTATTTACTATCTGGATGAAACATGAGCAGGAAGAGATGGCAGTAAAAGACTCACGTGTATCCTACAATGAAACACAGACCCTATAAAAAATGGCAATGACATGCCTATACTCATCGCTGCTGTAATTATCAAAAAGCCATAGAAATATCCAAAGGTCATCCCTGCAATCCACATGAAGGGAGAAGAAGGCAGCAATACACTTGGGAAAAAAGCGATTGCGCCGAAACATATTAGAGCAATAACTGGTCTGCTCAAAGTTGTTGACTCCCAGTAAATAATTGGCGCAACCACCTGTCAATGACGGCAACATGCAAAACAAGGTTAGCAAGAAAACAAGAGCAGACTTTCAGGATATCTCTGCATCAAAAGCAGTAGAAACATAAGTAACAAGTCTATTCAAGGGGGCTACAAAAATGTTTAAGATCATGATGCAACTAGGAGCCAATCAGTCTATGCAACGGTGTGAAAATTGGTGCTTTTCAGGTTGATTCAGCCAGAGATGTTAAAGTTGAACAGGCAGTGTGGCATTGTGCTTATGATTGGCAACTTCTGGGGAAAATGCTTGCCCACATAGTTTGCTTTCAAGTAACACCAAGGGTCCAAATGCCAGCACAAGCTGTACTTATATGTGATCGTTCCATGTGCTGCTCCGCATATGTTGTTTATCTGACGATTCTGGCCTGACCTTATGTTGTAAACTTTTGGAAGGGGTTGGTTAATTTAATTATAGGTTATGGACAGAGTTGTAAACAAATTTTCTCCATGCTGTTTAGAACAACTCAAAACTTCTTAAAAAAACAAAAATATCAAGAACCGATATCACTGTCAGATTATTCCTATCGATTCACCTTTCAGCGAAGGCACCTACACCAACAGAGCACCAGGCATGAGACCCCACTTGTTGGCCCATGTCTATGTCACAGCCACAGCCATGGCTGGCATTAAGTGAAAAACTTAGCAAAATTCGCTCATTCAACAGACATCCCCATTCAATCCAGCCATCTCTAAAACTGATTCCATGAAGGGATCTCCTAATATTCCATTCTGCTATGAGCTGAGATCCTTAAACACATATAATTAAAAAAACAGCCAGCTATATCACCAACGGCAACAACCTCATCATCCAGCCCAAGTATAGTGGCAAAATTAAATTGAACATCTAATGTATTCCTCCTGAACTAGCCCAGAACAGGACCATGGAAATAAAGCAGGAAAAAATATTTTCAATTCAACTACTTGAAGCAACAGATTTGCCAATAGAGTTTGCTTTCAAGTAACACCAATAGGCGGGTCCAGGGCCCAAACGCCAGCACAAGATGTACTTCTTTATGGGTGTCTATTCCATGTGCCGTTGTTGGTATGCTTTTGGAAGAGGTGGATTGATTTAAGGTTACGAAGAAAATTGTAAACATGTTTTCCCACACTATTGAGATTAACAGTTCAGCGCCTCGATGACCAAAATATCAGGAACCAATTGCCTTGCAAGATTATTCCTGCCCGTCCGACTTATAGTGAAATCAACTACACCACGAAGCACCAAGCGTGCAGACCCCAAGGTCCCTACACGGGGCCTGCATACCAACGACAAGCATTGGCTGGTATTAGCTGAAGACCTTCGTTCACTGGCAAAGCATTTTTCCAATATTGCACATGGGAGCAATGCTTAATCCGCTCATTGAACAGCGGCATCCCCATTTCATCCAGCCATCTCCATAATTTTTTAGAAAATCTATCGACATTCCATATTCTGCTATTAATTCGCATCCTGGAGCACACTATAATATATAGAACTAACGGGCCAATCAAAAACACCAACCACAATAACATCTCCCTCAAGTCTATATGATGGCAAATATATATTAAGCATCTAACTTATTCCTATTCAACTAGCCACAAAAGGGGGACATGACAATAAACCAGGGAAAATATTTGTACCCAATTATACGATTCAAAGGATTGAACAGCACAAACCAAAAATATCAACAAATATAAGATAATACCAATAGGATACACATGAGATAGGAAATATGAAAATTTTCTAATGCAACTGGCGTCGCAGGTAACGATTCTACAGAAACAGCATGAGCAAGAAACAAGAAAGAACGAAAGATGTAGCATCCGTGACGAATTTCTGCGTAATCCGCGTCGCAAGAAACCCCTCAAGAGGGGAGGACGAAGAGGGCGCACCTTTTTAATGACGAGGGCCCCAAGAACACGACGGCGGCCGCAACGGCGCCGGCGAGGAAGATCCCGAGCACGGCGACCTTCGCCCACCACCGGATCGCGCGCCACCGCAGCACCTTCGGGCACTCCGCCCACACCGCC
This sequence comes from Dendrocalamus sinicus, assembly GCA_036346575.1. Lineage (NCBI taxonomy): Eukaryota > Viridiplantae > Streptophyta > Magnoliopsida > Poales > Poaceae > Dendrocalamus > Dendrocalamus sinicus. The sequence goes on along the minus strand of JAYEVI010000079.1, from coordinate 107,009 downwards.
TCCTTGACCACCTCAACCTCCTCCGGGATCCTCACATACTCGCCGCACCCGCCGCCGGCGCCGCCATTGGCGGCCCCCGTCATCCCCATCGGCCGGACGCGATCAGGCGACCATGCCCCAAGAACCCCCCCCCCCCCCGGCGATTTATTGGCCCAATAAACCGCCGAATTGGTCGGCACCCGAGCGAATCCGGCTCGAGCTGGGCGGATTCCGGGTTTGGTTCGGGGAGGCCGGAGAAATTTTAAGAGGAAAAGGAGGTGAGAGGCAACGGCATTGGAGCGGACACGGAGAGAGAAGAAGACTTTTTGTGTTGATATTTTAATGGAGGCTCCGGTGGGAAATTTGGGAAAAGAAAGCAGGAGAGTTATGGATTGACGTATTTGCCCTTGTGTTGTTGTATTTGTGCTCGGATATGGTTTTTTTCCTACGTTGATTATTGATGAGTAGCTTCTAAAGTACTTACGCATCTAGGATGAGCAACGAGTACGGATGAGCAATGAGTATACTTGCACTTCCAGTTGCCAAACACTCTATTATGGGTAGTTTTCCTTTTCTTATATATTTGCATATGTTTTATGTATGGAAATGACTAGAACTCGGACATATGATCTAAACGCTAGCTCCATATGCTACGTTTTACCCTAGGATTTACTTACAAGTAATTTGCACCATTTGATTCCTCCGGAAAAAACGCACCACGGTCCACCCCATGCTTTCTTTCCTGCACTCACTCGTGGGGCATTATTGTGTGGTCGATGGCAACAACATAGCTAATAAGCTCGAGCGGAAGCTGCGCGCCAATCCCTAGTGTCTCCATGTCGGTAGGAAGGACATATTCAGCGGGCAAGGGGCCGGTGCATTTCGACAACCACCGCCATGATACCCTCTCCTCGTGGTTGGCTGGATGAGGAATAGATAGAGCAACAAGAGGAGCCGATTGATGGTGGCCGTGGAGCTCGATGTTGCCGCTATGGCCTTAGGCTACGCTTACACCATACATAAATAATTCCAAAATAACAAATATATTTCTAAAAGATGTTGCATCTCTGCATTTGGGTGTGCTGCTGGCAACAACACAAGCTTGAAGTAGGAAGCGACTATTGATATCGAGCCTCGGCGTCAATGGAAGCAACAAATGCAAGGTAAGGCTCATGTGTTGCCCTTTCGACCGTCGCCTCTATGATGCCCTCCTTGCCAAGCAAGCATGTGAGCATTGGGGTCAGTGACCCAATGAAATTTAGCAAATCCTATAGAAAATTATTTTATTCTTGTTCATCGGTGGAGGACACCATCGCAATGAAGGTGACCCCAATGCTCTTCGTCTGCGCCCCTGCTCCTGCGGCCATTAGAGATGAAAGAGATAGAAGTAAGAGGAGTTGTCCAATGGTGTCATGGATCTCGACACTATCACCATGGCCTCAGACGATGCCTAGTCCTTGTTTTCTCGCTGCGCTTGATTATTGAAGCATGCAACAAAAATCCAGCCCATAACATAAACACATTGAACAAAAAAATGTAACTCTAGTTGTAACAAAAAAAATCAAGTGCAACAAATCATTAACTTGATTGCAACATAAAAACAATTTACTATAACATTTCAAAAAAAACACACTAGCAACAACAATTTCTGTGAGATACTGGCTTCTATCCTCTATAGTAAAACAGAATTTTGTCTTACTGCTAGCGGTCTTTAGTCTTTACGCCGTACACCATCTGCCGACGACGAAAGCAGCGAATGGAACTCACATGGGCATGACAGTGGGTGGACTCGGACAAATGAGAGAGAACAAACCAACAAAGCAAAAAAAAACAGGGGGCTTTCACGTAATTTGCAGCTGAAATCAGAGGATTATCATATCAGCCATAAACCCGGTGGAATACTGCTACGTGGCCGTTTTTAGGCGCGTCGACAGCGGACCCGGAGGCCGGGACGTGGGCCACTGGTCTAGCGGCAGAGACCGCCCCCACCCTGTCAGTGACAGTGGGCTGCCAGCCTCTCCTGTCCGCGTCGAGCTCGGGCGGTCGGCCGAAAGCGACCGCCTACGCGCCACTGGTAGGTCGCGGGGGCAGACCCCCTGTCTGATGGCAGTGTTCCGGAATGTAGTTCTAAGTGGATGACATGCGGGCCCGGTTCAGGTGGTCCCCGTTTTGTCAGTGCCTGGTTTGGTTGTGCGCCGGAGGTTTCGTACGTTCCTTGCCTACCAGGCTCTTCGGTTACACACAGCGGATGCCTTGTGTCAGTGACCTGCCATGGAGAGAGAGGGTAGAGCCGAAAAGTAGATTCGTTCCACCCGCGCACGCAGAAAAAGTGAAAAAAGAAACTTGCCTTTGAAAATCATGAAGAAGTCGGCACAGTGTGATTTAGCATCAAGTTAACGCCTCGTTTGACAGAACTCTAATTTAGATTCTGATCAATTCGACTTAAAACTTCTAACTTTTGGCTTATTTTTCACTATTTATAAATTTCGTCTTTTCTAAACTTTTGACTTTTGTTGAGCTTTTTGCGGTTCTTTTTTCTGTATTCGTTTGTATTATACGTAATGGGCTAACATATTTTTATATTTTTATATTTTTTTAAATTTAATTATGCTAAATAAGTCTCACATCATTCTGATCTTTTTAGTGCATTCTGATGTTTTCATTATAAGCCACGAGCCATATATATGTGTGTACACATACATACATATAATACACTCTCCTAGGTGTAATTACTTCCACTCATGATATACCACCCAAATAAACTTAATATACTTATTTATCATTTTAGATATACTCGTATACTAATTATAAGATACTCCAATACCAACAATATGAAAAAATGTAAGAGAGCATACAATTTTTATCATATTTTGTTAATACATTTATATTCATACATAACAAAGGAGTATGTTCAAAAAACTGTATATACCACCTTAAAAGTATACATACCATCTAGATAATCTTATACATATCTATATATTATATGTATATATCTATTGTTGCATAAGATATAGTATAGAGAGTGACTATAGTCTTATATATATCTATGGAGGTGTTTGGTTGCAATACCACAGTTCTACGCCTAAGGTTAGGCAAGTTTGACCAACTTTGGAAGTTTGTTTGGTTGCAGTACGATTGTGGTAAGATTCCCTTCCAGCAAACTAGGTCCCACGCGTCAATGACTCAAAAAAGTGTGGCAAGATTTCCTTAGGCTTGCTAAGGTGTGGCAAAGAATTTGAGCACCTCAACTTAAGCAATTGTGGCAATTTTTGTTGGTAAAGTGTGATTAGCAACCAAACAGCCCCTATATACTATACGTATACGTATATATCTATCATTGCATAAGATATAGTATAGAGAGTGGCTATACTTGAAGAGGCTCCGCGGGGGCGGGGAGCGCACACGCCCTTGATTTTGGCGGATTTTTGGTTCTTCGTGAGAGGGAGAAGCAACCACTTCGGAAGCTTCTCGACTGGGATGCGTGTGTTGGACGTGGTCAAGCTCTAGCATTTGTGCATATGGGGTTTGATCCGGTGGTGTCCACTTATCCCATCGATAGGAGCAAAACAGTGTATGATTAATAGTTTTCTCCTTTAGATATTTGAATTATCACTATACAATATGTACTCTTGAATACAGTAGAGGATTTACTCTTAACAATTAGAAGTTAATTAAGAACGCCAATTACTATGAGGTTGCCCAATTTTTAGACTTGTTCCCAAAATATATTCGAATGGGGCTTCTTTGCAATTGTAGAAAAATTTGGGGTGCAACCGCACCTTGTCTCGTGTCTATTCTTTTTAGGCTGCGGCTTTTGGCTTTTGGTGAAAATTTTGAATTTTGGTACATTTACGATCTGATTACGGAGAGATCGATACTCACTTGCGATTTTGGTGATGCAGGATGTTGGGCTTTTAACGTGTACTACGTTTAACTTAGGCCCGTTTGGCATAGCTCGACTTCACTAGTGAAGCTGTTTTTTTTGTTTCACTTCACGGCGGCTTCACCGATGAAGCTAAATCATTTTGGAAAACTGTTTGGCAAAACAACTTCACCATGACTTCATGCATGGTGAGAGAGGGCAATTGTCCAAGATGCCCTGTCTACGATTTGTTCTAACATTTGGAATTGTATGTTTGTATATGGTCATATGAATTAAAAATAATATATTTGAATGAGTATGAATTAAAAAAATTAAAATAATAAATAATAATAAAATTAAATGTGTGTGCAAGTGCGTGCGAAAGAGAGCGATGAAATTTTGGTGAGCAGGAGAGGTGAGCAGGATGGACTAGTGGCAAATGCGTGTAATTTTGGTGAACCAGGAGGCGGTGGGTTCCTAGGATCTGCGGGCTGAGGGGAGAGGCTGTGAAAAGCTACTTTTTCAGCTTCACCTCTCCCCATTCCTTTGTGAGAGCAGAAAAAAGGAGCTTCACCCATGAAACTGTTTGCAAAAAAGGTGTTTGGTAAAAAATAGTTCACAACAGCTCATGAAGCTGTTGGTGAAGCTGTGCCAAACAGGATCTTATAGACTCCGTCTTAAAAAAAATACTCTGTTTAAAAGTTAGGTACTATAGCGGCTGCGAAAAGCCGGGTGACTTCTCACCAACCGAATAGGCCCTATGCTCTAGTACGTAACGTGTAGCTCCGCCCATGGCAATTATTACGAGTAGAATCACGAGTTTTTCTACCATGTTTGAGCCATCCAAAGTGTTGATTTTGTCTATCTTGATAGTGCGGGCACGCCGTGCAGCATGTTTCGCTTAGAAGAGGTGCCATCGGACCTATTCTTTAACGGTTTTTAAAAACAGTTTTTAGTTTTTGTTATAGTATCTAATTTTTAAATAGGATATTTTTTCAAGACAGGGTTTATAAGTTAATTGTAGTATTCGATAAAATTCCAACATCTATATCAACTAAAATAATAAGCGAGTATCTCTTTCCGTAATCTCTATCACAAACAGCTAAAATTCAAAAATTTCAACCAAAAATTATAAGACGCAGCTATATCGTTTTTGCAATCGTAACAATCTTTTAAGACTTGTACGCATAGAAGAGGTGCCATCAGCTGCACGAGCGCCTCTAACACATGACTTGTACGCATAGATAATAGTAGCTTCCAATCTGCATATTTTAGGAAATCCTTTATCCATTTGGATTTTTTGGGGAAAAAAACAGCTGGCTTTTGGAACTTGTGGTATCTGATTAACTGGGCTACAGCTAGGCTGCCGGTACATTGAATGTTACAGCATCGCGCCTTGCACTATTGATTTTGGTATAGTAGTACCTGGGGTGAAATAGCAAATGAGCACTTTCTCCTTGATTTTGCAATATCAGCTAGCATTACATTGGATTGATAGCGAATTAGATAATGATAGCAGTTATAGCGTACAAACAACGTACCATCGTACCCGGCCGGGCCGACACGGTTCCATCGATCATATATATATAGAGAGAGAGCATGATGGCCAAGCAACGCAAACACTAATTAAAGCACTGATACTGCATGTAAACAGTAGCAGAGACATGTGTTACCTGTGGGGCTTGACCCTACAGGTTTTTCCTACTAGTCCCAATCATCAGGGGGCGGAATTGGGCCCATGGCAATATGGACTCCAGTTCGGGGCGTGAAAAAAGTGCAATATATAACCTGGTATATAGCCCGGTAGGGTAATATATGTAGTATTCAGCCCGATGGCAGTCACTCCTCGAGCCTCGGCCTATTGCTGTCTGCCACTCACGCGCCTGTCTCCACGCCGACGGCCCATCACGCACTCGGGCTCGGCCCATCGTTTCACGGCTGCCTCACGCCCTCACGCACTCGGGCGCTCGGCCTCAGTCGCCTGTTCTGCATTCCGCATTTCCGCCGACCTCCTCCGAAGTCCGAAGGCATTAGGCAACCCTAACCAATAACCCCGCGCGCCGCCTCTGCCGCTCTTGGATCTTCCGCCTACCCGCCTCCCGGTCTTGCGCGCGCTCCCTCTTCCAGCCCGCCCGCCTCCGCGCGCCACTCTTCCGGCTCTTGGCTCTTGCTTTCGGATCTTCCGGCCGCCGCCTCCGGCGCTGCGCGCGCCCTCTTCCCGCCCGCCCGCCTCCCAGCCAGCCGTCCCCTCTTCGGATCTTCCCGGCGCCGCCCCGCCTCCCATTGCCGCCCGCTCGTAAGTTCAATTTTTTTGCTTGGTGACTTTGCTTGAATCAATGCTTGGTGACTTGCAGCTGAGCTGTTAGCTACATCCCCTGTTAATAGGATGAGTGGATGATTGGAAGAAGCCGTGGATTTGAATTTGTCCGATGTCGATGAGCGATGGTGAATTTGTCCAGACTCCAGTGGATTTGGTTGTCCAGTGAGGCAGTGAATGAATTGTACAGGCAAAAAACTAATGTTACTAATCCATACATGATACATATTGTACAGACTGCCCTGACATACATGATAGATGATACATATTGCAAACTTTGCATATACATCATCAATACTTAATTACTTATGATGTATTAAAAGGATAATGTTTTCAATTCGAAATATGAGTTTTGTTAAGTGTGTAGTATATATAATATAGGCCAATATAGTGTTGGCCGATTTGGCCCATGTAAAGATGTATTATGTTCTATTACCAATGAATCATGAATGTACTAGCTCTTTTGCTCAATTCACAAATTTATCATGGACATTAAACTGACTGATTTTTTACTCTTCTATTACCAATGAATGTACTAGGAGTTATTAGTCAACAACAGCAAGTAGAAAGAGCTTTTTCGGCTATGAAGATTATTAAGACGATTTACGGAATAAGATGAATGATGAGTGGATGAATCATACTATGGTATGCTATATTGAACGAGACATATTTGCAAACATTAATGATGAAAAGATTTTAAAGCGTTTTCAAGGGATGAGGTCACGTAAGAAACAGTTATCTCGTGCTAGTGGTAAGTTAGCTTCTTGTAAATGTAAACTTCACGTTGTTCGTATTTATTCATACACATATTTGATTTACTCTCATATGTTGTCTTTACAGGTTCTGGTTCATGTCCAACTATCAATGAAGAAATGACAGGGTAGGATAGAGAGCAAATCTTCGTAATTTAGGTACTCAAATTGTATCTCTGTCGTGTTACATTTTTTATATTTTAATATTATGCCATGTTTTTCTTATTATGCTTTATGTTTACTTGTTTAGTATTGAACTCAAGTTTCATATCAGTAATGCAATTAGTCAATTATGATATACTATTGTTATATCGTGGTATGGGTACAAATTAGCGTTAGTTTTAGGTTGTTAGAATTCAGCCCGGGGCATAGCTAAATCCTAGTTCCGCCACTGCCAATCATCACACTTGGTGGAAACATTATTTTTTGGACCATCTAGCAACAACATGCCAACTTCTCTCTGTTGCACCTTCATCAATTCTCCATTCCTCTAGATGCTAGGTCATAGCAAAAATAGTGACACCCTTGTTTAGGCTCGCAATTCATGACTTTGGGGCAAGTCGCGTCGAGATGACATCTTTGCTTGGTGACCTCCGGTCGTGGCATTCTTGCTCATTGTTCTTTCCGACGACCTAGCTTTGTTTCTTATTGTTTTAAACCTAAATTCCCATTTTGAATCTTGATATTCTACAAGGTAATATGAAATTCTTGACTAAAGCCTTTGAATCTTGATGTTGTACATACGACTATAGTCATTCACCCGAGCCTTAAATATTGATGTTCTATATGCTTTATCTTCTCGGATATCTAAATTCCATAACAAAGCAGGGTAGCTCGTGTTGCTTGGGATTTCTTTTGGCTTAGTTCTTTTGGTTTATACTACAATAATTAGATTTCAAGCGGTATGTCTTTTCAAAGCGGGTTTACAAGTCGATTATAGTAGACATTATACCGAATTCATCTATATCGGCTAAAATCACACACGAGTGTCTCTCTTGTGAACAACAATAATTAAAAATTTAAACCAAAACACATAAGCCACAGCTCAAAGAACACACCCTTTTAAGTCTTGTGATCTCTTGGACAGCATTGTTGAGCTCAAAAACTAAAAGAGCGTGTAAGGAAATACTTTCTTTATGAAGGTTAATTCATATCTAGTTTTTTGTGTATTCCAAATTTGTTGACTAGCTATGTTTTCAGGACTGGAGTTTGGAAAATGGATAGATATATCAAGTTATAGTTATCTAAATCTAACATTTCGAGGTTCTCACAAAATTTTCATGTAAATGAAGAGGAAGTGACTTATAGTGGAGTTACTTTGGTTAGCATTGTAATGTCAACTTCCACAAATGATATAGTTGATCTATCCGTGATTCTAGTTAAGCTCAACTAAGAAAGCTAATTTCACAACATAAGTTCAAAGTTCACATTGAAGTGAGAATAGCTTACCTAGGTCATAAATTTTTATGTGATTGTATAATTATCTATGTTAAAAGTGATGCATTTGAGACAATTACTATTGATACTATTACGAATGTTTACGTGAATACATTATAAACTATTTTTCTTGGTAAGTTTGACCCATAGGATATGAATGCGCTACGCATGTAAAGCGCAAGGCAAGCTAAGGCCTGTTTGTACAGCTTCACCATGATTTATGATTTGTTGTGGTACATTTTATAAACACCCTTTCTAAACAGACTTCATGGGTGAAGCTCCTTTTTGTGCTCTCACAAAGGAATGAGGAGAGGTAAAAGCTGAAAAAGTAGCTTTTCACAGCTCTCTCCCTCAGCCCATATTTCTAGGAAGTGATTGCCCTCTAGTTCACAACAATTTACACGCATTTGCCACTCTCTCCTCGGGCCGTATCAGCTCGTTCTCTCAGTCGATCCGTATCCGCATATACAAATATATAGCAGCGGAGATGTTCTTTTATGTTACGAGATGTTCTTTCATTCAAATATATATAGCTTACATGGCCTCAAATGTTTTGTTCTGGACAAGTTTTTCTAGGAAGTGTAGTCGATTTAATTTTTTTAATTCATACTCATTCAAATATATTATTTTTTAATTCATATGACCATATACAAATATACAACTCTAAATGTTAGAACAAGTCAAGTAGATAGGGGCATCTTGGACAATTGACCTCTCTCAGTCATGCATGAAGCTGTTGGTGAAGCTGTTTTGCCAAACAGTTTTCTAAAACAGCTTTAGCTTCACCGGTGAAGTTGCTCATGAAGCTAAAATTAAAAAAAACAGCTTCATTAGTGAAACTGAGCTGTACTAAACGGGGCCTAATTAAGCTAGCTAAGAGTCTGAGGAGTGCCGTTTGCCTAATCTGCGTGTTGCCACCCGGACCGCATTTCTTGTGACGTGCGCTAGCACTCAAAACACCACACACGGCACGTTTCTCTCCCTCCCTGTCTCCGGCTGCGTGCGCACGACACGATTGCGGTATTCCCTGGTCAACCAGGCTGTGCCATGTGTTGTCGCGGCAGTCGCCGTCGCGAGATCCACGAAACACGCGTGCGGTGCGGCGCTCTGGTCGTGGCTTGCGCGCGTCGTTCCGGCGGAAGCACGGGGGCGTGACAAGGACATGCGCGTTGGCGAGTGGAGCCCGCGCGCCAGCTTCGTGGTCGCTACTGTACTGCATGCAGGCATGCTCCGCTCGGGCGACTGCTACGGGTGTTGGATGGATTCTTTTTGGATCGATGATTTATGATTTGTATGTTTTAATTTTAGCTTATCTGTGAGAGGTAGTATGTAGAGAAAAATAATTGCATATTTTTCTTATTAAATTCTATCTTAAAAAACATACCGTTTAAAAACTATTTACTGTAGACAATAAAAATATAAACCAATTTTAAATCTAAAAGAACACGGCTGTTATTTTGTTATTTTGAGTGCAACTTATGATTTTCTACTACGGTTATTAGTTTAAATCTAAATTAGGTTTTTTTTGGAGAAAAAATATAAGGTCTTTAAGGACAGCCTGGCCAGGCGTATTTTTGTGGATTCGGCCTTGGCCCGATGCCGGTCAGGGCTAGCTTAGGCCTTACATTTCAGTCCATCGGCCTGGCCATAAAGACAACTAAATTAACAAAATGATAATAAATTTATTTTTCTAACAAATAATGTTTTGTTTAGAAAATAAACAAAATATTAATATTTTAGGCTTGCTTTGGGCCCAGTCTTGTTGGCCCATGCTTGGGCCTAGATTTCCGAGGCCAAACATTTTCAGGCATGTCTCGTCTCGTGAATAGGTCCAGGGTTTGTTCTTTTTGGCTGAAACTTATGGTTTTTTACTGCGGCTTGTGATTTTTGGGCTGTTCGTGTAAGAGATTACAGAGTAACAGAACTCACGTGTGGTTTTTACCGATATAAATAAAGTCGGAACAGTATGTATTACAATTAACCAGTAGACTCTATCTTGAAAAGATACTTTATTTAAAAGCTAATTACTATAAAAAACCGAAGACCAGTTTTTAGAAACTGAAAAGAACAAGCCCCTAGTCTTGAAGGTGCCAAACTGTTGATGCCACAATTAGTTGCTACTGTTCATCTGGGTCAGGATGAGATTTATCCAACTCGAAGGTGCCAAACTTTAGAATGCTTGATTGCTCAATCAATCAGAGTGATCCAAATCAAGCGGAGTTGAGTAGAGGTGCCTAATTGCAAGGTAAGCAATTGAGGGGCCTTCTTGGGTATCTATGGAAAGAACAGAAAAAAGTGATGGCTTTATGACACAATTTCATCTCTACCCTTCTATAATACACCAAAAGTTTCTTTACTAAATTCACCCCCGTCAACCACCCCCACAGTCATGCCTAATCTAAGTCCACCCAGATTTGTGCACCAAAGTAATCCAACTTCATACAAATGAATGGCCTGGATCTCTCCTCAAGCCTTCTTCTCTTACTCATTGAAGATCCTAAGGCCAAAATCATCAGGATCATGCACATCATTGAACCCGAACCCCACCCCGCGCCCACGCACACGCCCCCGCCGCTGCCTCCACCCCGCGATACCCGTCTCCACCCGAGCACGCCCTCCACGCCCAATTCCCCCTAACCTCCACCCAATTCCCCCTGCCGCTCCCAACCTAGCCCCAATCCGCCGCCGGCACCCCGCCGCCCACCTCCTCCGCCCTACTCTGCCCCTCTTGCTTGCTCTCCCCTCCCCCTTGCTCCACTCTTGCGTCGCCCTCCCTCTCCCCTTCCTTCCTCTTCTCGACGCTGCTCTTAGCCGCCTCACGTTGCCCTTGCTCTCCCCTGCCTTCTTTTGGCTGGCGCTGGTGGATCTGGCCACCGACGCTCCTCTCGCGCGCCCTCCCCCTCCCGGCCATCCTCCTGCCGCCACCACTCTCGACCTTCGTTGGCGCCACCGTCCTCTCCAAGCCCCCTCCTCGATCCCTTCTTGGGCGCCGGTGCTGGTGGATTGAGGGTAGCGGTCCGTAGATATGCAAGAGGAAGACCGTCAAGGACCACCACCGCCTCCTCCATGGCACCTCTTGAAGGTGGAGAACAAATCTACGGTGGCCAAAGCAAGAGGTGCGATGGCTACCAAGGCGAGCGGTCCGATGGTGGCGGCCCTTGGCATCATGCTCGAAAAGGCTGTCGGGTGGGCTTGGGCGGTGCGCCGGGCGAGGTTGCATGCGACAGGGGCAATTGCCCATTGGGAGGCGGCGGCCGGTGGGCGAGAGAGAAGAAGTCAAGTCACCACCGCTTAACGTTCAAGCTTTCAGCCGAAATTTCTTGAACCAACGGTGATTTCCCAAATCCTAATTCCACAACTCGAGCGTAATTGGGAATCCCATATCCCTACTATTTTCCACAAATTTGCCCCATCAACCGCGATGACGGTGGGTCTCTGACTCATCGGCGGCAGGGCCTTGCAGATCTGCGATGTGAAGGTGGTGAGGAGCATCGCATGGTCTTTTGTGGTTTTGAAAAGCTGTGGTATTCTTTTTAGCCTAAAATGTTCAATTTGTCTACTATTCCATCTGAAAGAAGGATTACACCTTGTGATTCTTGCCATCGGGTTGTTGCTAATTGAGCCCTTGTTTCCTCTCAACTTTGCATAGGCTTGTGCTTGAAAGTGCTTCGGCTGGCTCTCTGAACTTCTGAAGGTAAATTTTTTAGCCACATTTGCAATGTTAGGTGACTTCAATTGTAGAGAATATTTGTTTGTTGTTATAAAGTGATTTGGACTGAAAATGAAATGTGAAAGTAGGTCTTGATATATCAGAGTGGCATTGTCGGAGTGTACAAGCCTTTAAAGATTTGGGTATGTTGTTTTTCATAGTATATTCCTTTCAAAGACCTAAGCTGTAGATTGAACTTATGTTTTAAATATCCTACGTTCAGATTGCTTTGGATTTAGCTATGCCTCAAATTGTCGATATACAACTTTCCGATATCTGATTATGCGAATAGTTGTTGGGCTTAAGATTTTGATCCTTCCAATTATTTTCTGTAAGAGATTGAAACACGGTTGTGGCGACATAAAAATATCAATGCCGTATGAGTTTACGGTTTGCATTCCACAGTAATGTTTTCTGGTTTGGGCGGTGGTCCATGTCTTGGAACTCTCTGTATTGTGCACTTACGATCGTGTGTGATTTCCCATGGGAAGGTGTAAGTACTCCCGACTCTTTCATGCTATTTAATCTAGCCATTCTACATGTTAATTATATTGTCTGACATGATCAGCAAGGCTATAGTATTATACACACACACACACATAGCCTAGGCTCCATACTTATGAGCCATCGGATCACTTTAGATTCTGTGCAAATCAAAACATTGTATTTCATGAACTAAACTAGGATCCAACCTATTAAGCAATTCATCTACATGTTTCGGATTATTTCCACGTTATTTGCATGCAGATCTTTCCATGTAATACCCATGCCTTTGAAAAGAGATTGTGGCGTTGAATTTTTTCCATTCTATTTGCATGCCGGTCTTTCCATATTATTTGTTGCAGGTTAGAGCCTTAGCAGACTTTAGTACTGGTAATGTCTCGCACAAATTACTCTTCAATTAATCCGTCTAATATCTCACATGCAGAAATTACTTTTCAATTAATCCGTCTAATATCTTGCACGAAATTACTCTTCCGTTTTGTTTTCTTTCCATCTCGGGCATCACGGATGTGTCGGACGTGGGCATGGCGAACGTGGCGGTTGGAGCGCGCAGCCGCTTCACTTGTGGTAGTCTTTGGGCGTGGGCTATTTGGACTCGTCCATTGGTTATAGCGATCGTGCGTTGCTCGATCGCGGTTGATGGTTGAAAAATTAGTATGGACGAAACACATGGTCGACATATCGATGTCGACCGGCGTGGTCGTAATGCGGGTTTACGACCACTCTGGTCGTGGTCCAAGGTCCTAGGAAGTTTCGACCAAGTTGGTTGTGGTCAAAAGCCACCAGGCGGTTCGACCATTTAGTTGAAAGTTGAAACTGCCGGAGAGTTCGCCCACTGCAGTTCATTCGAGCACAGTCGAAGGGTTTACGACCACGTTGTCCGTGGTCGGAAGTTGTTCTGGCCACATTGGCGTGGTCGGAAGTGCTAAACCGATTTACGACCACATTGTGTCATTCACGAATACTTTGGCGCTTACGGCCACGTTGGTATTCGACCACGTTGGCCTTTATGACTATGGTGGCATTTTCGACCACTTTGGCGCTTACGGCCACATTGTGTCGTTCACGAATACTTTGGCGCTTACGGCCACGTTGGTATTCGACCACGTTGGTAGTCGAGCTGCGGTTGGTAGTCGGTTTCGACCACGTTGTGGCGTGCTCGGGGCGTGGTCGGACGGGACTTCGACCGCGTGAGCCCATGTATGTGGTCGAAAGGGCTTGACCATGGTGAAACTTCGTGCGCTTGGTGGTAGTGGCTTCACCATGACGAAAAGTGTTGTATGTGGTGGGAAGGGCTTCGACCGGCGCTAAACTCGGTGCACATGGTCGGAGTGGCCGACCACGACGAAAAGTTTGTATGTGGTCGGAAGGTGTTTAAATCACGCGATAAGCGGTCGTAACCACATTAGCGGTTGTATGGTCTCGTGAAGCGGTCGCAAGACACGGGAATCGATCGTAGGCTTTTGAGCATTGCGTGTTGGGTGGTTTCGACCGGTCACGTATTTATCGACATTCATTATGTGACAAAACTATTTGGTTATACAATATATGAGGCGTGAATCTTAATGAATCGATTGTTCGTTTTATTTTTACAAATTTTATCTTGTTTTGTATTTTACCGTAGCGTTAGCACGGGCACACTACTAGTGTAGTAAGGATACCTAAACCAACTAAATAAATTCGAGCAGACATATGCTTGATTGCTCAACTCAATCCGGCAGAGTGATCCAAATCAAGCAAAGTTTTGTAGATGTGCCTAATTACACAAAGATAATACTCTTAACTGCTCAATTGCTGCTCCACTCATACAGGGATTCCGAAAAATGTATGTTGTTTACTACAAAATTCACACGGAAACTTTGCAAACTTCATATATATAATCCAAACACGTCTCTACGTAGTTTAACACGGACCAACACATATGTCTTAGAAACAATACAAATGGGCAGAGAATTGTCGCATACTCGCATACAGCTTCCCCTAGTCTACTTAGCTAGCTATTTAAGTATTTAACACTTAAGTAAGGTGTCTTAAAAAAATGCCTAGAAAAACAAAGGCCTAGCCGTCTAACCTATCTCTCTTCCTGAACGAAAGCAAAGGCGAACTAAAAAGTAAAAGAATGTTTAGACAGAGCATGAAGACAGCCCAGCACGTCGGCGCTGTGCCCCCCACAAAAGGCATGTGATCCCATTCCCACACGGTAGACACATACAATGATACAGTTGACGGTTTCCTGTAATACATTTCTATACCATCTATAAATAAAATTAAAAATAACTCATATAATTAATTAATTAATTAATTACAATGATCTCATATAATTAATAGAGTGTTTATAAAGTTGTTTATATAATAGTATACAAAGTAGAAAACTATTTATAAGATCTTTCATTAAATAGTAGATATTATCTTTCTTTTTTTATATCATCTAAAATTTTATATAGTATAATACAATTTATGTATGCTTTTGCACGTGCTCTTAGCCTGGCGAACCTATCCGAGCATCCGGTGCGTGTGACCGAGACCCGGCCGGCCCAAGCTGTCGGTGCCGAGTCGCAACCCGTGGGGCCCACCGACAGCCCCTCACGAGGGCCGTGTCACTAAACGTGGGGCCCGCCAACCTCTTCCGCAACAAACTGCTGCCCCCACTGGGCCCTGGTGAGCAGAGACACACCAGAAACCAGACCCCGCCTCGCACGCGCGCCGCCACCGACACCTCCTCCTCGGCTCCTTCCCTAGCCCCCTCCACGACGCGCCGCCGACGCCTCGCGTGCCCCACCTTGCCGGAGGAGTCGGGGCGCCGGAATGGACTGCTGCCGGCGCGTGAACCCGTTCCGCGCGTGCGCGGGGCTGCGGGTGCTCGGGTACCTGATGATGGCGCTCGTGGCCGCGATCGTCGCCGTCTCCTACTACGCCGTCGTTGTCTACGCTTGGGGCCCGCTGCTCCTAGGCGGGGGCGTCGCGGCGGCGGCGGCGGCTGCCGTACTCGCCGCCTTCCACCTACTCGTAAGCGGCGCCACCCGCCCTCCCTCACCCTACCTCTCTTAGTATCTATTTTGCTGTGAGAAATCTGCAATATGGTGCTAAGTAGAAGTCTCTAGAATTAGAAGGACTGGATTTCTCTCGAGATTCTGATCTCTGCTTCCTCATAGATCGCATTGGGCATTCCTGCGTCGTAACTGCTTTATGCTTACAATTTTGGGGGTTCTAGGGTTAGTCAAGCTATGCTTGTCAAATGCGCATCTAAGTCATGTCATTGTATATTAGAATTTTGATGCATGCACATATTGCAGGTGTTATTCACTTTTCTGACCTGTAGTGTTGTGTAACTGAATCTGAATGGCAATTCTGCGTGGTTGTCTGGTTGACCCATGGAAAGAAAAAGGTCGCTTCGATTGAGGCATTGTTTTCGACCTAACTATATAACACTGTATATGTTGGATGTGATATCTGTTGTTGGAGGTTGGAATTGGACTATATAACTATTAACTAAATAAGTGACAGTTTTTTAGATGGATGGGGTTCACTAATTGGTGTCAACTGTAGGTGACATTAAAAGAAAGATAGTCTCATCTGATATGCGGAAAGAAAAACTTTTCCGGTCAGGGGTTTAGGTAACCAAAGAAGTGAAAATTGTGAAACAAGGTAGGGCAAAGTTTGCCATTGGGTCTTAATTTAGGTGAAGACACATTTCTATAATTAGAGCTGACACATTTGGGGATGTTAAATCCCAGTTTGACACATTTGACGCTCTCATAAAATCATTATTATTGAGGGCCCTTTTATACTGTTCAGTTTGTGCATTGAACTAACTGAGTGTATCTTAATATAATCATTTTGAAATGTACTTATATTGAACTTGTTAATGATTTTCCCCTCCAAGCTAGCTTTTGTTAGATGTTCTCATCAAACAAGTCAGTACCGGAGAGATAAACTGTATACAATGATATGGCTGACACTGATATTTCAATTAATGTTTTTGAGATCTTATGTCTTTCACTGACAACCTTTTTGTTTTTAGCGTTGCTAGCATAAATATCGAGTTTCAATTCCTAGATATTGAAGATGGGAAAGAATATGTTGTTTTCTTCCAACTAGACTGAGAACATTTCATTTTATGCATGACGGCTTTAAATTACTTGCTATCATGGACATTCCATTTTTTTTAAAAGGAGAAAAACAGATCATGATTTTGTTTGATTCTGTTTTGTTTAAACTTCTTCAGGGATCTTGTTTCTTCTGCAGCTTGCAATGATCCTATGGTGCTACTTGATGGTTGTTTTCACTGATCCTGGTGCTGTACCTGAAAACTGGAGACATGCTGCTGAAGAGGATGGTATGGGTGTGAACAACTCTAGGACCATACCAAACAATGTTTCAACAGATAGTGGGGATCCTTCATTACCCACTTTAGAGGAGCAAGGAAGTGCTCCTAGATATTGCTCTCGCTGTCAAAATGGCAAACCTCCACGTTGTCATCATTGTTCTGTCTGTAAGTCAGCTTTCTTGATGATGATATCTAATCTCTAAACTTTTGCTCACTGTTTTGGAAGTTCCAGTCGAACCTTTGTATATTAGGGAATCTCTTTTTCTCTCCAAAGTCGCATATTGATTGGTTGGTTGTGGTGTAAATTGTCTAAATTTATTGATTGTTGTAGCACTGCACTGATTATTGACCCCTGATCTGGATCTTATTTTCTCTTGTTGCTGTTCCTTGCAATTATTTAAGAAAGGAAAGTCTGTCAAGTTGTTGCCAAAATCCCAAAGTTACAGTTGCAAAGAGCACTGGCTGTTCTAGCATAGTAAATCTACCAGACCCACATGCACTGTCAAGAAGTTATTTGCATTTTTCATTTGGTATGAACAGCTCTACTGTTGATATGTCATCTTGTGTGCCTTATTGATTTGTTTCTATTTTTTCCTTAGAATTTACTAGGAATAAGTGAGTCATCTTTCCTTCTCCATTCTTGTTTTGACAGTGTCTTTGACTATGCAGGTGACAGATGTGTGCTTAAAATGGACCATCATTGTGTTTGGGTAGTAAATTGTGTCGGGGCAAGGAACTACAAGTATTTTCTCCTTTTCCTGGTACAACTGAAACACTTTATTCAGTTTGCCTTTTCATGCTTATATTACACATTTATGTCACCAAAGAATTGGCTTGTAAATATATTTGTATTTTTCATGCCTCTGTGGCCACATAGATTCCCATTGTCGTAGTGCTATTATTAGATATGTTCATGCACAAACTATCACCGTAGTTGTACATGTTCAAGAAAATTAGGCTTGCTAATTTCTGGAATGTTCCTAAATTTGTAGGTAACTTGCTTAGTTCTGAGTTATGACATGGAGCGTGAATTTCTTGCAGAAATAGTCGTGAAAATTATCTCATCATCTCTTGCATGCTGAAAATTATTTAAGTTTCCTGTAATTATGGAACATGTAAAGTCTAACCAAATCCTTTAACATTGCCCTCCAAGGTTACCTTTGTACTGTTGAGGTGATTCTTGCAAATATTTAATAAATATTACTTGGCAATACTTTTGTTTCCTAGTTGGCATGTTTATTTACTAGCAACTAACAACCAATGTATGCTCGCTGGTGTGTGAGCTGTGGCTTTGCTACTAGATAATTTATAATCCATAAGCAAAATAACCCTCACAAGTCACAAGAGCATAGACTTACTATAAATAGGGCACTGATGATTATGTTTTCTGTTTACTTATTATATATCCAAAATGGTGTTCCATTTGGCTGTTTAGCTTCCTTAATTCTTGCTATTTATTTCTGTTTAAGTGTATTTTCTTTGTCTTATAGGTGTATACTTTCATTGAGACAGTGCTGGATATTTTGGTACTACTTCCAAACTTTATCGAGTTCTTTCGAGATGAAAGTAGGCGTTCCAGCTCACCTGGCGATATTGCTATTCTATTTCTTGCTTTTGGTAAACTTTTGCCTTGGAAGCATCAAACTTACCTTATAGTTGTGCAAGTTACTTACCAGTAGGCCTTTATTGCAGTTCTTAATTTAGCATTTGCGCTGAGCCTCATCTGTTTCATTGGCATGCACATGTCTCTTGTTACAAGTAATACAACTTCTATTGAGGTAATGCTGTAAACTATTCTTCTTGTCTTAATGTTTGGTACAATTGGTAAATTAAAGAAACGTGTTGATTAAACATTTAAACTTCATGTTCTCGTTTTGTTATAGGCGTAGGCCTTGGGCCCAGACAGGTTATTATTAGGAATTAGAGATTGGTTTCTATTTAGTTAGAGATTGGTTTCCTTGTATTAGAGATATAGTTAGAGATATGATTGGAGTTAGATTACATCTGTTAGGGGGAGCTATCTATATAAGAGGGCTACCGCATGCTATTGTAATCAAGCAGAGCAACGTTTGGTTGCCGGCTTCCCTACGGAATCCCCGTCCTCTGTATCATAACAACTTGGTATCAGAGCAGTCGATTCCTTCCCACGACTTCTGCTACCATGGTTTCTGCGATTCGATCCTGCTGTAGTCGTTGGCCATAATAAAGCTAGCGCCGACAAGGTGGCGGCATCGACAAGGAGATGGGGACATCTTCCACAACATGCATGCCCTCTTGGAGGAAATCGGAAGGAGCGGGAGAAGGCGCGGCAAGAGGCGCTCGCGAGCGAGAGGAGACGGCGGATATCGATCGCGCGGTGTTGGCGACGAGGAGAACGAGGCCAATCCTCTGCCTCTTGCGCTTCTGCCTCTCTCGTCTCTCTCTCTGGTCGTAGATCCGTTCGAGCGGCGAGAAGAAGAAGTGGCCATGTCGTCCGGCCGAGTCGCTGCGCCCGCGATCGCCGGTTGCCATTCATCGCTCATCACGGCCGACGGCGCGCGGCGTCGCGGCCACGACGGGCGTCTCCATCCTCGACCTCGCGCCGGAACCGCCGTCGCCAAGATCCTCGGCCGCCTTGCCCGGCGAATGGGGACGAGCGCCTCGCGGCAGCCATCCGCGTCGCCGCCGCCGAGGTCTGCCTCGCGTCATCTTCGTCTGCCGGAGAAGCCGTCGAAGCCGACAGCAGATCTGCGTCACGTCGCATCGATTGGAGCCGCCGTTTGCTATTCAAGCGGCCGTTGCCGAGGCCGCCGCCTGGCGCCGTCGCCGGCACTTCAGCCGCGTCGCGGCCGCGCCGCTGGTCGCCTCGCTACGCCCCGCCGCGCTTCCGCGACGGCGCTCATCCGGCCGCCATGAGACGGCGCTCCGTCGGATCCATGCGAGCCGCCGTAGCGCTCGGGTTTCCTCGCCTCCGCTCGCGGCAGCCGCCGGGAACCACCTCGCCGAATCCGCCGTCGTCCGGTGGTCGCCATGCCGTGCGAATCCGCCGCCATCTCGGCCGCCGTCGGTGATTCCGCCGCCCGCCTTGCCGGGCCGTCGCTCCGATCGCGATCCGCCTCCGCCGCTGGTCGCCTCGCCTCCGCTCATATGCCGCTCGCTGCCGCTCCTCGGTCGCTGCTCGCCGACCTCGGCCGGCCGCCATGCGCCGCGGGCGCCTCTGCCGTAGCGCCGCGCCTGCTCGAGCCACCTCCGCCGCGCGCCGCCGCGCCGCCGGCCGCCACCGAAACCGCGCCGGTCGCGCGCCGGAATCGCCGCCGCTTCCTTCGATCGCGCGCCGAGCCGGCGATGCGTTTGGCCTCGTGGGTGTCGGTCGGTTAAGCCGCCGGATAGTTAAGGCCACGCCAAAAACAAAATAAAAACAAAATTAAAAAATTAAAAAAAGTTTATTTTGCGGTATTATATTCCAAAGCGCTACGCCGTCTAGCCTTGTTCCGCTTGGATCGGGCGGTCGTCTCCATCATTCGCAAAGACACCGCCACCTTTCGTCTTCTACATCGTCGTCGAAGGTCTTCCATTGGCGCCATCTAGCGGCTCGAGGACAGTGCATGTCGGAGGGTGTAGTGTTATAGGCGTGGGCCTTGGGCCTAGACGGGTTATTATTAGGAATTAGAGATTGGTTTCCTTGTATTAGAGATATAGTTAGAGATATGATTGGAGTTAGATTACATCCATTAGGGAGCCATCTATATAAGAGGGCTACCGCATGCTATTGTAATCAAGCGAGCAACGTTTGGTTGCGGCTTCCCTACGGAATCCCCGTCCTCTGTATCATAACACGTTTCTCTAGCCCGATGGTTAGAGCGCCTCGAGCACCCCGTGTCTGGGTTCGATTCCTCGGGCGAATTTCAGGTGCAGGGTAAAAATCCTACTTTGCTACCACACCAAAGCATGGGTCAAGGCGGCCGGTCGTTGGTCGTTCTCACCTGTGCAACGGTGCCCTGTGTAAGGGTGGAGCGGGGGTTCGGGGTTTTCTCGATCTGCGTGAGAGGATCTTCTCTAAGCTGAAATGCCCGAGGGCCGTCTTACCCCAGCAGTCGAGTTTTTTCCGTTTATCCCAGATTACCAGTTAATCAAGCAACTGAACTGAATGTGGCCATCATGTACTACCAGATTCAGAATGCAATACTAATGAATAGAATATTTATAGCACATATAAATGTTTCCTGACTGTCCAATTGTTTCGATCCAAGGGAGCAGATTAATTAGGATTTTTAGTACTCCGTGGTACAAGATATTAAGAGAGTACCATTCTCTGAAGTACAAAATAGTATGTGCATGTAATTCTTGAATTGCAAAGCCATAATTGCATGGGCCTACCTGGTTGTGAAATGATGAGCTGAGGAGGCCATGCTAGCCAAGCTCTTGTCGTGTATCAAGGTGCTAAGCAATGCTGCAGTGTTGGGTGACGATGGTCCAAAAACACCATTGTTTCCTCTCTTTTTTCTTTAAGATAGGAACAAACTCGCCATTGCTAGGAATATGCAAGACTTAAAGGACAGATCTTCGACCAATCTTTTCGATTGTTTTTATTTTCTGAAAGGCACGGTCTTTTCAGTTGGATAGTTTGTTGTAAGGTGATTTAGGTTAAAAAAAACATCGAGATTACTAGGTTAAAGAAAGTCCTGACTACTTTTTAAGTGCATGTATAGATCTAATATGTAGTTGTGTACTTCATGTTACTTGGGGAAGTTCCAAGTATCAATGACTGTAAATAATTCATTAATCAATTTATTTTCCTTAATGTTGATTTCACATTAGCTATACAACATATTCCACAGAAGGTCCCCTTCTATGTTGAGCTCGTTTAAATAGATACCCAGTTGCCTTTTTCTTTCATGACCTTGAGTTGTTATTCAATTAAAATCACCAGTACAGTAGTACAAGAACAATCTAGATTCTGGCTTGATTTCCTTTCCTGCTCTTCAGCTCATCAGTTTCGGGGCTAGATCCAAGTTGAGTAATAACATGTTTCCTTCTTGGCATGCCCAAATGATACGATTGTGTGTTGGATCAAACTTATTCCAGGTCCATGAGCGAAGGAAATCAGTATCGTGGAAGTATGATATCGGATGGAGAAAAAACTTGGAGCAGGTTTTCTTTACAGCATTTTCATGTGTCTGGTGTCCTTTATTTCATCCATCCCATCTGTAATATTATTTACCGCAGGTTTTCGGCACCAAAAAGCTGCTCTGGTTGCTTCCCTTGTACTCTACTGATGATCTGCGCAACATTCCTGCACTTCATGGCCTTGAATTCCCTACTCGTTCCAGTGCATTGGTCTAGTTGCATCTGATTTACACCAGTAGTGTATTCTAATTATGCCATAGGGCCAATTCACTTGTAGACTAAAAATGTCTTATTTCTGTACAGAAATCCGTGTTTTTTTTCCCATAGAAAGGTTGTGAATTACAATGCCAATTCTTTTTGTATACTAGTTGTATGGGTCAAAGAAAGCTACAGAAAATCATGTTGATCCTTTAGTTGATCTGAACTATCTTACTCATTTTTTTTTCCTTCAAGATTCTTACGAGTTTATTGTAATCCTTTCAGTTGACCGTTGTTATTGTTTATGATTGGTGTTTTGCGGGTTTGTTCCTTGATTTTTCTTTGCTTGGCCTTGTTTTGGATGTGCAACCACAGTAACATAAAGGGTTAAAGTTTGGATTGGACAAATAATGTAGATGATGAGCATAATTGATATTTGAATTTCACTCAGTTTCTTTTGGCACAAATCTTGGGTATGGAAATAGTCGTAAGGTTAGTAGGTGCATACACTTACGGCAATGGCGGATCCAGGATTTTACCAAAGGGTATACCGCACCAAAATTTTTATATGCAATTCGGTAAAATTATTTGCCAATTCGGTAAATAATTGCAAAAAAGAATGAAGCATGGTGCCATATATAATCTATCACATACCTCCATGTGATAGAAGTAAATGGACAGTCTGCTCAAGCCCTATCTTGGCAGCATGGTGTAATACGGTCCCAGCATGTGATCCTGCAAATAAAATAATGTAAGCATTACAAATGTGATAAAAAAAATTGTAACCTCTTCATTAAGCACGCATCCAGGGATGATCTTAAGGACCATACATTACTCTGCTAGCAACTCGTAAGGATCAGATTCACAACAAACAATATATTTCTTTCAAGCAAAATTGGTACAATGTGTATCAATACTGTGATGTTATAGCTCTCCTGGTTCAGTTTTGCATAAAAGTTAATACTCAAGCCTATTTAAATGTAACCCTAAGCTACTCTTTTCTTAGTTGCCCACAATCTACCCTGTTTGTCTATTTGATTAAGCGGTTTCAGTCCTACTAAAACTTCCAAGGTGCTACTTCTGTTGTAATGTATGCACATTTTACACCTCCTACCTTTTCCAAATCAACTCGCTTTTGCATAAAACAACCAATCAATGATGGAGCTAATTCATAGAACCAAACAAAAATCATGACTTTATAACCACTTCAATTGTGCAAAATGGCAAATCCCTTTATGTATTATAGGAATAATAGTGGTAATCTGAGGTCAACTAAGGCGGTGTACGGAGACATGAGAAAAAAATCATACGGTAGGTAAGCATTCACATTTGCGCCCAATTCAATCGATGCTTTGGCCACATTCAGCAGATCAAGCTGCATGCTCGCAACCATTAGGCGTCTTCCCATCCTTGTCAATCCACCGCAGCGGCATTCACCCCACATGAGAAAGTAACTCGGCAAATCCGTACATATAACAAATTATGCTACCTAAAGGTTAGAAACGCGACAAGGAGAATTTTTATCGTTGCCTCAAGGCTGCGCCCAGAGGGTCGAATCCGTCGGCGTTCTTGTAGTTCACTGTTGGTGCAGCGGCTCCTCCTTGGATTGCTGCGGCCCCATTTGGGACTCACCAAACAGCTCGAAATTGGTGAAGAATAGCGATCGCTCGTGTAAAAGCGGACTTTTGCTGAGTTTACAGAGGGTTTCCACGGAAATCGCTCCAAGATTGGACAAAACCCCGAAGAACCAAGAGATGCTCGGGAGCGGCACAACCAAGGTGCAAAACCGAATCTTTACGCCAAAATCAGCGAGAAAAAACCAATGAAAACAAAACAAGAAAACAAGAAAGCGATCGAACAACCGGGAATCTCAACTTGCAGGGCGTGGAATCCGAGGGTCCCCGAGGCGGAAGAAGATTGGGAGGAAATGAAGGGCTCGCCACGATCGCCATGCCGTCTGCATATCTTGTACAACAGAGAGGGCTCCATATTAGGTGCCGGGTCTTGCTGGACTCTCCCGCTGGGCCCCAGGGTATGCCGTGGCCCACCCAGCATATCCTGTGGGTTCGCCCCTGACTTACAGTCATGGCCTCAAAGATAATGGTGCCATTCTTGTTTTTTGCGATAAGCGGTTGTGGTGGCAGTGTGGCTGTGTGGCGCCGAAGTTGGAGATGGGAAGAGCAATTTGGACAGTTACTCAATTAATAATGCTCTCATGCTTCTCTAGATTATCGATCGGCACGTTGAACTAACGGTATTGATGGTGATGACATATAGAGTCCAAGCCTCTTGGGTTTTGTGAAGTAATATTGTCGCAGGAAGAAGAAATTATTTGATGCCAGTTCCTAGGGAATTTCGAACTAACTGTGCTAACCACGATGACATGGAGAGAAAATGTTTATAAAAGTAACATCACAGGAGGAAAACACAATTATTTGATTGCAGTTACTATGGAATGATTTGAGGTAAGTGCTTGCCAGGTGTCATCTTTGGTGACCTTTGTCGCCATTAAGGGTTAGGAGTTCTCCGACCAGTGGGCAAGGACGACGGGACAAGTTAGTGTGCATGCCAAGGTCATAGCGCCGGATCTTGTGCTAGCATGCAACCGAAGACGTGGAAGAAGGAGAGTCAGGAGGATGATTGCGAGTGAGAGAGGTGGTTGCATGCCTGCATCGGTTGAAGAGTAGAGATGAGGAAGGGGATGGGGTGTTGGGTTAAAATTGCACATGTAATACCCCGAAATAAAAGAGAGAGGTTTGGAAGGGTTAGGCCGGCCTCCCCTGCTACCCCTCATCGCTCCTTCGTCTACTGCCTCTCTATGTGCGTTGGTCGCTGCCGCCAAGCTGCGCCCCTCTACACCATCGTGTTAGTCGTTCACCTCTCCTGCTCATGCACTATGACCAGCTCAGCTTGCACCTCCACCTCCGTCGTTGGCCCTGTGTGCAGCCGCCACCCCTCTGCTTGATGCAACTGTTGCCCTTCTCTCACGCCGATCGCCGCTGCTGGGCCGACGTTGTTGCCCTCTTGCCTGGCTACGTTGGTCACCGCCCAGCCTACCGCTACTCCCCAACCATACACTACCTCTACCCTCTTGCCAGATCGAGCTCATCGATCGAAGGAAGGAGAGGGGCTCAACTGGGAGAAGGAAGAAGAAAGGGGAAGAAAGAGAAGGAAGATAGGAAGGCTCGGCCGAGAAGCAAGAGGAAGGCAGGACGAGGAGGAAGAAAGAAGAAGAGAGGAGAAGGTCAAGCTGACGCTAGATCCACCATTGCCGTTGTACACGCTCGAGGAGGGTAGGGAGGGTAGTGATCCGCCAACCAGAGGAAGGAGGAAGAAGCAGGAAGAGGAAGAACAAGAGAGGTGCTTCATGTTCATGTTGATTTCGTCATCTAATCTGTAGGATAATGAACTAATGCCTTTTTATCTGCTACTTCTAGACTAGTTATGATTTAGAATGGGGATTAGCAAGTTAGGAGCGATCGAAATGGCTAGAACACGGTTAGCAGATGGATTCCATGTGCAATGCCTTCTACTATGATTTTGGGCAAGTTAACGTGATAATTTTATATTTTGATCTACTAAGGTAGACAATTTTATTAGCTTTCTATAGAGTGCTTGAACACCTAATTTGGTGGGGAAGGTTGAAAGTTATGACTATAACACTGCTATCTAGTGAATCATTGCGATTGGACAGTGCTGTGGTATTTCTCAAATTAAAAATGGAAGATGTCAAAGCTAGGGTTTTGCCACAATAGGAATAATGTAGATAATTGTTTGATATTTCTCCAGAGTATTAGAACCCTGAATTGGCATAACAATTTGGAAGATATGCTTCCGAGAAAGCCGTTGTCTGATACGGAATAACACGGCCTTGGAAGTTGAACTTGGGGGTTTAAATGATGTAGTATTTAAATTCTGATAACTAAAATTACGTAACTTTACATAGATTCCATAACTCATATTGTTTGGTATATTTGGGGTTCAGGATTGAAAGTTATGGTTGTTTAATTACCGGGACAGTGTGCAAGTGTCTGGTTATGTGACGTATTTGTGTGTAGGAGCGATACCATTCATTTATGTGTGCATGAATTGTTTTAGTGATGTATTGAGATGGGTGATGTTTGCTCATGTAAAGGTTTGGGCTCCGTGTCGCATACACGCATCATCCTTGTGGTTAAATAGGTAAGTACATAGTAAAATAGTAAATTAGGTTGATAGGTGTTACTAGTTAAACTTGATGCAATATTTACCATGCTTTATTGCTATGTTTACTCCTATTTCCATGATAATTAAATGACGATGAAGATGATGGTTAAGTGATGAAGAAAAGAATGGTAAAGATTGATGAAACTCGTGCATTGTATTAAGTGCATACTTATGGCATAAAAGAAACTCACTTTGGTGAACACGAAAGACCTACTACGGTAGACACCTCTACGGGATAGAGGGAAAGTTATCTCCACGAGATGGAGATAGTGTGAAAGTGGTACATCGACATGTGTCCACTCAGCCGTACCAATACAAGCTAGAGAAAAGAGTAGAAATGTGCATGTGTGCTTGCATTGCATTAATGATAATAAAAAATTAATATAGAATAAAGTTTGAATGTATGAGCTAAAGAGAAGAGAAGAGGTGTGCATATGCATTTACATTCTTTCTGTGCTAAAGAAGTGTAAATGCAAAGGAGAGAGTTAATAAAAAAGAAAGAGTAAATGGATATTAAATGGTAAATGAAATGAGGTCTAAGATGATATCATTTGTATGTTGATGTTTACTATTTTACAATATACTTGCTGAGTTTTGGATTCACACTTACTTTGTTACTATTTTTAGGTGACCATTGATATGTCATAAATTGGGAATGGGAGTAGCATCTATGTTTTCCTTAATATAGCCTTAGTATAGTAGCTTGCTAATCTGAAACTTAGTCAATAGAACTCTCGTAACTAATGATGAATGTTAGCAAGCTTTTATAGCAATGTATATTTCCCCAGTAATGCTCTATTTGCAAGTATAAGTATGTTATTAGATGCATGGTTTTTGACATTTTCGGGTGCAAGATCCCGAGCGTTCTCAGTAGTGATCTGAGTATTCTCGAGCGTATAGTCTCGAGCATTCTTGGGCGTGAGTGACACAAGTTTAAATTGTGATGTGTTTACTTTTATTTATAGCACAACTATTTTAATGCTTATGGTTAAATGTATATTGTTTACCATTTTGTGGAGATATAATTAGAGGTCAAGCAACTGAACCATTTTGTTTACCATTTTGTGGAGATAACATCTCCAACAGTAAAACATTGCACCGAAGTGAAGCCAAAATGATTTTGTGATGATGAGGTGTTCGGGTTCTACGAGGGTTGAAGAGAGGACACCTATCAACTCGCATGTTCAACATGAACAGTTTGTGAGGGGATCTAGGCGTGGTTCACGTATATAGGGTTGTCCATGTTTGTGAGGGATCTGATCATTGGGCATGGTTCATGTATATAGGGTGGATCAGTGGCGGATCTAGGAACAAAATATAGGTTTGTCGTGCCCCCTTGGCCGCTCTAGGGTTAGGGTGGCCTAGCTCAGTGGCTCCACTCGACTACACCTCTTAGCATCTGCTTCGCTCACATCTTCTACAGACTCGCCTCCTAGACTAGAGTGGACGGCTTGCCTCTTGGGCTGGATGGCTGGGCTCCTGGGCTAACTGGCTCGATTCTTCAATAGACAACAGTCGCGCGCTTTGGTCGCTCTCCATGACTCCATTCGTCCGTCACTGACTTCGTCTGGTGTAGCGGTGGTGCTGGCTCTAGAGGAGGGGGTTCAGCCGGTGATGGAGCTTGGGCGACCGCTCGACCTCGCCTCAAGGGAGGGTCCGCCTTTAGGGTAGATTAACCAGAGTAGGGACCCTATGTCTGTGAAAGGGTTCAGAGACGGTGGGTCTACGAAACGTGGGAGCATTTGAGCCCACCGAACCTGGCTGCCAATAGTTGTCCAGTAAACGAAATTTCTTCTTTCAATTGGAATTCTTGACGATGATCGGATTTCAATTCACACCAACCATTCATACTATAGCTAGGTTTTTATGAGGATTTTTTCATTACAATATGCGAGGCCACCATGCGCGTGTGTGCATAGCGTCGTCATCTCCATGAGTGGTTCTCCACCGACCCAACCCGATGCATCCCAACACTTCCCTTCGAGTTCGAGAGCGGGGCTTGGCCGGGCATAGGCCCAAAAGCCTCATGGGAGTCCCCTTGATAAATTAGTAAAAGGAAAAATCAAAGATACAGAGGGACTAGCCCATGATGGGTCGGCCCAGCTCGAGGCATGGCCCATTTCTCGCTCCACCCCTTCCCTTTCCCATTTCCACAAACTCGATGCACAAAAAGTTTGGCCATTTTTTATTTGAGCATTTTAGATTCTGTCTTTCAAAGTTCAAACCTCGAGTTGAAAGCCCCAAATCATCTGGTTTGAAAGTTGAATTTTGTAGATCGAAGTTTGAAATCCCAAATTGAAAGTATAAACTATGAGCAGAAAACGCCAAGATCTTCAAGTTGAAAGTTGACTTTTACTGGTTGCAACTCCAATTTGTATAGGAGAAAGTTTATCAAATTGTGAGGCCTACGTGCTACACTTCGTAGCCGATTACTGAAGGCCCAAATAAACAAGGGGGATTGGATCATATACCCTCCCTTTAGTTGGGAAATTCAGGATTTACTCTCCTCATCTCAATGACACGTGGGGTCATTATAAGTCACTGACACGTGGGCCAGGAGGATAAATCCTGAATTTCCATCTAAATGGAGGGTATATGATCAATAAATCCAATAAACAATGGATGAGCAAAAAGGACTTGAGCAATCCATAATGGAGCGGACGGCGGCCTGAGCTCTCGCGTGTAAGCGACACCGAGGCCTTGTGGCAAACGTGGCCGAGCAAGGGGACTGCCACGCTCGCCGTGAGCTGTGATCGTGATGAGAGCGGCAGATGCGACATGGAGGAAGCGTCGGAGAGGTGTTCTCGCGCACGAAGACGACAGGGGTAATTTCGCCAATCCTCTCCAGGTGTTTGTTTCCCTTCTCCGAACTCACCTCTCCTCTGTGTTTGGAATGGATGGGCTTGTATCCCAGTCCTATCCCCTCGCATCCCTAGCCATTCGCGAGGTGGCGGTGTGAAGCAACGTGGAATCTGGCACAGCTACGAGGGTTGATTGCGTGTGCCAGAGTTTGACGTTCAATTTTGGACGGCTGACTCCGGCTAATGACGCTTAGAGTGCATCCCTGTCAAGCATCGGTCTTGTTCTTATGAACTACTGATGGCTTTTAGTTATGACTGATGACTTTTGTTTGTACTTTTTGAGATGATAATAGATTATGGAGATATCGACACAGATAACACATATAGTTTTAGATTCAAAAAGCCGTTTAAAAATTCACTTAAGAAGCTATTTCAAGAGAAACCAAAAGGTAAAAACCAAAAATCATAGCCATCCGTTGTGCATCCCTAGGCCTCCGACCAAACGGCTCCATGCATTCATTTCCCTGCGTCGAACTCACCTCTCCTCTGTGTTTAGAATGGATGGGCTTTGTATCCCATTCCTAATCCCCCTGGCATCCCTAGCTATTCGTGAGGTGGCAGCGTGAAGCAGTATGGAGTCTGATGGCGCCACTGCGAGGGTTGATTGCGCGTGCCTGAGTTCGATGTCCGATTTTGCACGCCTGACTCTGACTAATGACTTTTACAGTGCATCCTGGTGAGGCATCCGGTCCTATTCTTCTGAACTATGGCTGATGTCTTTTAGTTACAGCTGATAGATTTTGTTTATAATTTTTGAAATGATAGAAAACGATGAAGATACCGATACGGACAATACATATGATTTTTAAGCTCAAGAAATTATTTAAAGAATCAGTTTATAAAAACCATCTACGAAAAATCAAAAGACGAGATAGAAACCAAAAGCGAAAAAGAATCGAGCCATCCACGGGACAACCTCAGGCCTCCAACTAAACAGCTCCGTGGGCGTGCGCGGATAGGCCGGCCAGAGCCCGCTTCGACTCTCGACTCCCACTGCACGGGGTGGTGTCCAAAGAATAGGAAGCGGCACGCAGGTGTCACCAACGAGGGGATGTTGGCCACTGCGTCCCGCCTCGCCGCGCCGGCGTTGGCCGGCGCCCTCTCGCCCCCGCCTCAGCCTCCTCGTACCCTCTTCGCCGCCGTCAGATTAAGATGCTCTGGTTAGTGGTGGTAATATTTGTGTGTTTTCTTTGTGGGAAGGTGGTGATGGATGCCTGATGGTGCCTTCTTCTTGGCCTAGGTCGCAGGCTATCGAGGGGAGCCATCACCAAGGCGTTCCTTTGTGTGCGTTCCACTGAGCTCCCGGGAATCGTCGACAGGTTTTCCGCCCTCTGCTTTTACACTGTTCTCATCCGTTCTTTAGCATTTTGGTGTTGCAATTGCTTGTTTGGACCTTGTGAGGTATGCTACGAACCTACGACCATATGCTTAGGCAGACCAATTTGGGTTAGAGCTGCAGTACCTGGACCTGGGAAACTGTTTGCATCCTTATATATGTTACTACCCTTAATTAGACTGTGCTTGAGCTACCTGATAAACTATAGGCTAAAGGCAGCATCCTCAAGATTATCATGTCCTTGCACGCAGGTCTCTCTACAAGACGTGCACTAACACTTCCATTAAAATTACGTTGTATTGTGTGTTTTTATACTGATATTGTTACCAGAGTTGATATTCTCGTGTGCAAACTGAAAAATATCTGCAACTGATCTTGTATATGCCCTTCAACTGTGCTTATGAACTCAGACCAATATAATATGTTCTGGAAAATAGAAATCCCAATTCATGTTTTTTTTCTCTCAAATTGTTTTTCTGTGTTGATCAGGTGTACAATGCCCTGGGAGTCAGCTACAAGCGAGATAACAAACTTGACAAGGCAAACCAACAATTTGAGAAGGCTGTGGAGCTTCAACCAGACTATGTGACAGCTTGGAACAACCTAGGTGACGCATATGAGCAGCAGAAGGACCTGAAGTCTGCTCTCAAGGCATTTGAGCAGGTACTTCTCTTTGATCCGAATAACAAGGTCGCAAGGCCACGCCGAGATGACCCGAGGCAGCGCGTGAGCATGTACAAGGGTGTGCCAGTAAAATCGGAGAAGCGATAGTTGTGCCTTCGTGTGTGTGAAATCACGGTTTCCTCAATTTTGAATGGTAGCATCTGTGAACATGATGAGAAGCTTTAGCATTGTAAAATGTTTGCCTGCAAGAGCAAAACGTAGAATTTGCTTTCGGAATCCACGTCATTGGACGGGGTTTTCAGTCGTGTTGTCTGATGGAAGATGAAGGAACCTATCTGAGCAATGGCAGTAACACACTGAGATATAGACAAGAATAGCCAAGTATATGTTTTCTCAACTCTAGAATTGTGATTGCCGATTACTTTCTTGGGTTCTTGCAACATCAACCGAATTCTTCCAGAAGCAGTTTATCCTCTGGGAGCTGCCACATATATCGACTGAAGCAACGAAAGCAGCATCTCAACAGAGCAATTATCGGTAGCACAGATGCTCGTACAGTCCAGTAGGCAGTAAGATAAGATGACGTTTGGCAGGCAAGGCTTGTAAACTACCCTAGGGACGGTAGGCCACGGTGAATTCTCTTGATTAGACAGCTGATGCACTTCATGTCCTCTACCTACGTGCACGTCCGTGTTCTTCTATAGGATAACAGTTTTGCTATTGCACAGGTGATAGAATTTCTTTTTATGTTTCAGTTACCTGAAATTGCACTCTCAATGAACTAAAATTACAGCCCTTCTAAAAAAACAGCTGTAACTTTAGGTGATTCAAAGTGTAACTTCAGGTAACCTGAAATTGCACTCTCAATCAACTAAAATTGTAAGCCCCCTCAAAAAAAAACATATGCAACTTTAGGTGATTCAAAGTGCAACTTTAGGTGACTGAAAATTAAAAAAATTTCAGTTGCATGTGCAATAGTCTATCCCATAGGATAATAGGACGTATAGACCTATTACATAACATTGAAAGAGGAACATTTTCAACTCGTAATGCGTGGTGCATATATATCTTTTGAGGTACATGTAGCAGTACGTATATATGTGTAGTACATCTGAGATCTACACAGTACGTATACATTTCTTGCTTTTGTCAGGCTCGAAGGTTCCAAGGAACGTCGCGATCAAGGCGGCGAAGGCTCGACGGAGGTGCCGGAGATCGTCAAGGCTGCCCAGGACGCGGTCAGCATCCTCACGTACGTTTCGCTCCAGATATATGTGATCATTTTTTTTCTTATGGAGTGTGCTGCCGTTCTGCGCAATGTGCATTACTGTGACCGTTGTCTCTAGGCAGTGGGCCAAAGTTGAGGACAAGTACGCCGTGGCCACCATCGGAGTCGCCGCGCTCGTCGCACTCTGGACGGCGGTGGGGGCGTTGAAGGTACACGAGAGAGCAACCTTAATCGTGGCTTCTTTGTTCTTCTCCTTCAGATATGTAAGCGTCCTTTGCCTGGAGATCTCAGAGCTGTTTTTGCTTGTTTAATGCATTCAGGCCATTGACAAGCTTCCTATTCTGCCTGGTGTTCTTGAGCTTGTTGGAATTGGGCACACAGGGGTAAGTTTACATACATTTGGACATCGAATTTTCTGTCTATGAACACCAACAACTTCTACTTTATGTTGATGCAGTGGTTTACATACCGTAACCTCATCTTCCAGCCAGACAGGTAAAACGCCATGTTCTTGTAATCCTCCTCTGCTTATAACTTGACAGCTTGTTCTTGAATCATTATGTCTTAATCTAGCTGTAAGACCATATGGTGGCATCCCATGGGAGTGATGAGTATTTAATATTTCTTGTGCCTTACTTTTTGCTGTTTGAATTTGATTTTTTTGTGAATTTGCATTTTAATTTGTGCTTTTCTAGTAGCACCGATCAAACTAGCCTGGGGTGATGGTCTAACCAATATGCGGTTGCAGTCAGACCAGTCATACCTTGCTGGTTTGATCAGTGGGGTGTGACTGGCTGTGTCGATGGTTCAACCAGGGGAGAGCTAACGGTCTGACCGGTGTCTGCAGGGCAGTCTGATCGGCCTGGTGGCCATGGTCAGACCGATCCTTGTTTCTAAAAGGAATTAGTTTTGAGTTGTTTCGTGTGATGTTAGTTACGACGTCATGGTGTGTCCATACAAGTGTTAGTTATGGTATGTTTATGTATATGATTTGCTAATTGAGAGTAAGTGCATGTCATTTGTGCTCGTATCAATTGCTTGATCTTTGATGTGCAGGTGTTTGATGATTGTTGCGGCCAACAGCGAGACCAATTACTCATTTGTGATGTAATCTTAATTTGGTATTGCTCATTGTTATGTTATGTCTACTTAGCTAGTTTTATTATACTTTAGTTTTATCATACTTTTGTATGTATGATTAAATTTTTGCCATACTAGTTTAACTTGCCAACCTGAACTTAATTTTATAAGTGGTATCGATTTCTATAATTGATATCTTTTAAGTTTATAAAGATGGATTTTTTTGACTAGTTTGCTACCTAATGATTCTTTTATGATATATATATCATGTTAAAAATATTCTATTGAATATTGAATATTTTATTGAGTTTTATTTACTGCTATATTAGTTCTTTTAGGCCTACAATTATTCTATGGTTATATCTTGCCATATCTGCTACAGTAGTTATCATAGTTAACAATACCTACCAAAGCTACCAAAACAACAACTAGCTTAATTCAACAAACTATGTTGTCAGATTCTTATCACGTCCGGCTCATTGGTGTTTTTGCAGGGAAGCTCTGATCAGTAAAATTAAGAGCACCTACGACGAAATCACCGGGAGCAGCAGCTAGTTAAGCAGCATATACAAGATGCTTTCTGTTAGCAGAGGGTAGAACTGCATCTATGAGCAACCATTAAAATCAAGAGGAAGCAGTAACATCTGAGAGGGGTGCCTCTAGGTTTCTTCTCTCTTCCTCTTGGCTTAAGTCGAGAAAAACTTTGCTGAGCTGAACCTGTACTTATCCTAATGTATAACTATGATATATTTCAGTTCCATTCCAGACAACTACGTACTGGAACGGTCAACGTGGTGGTTCCAGATGAAATTAGGTTGGCTCTTTGTATTTTGATCAACTGCAAATTAACCCAAAATGAATAAACATCTGAAAGTTTCTATTCATGCATATAGCAATGCCTGGAAGTTTTCTGCTGTTTTCTTTAAAGAAAACTAGAAATTCTTAAGCTGAAGAGCACTGTCAGGATATGCTTTTTTTTTTTTTTGGTGCCAACTCAGGAAGGCTAAAAACGATCCAACCAAAAAGGTAGAAGAAATCTAGTACTCTACCTTTGCTTGTGCTAATCCTGAATCAAATTCTTGTACTTATGTACAAAGCCGAAAAGCTTCCAGGGTTTGTCCTGTAGGAAGAACACATGGCGCACTTGGTAAGATGTCACCATCCAAGGAGTATGAGCTTGAAAACACGAACGAAAAAGAAGCGAATGAATCATTCCATTCCACATTATCATTCTTCCGTCTTTCAACTTTATGATCTACTCCCCCTCGATCTCTGTCTGCTAGCTTGGCTGCTTTGGTCGAGCTAGCAGTCCATGGATTAGATTAAGTACAGACATGATGGCTACTGAAGATATTTCGAAGCCTCGTTGCTTTAGCTCCCATCACTGTCTTTTTTCAATAACGCAGGAAACGACCAGCAGCGACATGTCATCCGTTCATCCGCGAAAATATCCTTCGGAGAATCTGACAAGTCGTCAATAGTCACAGGTCCTTGTAGAAGGAATCAAAATTACGTAGTAACAAAATACATCGAGGAAACAATTACTAGTACTCTGCTGGTCAGTCAGCATCTTATGATGTAGTTTACTATCTTAGATGGTTTGTTCTCTTTTGGTGGTAGGCCATCGTTGTCGGACACCTGCCGTATACAACAAATGGTGAGCAGTTGAGCAGCATGCCTTTTTGCACACTGCGTAATAGATCGATTAACCAGTTGTCACAATTTTTATGAAGTAAAGGAATGAAGCTTCCTCCGTGGCTGTCTTTACCAAGTAAACAGCAGTCTTATTCTTTTCGGTTTATAATTTATAACTTAAAATTTTGTTTAAATAAATAAAAAAACATATTTTTTCATCTTTTTTTAAAGTAATTTATCAGAATAATCTTTTTAAAGTAACCTATCAATAGTCAATTTGTTCATGCAAACACTCGCTATAAGAGCAAAAATCAACAGCCGTAATAAGCTATCAACCACGGTTAAAAAGAACATGTTCTAGGTATCGTCAGTCACATCAAAATGTTTTTGGACCTGTCGATGGACTAAAGTTTTGGAGTAAGTTCTTTTAGGCCGTAGCTTATAGCTTATAGTTTAAATTTTTAAATTCTGGCTATTTATGAAAGACAGTACATAGAGAAAAATAGTCATATACAAAATATATTTTTTGTTATAATTTTTCTATTAATTTCATCTTAGATCATTCGTCACGGCAGCGGCAGCGGGAAAGGATAGTGTGCGGGTTCGTGATAAGTACGCAACTGAAGGTGTGTCCACTCCCGGCGGGCGTAGGCAATAGGCTATGCTTAGTGAGCTAGCTCGTGCTGCTCCGGTTTTTGTCTTGTCGTGTTCCAAGTAACACACATCCTTTGCGTTCTTTATCTTAAGTAAATATGTGGTGAGTCCATGCCGAATTAACGTTAGTTTTCCTAAGAAAATGAAAAATAAGAATTTATATCATCACAAATAATACAAAGAAATAAGATAAAAAAAATAAAAAACCTAAAAAATAAAATAAACTGAAATTAAAAACCGACACGTTCTAAATAACTTCTAACTCAAATAAACCGAAAACTAAATAAGCCAGAAGCTAAACAGGGCCTAAACCTGTATGATACTATGCGCTAACAAAGAAGACAGAAAGCAAAACCTGACTGTGTGAATATGCACTTGGTTGGAGAAAAAAAGAGAGATGTTGAAGTCCAAACATGCTTCAGGAATTTCGACCAAAATGCTAGCTAATGGGATTTCATTGATGGCACATGATACTATTTTATAATTATGCATGCCACAAGCAAGTACCAAACACAACGTCCAAACCACCACTGCTGTTTCAAGTAACTGGTGCTTCAATTTTCTCATGAATGCAAGTACCTCTTGCTACACTTTTCTTAGAAATTCCCTATGCATGAGCATCAGGCTTGTCTTCACATTTTTTTTTTTGAGTTAGTAGCAGCATCACACAACACATCAATTCAGAAATGTTTCCTCATTCACCGATCATCAAATACATTAATTCAGAAATAGTTCCTCAATCATTATTTATACAGGAATCATCCAATACATTCAAGGCTCAAGTACATTCAAGGATTAAGCATCGAGCATCAAATACAATCAACGATTTAGGAGGAGCATCACCTAGAGCACCATTCGGAACAAGTCTCAAGACCAAGCCACATTATGAATTCATTTCACCTTCTTAATTATTTCATTTGTTCTACATTTGAATTAATTTCACAAACATCCAATCTGACACTAGACATTCAATTTGACACAACAAAAGAGGGATTGAGATGATTTTGCTATAGTAACTATGGCTTTGCTCTAACCTTGGCCGTCGGGTGCAAAATGAGCAGCCTAGGTTGCATGCTATAGTGTGCGCTATAGTACCATAGCTATGCTCTGCTCATATTAGCTTTTGAGTCGGATGCTGATATGAAAACTCGGCTTTTCGAAGCAGATTCCCTACTTCTCTCGTTCTCGACTCACTCCGGAGACAAAGTAAGGGATTATGGGTGCATCATGCACCTCACTCCTCGCACTCCCATTTCACGCACATATCTTTCTCTCATTTTTCCCATCACTCGCCAATTCTTTTAAAAGCCACTTTTTTCAGCCACCACCATTTATTTTCATCTAAAAACCATCAGACGCAGCCAAAAATCATCAACCGTAGCTAATATAAACATGCCCTATGTCTTTTGCTATAATACCAAATTGATCTCAACATTTGTCTTCTGATCCGATTGCTAGAAAGCAAAGTCATGGTATTGTAGCACCGTGACTTCGCTTCACAAAGTCAGACAATCCGAATCCAAGAAAAAAGTCATTCCCATCTATTACCATGTTGTACAACCAGTGAATATGGAGATGTCAAACTGAAATTTTACAGTTGCCAAACTCAAAATTTCCAAATGTCAAGCTGATGCACTCGATCATTGTAGTGGTGATGCCAACATCAAAGAGGCTAGCCGGCGCTTCTTCTTGGTGGGGTTAGGGCCTGTTTGGTTGGTGGCTAAGCTTGCCATATCTAAGCTTAGGCAATATGTGGCTGCCACAGAAAATGTGGCTAACAAAATCGAAGCCACACTTGTGGCAAAATTTGGCAAGAAACTGAGTCTATGACGTGTGGGGCCAGGTGCTAAGAAAGTGTGGCATGCCACAGTTGCGTCAGTGAACCAAACAGCTACCTAAAAACTGTGGCACGCCTAACTTGTGGCTAGGCAACTTCTGGTCATGAACTAAACAGGCCCGGAAGGAGTATTTTTGGGCGTGGCTTGGGCACCTAAGTCACCATCCCCTTTGCCCAGCTGCCTCAAACATTCAGTGCTCCTCCTCCATAGAATCCCTACGGAGAATCAACCACTCAATCAATCAATTGCCGCAGGATTCATCATAGGGTATTGGATTAGCATTTTGAGCATATATATATATATATATATATATATATATATATATATATATATATATATATATATATATATATATATATATATATATATACACCGAATATGTGGCGTCGTATGGGAAGCAGCGCCGCCATGGTTGGAGGCGCGACGATGCGGCATGCAGAATCGTCACCCTTGGCGCGTCGCCACCGCGGTGCAATAGCAGTCGCTAGCGTAAAGCGCGCGGACTAGCGGAGCGAATACAACCGATACTAACATATTATATAATTATCATTACTATTATAAAAAACGAGTTAGTGGTCGCACGTTCGTTCTTCTTTAACTGCTCTATTTTTTCGATTTTTCATCACTCTTCACTTTCTAACCGATTAGAGTAACCCTTTTCATAGCATGATTCTCTATACATCCAATAAATTTCATTGTAACGCACGAACTTGTAACTAGTAATTAGTAAAATTGCACCCAAGCGTAGACGAGTCCAGCACTTCTATTGTTCATTCGATCTATTAGACTTTGTAGTTTGGTCTAATAACACCCTTCCTGTAGTCTAATTGGCGGCACGATGACATGGCACTTAGTAGCACCATGTGGGATTGCCAAACGAACGCCACCTCAGCTCACTACTTGCACACCGTTAGGCAACTTGTTGTCCACTTGCTAGCTGCAGTGTTACGATTTAACAACCACGTCATCATGCTGCTAGCCAAACTAACAAAGAGATGTGTTTGGAATTTCTACTATTCTGGCCCTCGGCGTCTTATTTTTGTATGTCTAACCCCCTATGGATGTTTGTTGCGTTTCTAGCCTCCTCCAGAGCATGGAATTTCTGATGACCGACATGTGGCAAATCAGCACCTCTAGAGCGCGGCTTGTGGGGCCAGGTATCCGTTGTGTGCATAGCTCATGGGGGCACCGAAGCCCAGGTATAATTAATAAGTTATCTAGATCCGTCACTGTCTCTTTGGGACATGATCAGTGATATATATCTATATAAGTTTTATGTGATATAGAGAAAAGAAAAGGGAGAGAGGAAGATGATATCTATTATTTAGATAATTGTTATGATTTTTTATTTAATATATCATTGTATTGATAACTTATTAATTATATAAAGTTATTATAGACAACCATCCCACAACTCATTACATAAGTTATTATAATCCAAATTAGATGATACGAAGATGTATAACCATCATCCATCGCGTGGGCACCATCCCATTTAAACCGCGATGAGATCCAAGGAGCCGAAGACGTCAGCAGTAAGCAGAACCCAGCACCCAGGAAAGAAGCACGGCAAGTACACACGCACAGAAAACCGGAGGAGAAGAATCGGAGAGTGAGGCAGAGATGATCCTGGTGGCGGTCATGGCGGAGCTGCTGGAGGAGTACACGGCGGCGGTGGCGCGCACCATGGAGCGGCTGCTGTCGGCGGCGCCGCGCATCTTCCCGCGGCGCGTGCGGTTCCGCGTCCTCCGCAGCCTCCCCTTCGCGTCCCCGCCGCCGCCCTAGTCCCCACCCGACGGTCGCGCGTGCGTCGATCAGGTGCTCCTCGTTGTTGTACATAGTAGTACAGCTAGCTTAGCTGTTCGTTAGCGCCGTGGCTTGTACCCAGTGTTTGGTGTTGTTCTGCTCAGCTGTTCTTGAATCTAGCTTGATGGTTTGCTGACGCCTAGCTAGTGAGTCGGGTCGACCAGGGAGAGATGTACTTGATTGGGATGCAGTCCAGTCCAGTCCGATCATTCTGAACTCACTGTAACGAAGGGTAGGCTTGAGTTTTCGAATTTGTATTTGGTTCTTGCTTTGCAGAGGTACGGTATAAATTTCGAGCGATTTTTTTGTGTGTATTCTGGTCGGAAGAACGTCGATACGACGACGACGACGACGACGAAGAAGAAGAAGAAGAGGTGCTCATCAATTTATCTCGGGATGCAGAAATTCCCCACCTTGTATGTACAGTAACTTGCATGCTATGGCTAAAGGAACGCACACACCTGCACGACTGGGAGAATCGTTTCATGGAAAAATTCGCAGTACATATTGCACGGAGCAATAGCACATCCTTCCCAGTGGCAGTGGGTGGATCTTCGAGCTTTGGTTAGTACTTGGCAGGGATCGTAGTTTCGCCCGAAATTTCGCAGATATGGTCAAAAATCAGTTTTCTCAACCCACCTCAAGAAAGGTTTGGCTTTGTCAAAAAAATTCAGCCCTTTTTAAATTTTTTTTAGCCCGATCCAACAGCTCTCCACGACCAAGCATGGATAAAACAAGCGGCCAGATGTGTTTGATTGCCTGAATCTCCTTCGTCCTGGCTGGGTGGATCCGTATAATCTGAGAAAGAGCCTGTTTGGTTGCCTGTATGAGTGGATGCAACCTGCATGAGCGGATGCAAAAATACGTTCTCATCTGGATGGGTGGATACGCTCAAAATGAGCTTCACCGCCATCTGGATGGGTTGGTGCGATGTATCTTATGCGGTTCCACGTGTCGACCTCTCGGGTTTGGTGATCGCATCCGCTCATACAGCAACCAAACAGCATCTCGATTTTTGCATCCGCTCATGCAACTTCACCAAACATCTTCTTTTTCTGAAATACGATTCCACTCAGCCTGCATTCACTCAGTCAGGATATACGATACAACCTCCATCCACGAACCAAACACACCCAAGTGGCCCAACCCACCAATTCCCAGTCTCTCTTATCATCTCTCTAAGCCAACCCACCAACTCTCCATTCACTCAATCTGCGAGGTGAGCCCGTGAGGACGGCGCATAGTGTGGAGCTCACAGCTGGTGGCATCGTGCTGCTTGCATTTAAGGTCCATCACCAACAATTGGAGGCCTACTTATCTTACTCTCCATCTCTCTCTCTCTCTCTCCATCCCTATCCCACAGACTTTGAAAGAAGCCGACCGGAAGGGGGAGGTGGTGCCAGCTAGAGGTGAAAACTGTATTTGATAGGATGCGAATATGGTATAAATTTTTCAATCCGATTAACAATTTCTATCCTATTCGTATTCAAATTCACATAAAAATATAGATGTGAATATGACATGGAATTTTACCATCCAAAATATTATTTTATCCGGACTATCCGTATCTGTATTCAACGAAGTAATATGCATTTTTTATTACAATACGACTAATTAGCGGATAAGTTTTTCTTAATTGAATGTGAATTTGTGTTCTTTAGGTGAAATAAATGAATTAGAATGATTAAACGTGATTGTACGAGGATAAAATGTTATTAATATCTTCATACAACAAAGTTATGAGAATATCTGGATCCGACCGAATTGAGTAGATATTCGATTCAAATTCGTATCCAACATTTGTCCCGTCCATATTCGCATCTGACGTTTGTTCGATTCGTATTCAAATCCAAAAAATATAGATGCGAATATGGTTTGAGCACTATCCGATCCGTATTTGATCCATTTTCACCTATAGTGCAGCTGCGAGAAGCCCCCGGCTGTGGGAGGGGGAGGCGACAATGAACGGGGTGGTGGCATGGATACGGCTGCCAGGGATGAGAAGGCGGCGCCGCCGACCAAAATTGTGTGGATTTTTTGAATTCAAATGGTATTTATTGTGGACTGGATCGGATGCATCTATTGTGCACTGCCTGGTTACCACGTTAACAACTCAAGACTAAATCACTTAACCAAATTGAAAAATAACAGGTTTCCTCGTCAACTAATTTTTTTTTTCCAACTACACTTCCCTAACCCTCCCAATAAGACCCGTGTTCTATATGTCAATAGGAGTTTTCAAGGAGAAGGTGTCCGCCCTACAAATATGGAGACAGTGGCAGTCTATTTCTACACATACATGTCATACGAATTCACACGAATAATACAGACAGAGGCTGCAGGGACTACATATGTTTTGTGTCCGATTTGCTTGAAGGTTGACAACGAGACACTGGACACCTAATTTAAGGTGCCGAATTGCTGAACAATTTGTGAGCATCAGCGAGCTAATTTAAGGTCTTTTTTTTTGGTTCTAAGAAAGAAACGGCAACGTGGCCACCGAGCTGTCCTTCGATTGTCACATGGTTTCGAATTGGCCCACGAGAGAGCACAGAACAGTAGGGGTGAAAACGGGTCGGGTTAATCCCGACCGATCCAGCACCAAATCCGATTGATACCGAATCCGACTAGTACCGAATCCAGAGAAAAAAATATGGTTTAGGATATGGTAACAGCAATATCCGTCCGAATCCGAATATCCGTCCGAATCCGATACGTCTTCAAGTATGATTTCAGGTTAGTGCTACTATTTGACGTTTCATTTTCTTTTGTAATGGTAAAATAAAATCTTTCACATCAGCTATTAAATAGTAACATCAAGTCGGTCGTCCTACTCCATTTATGCCTTGTATGTATTCCTTACAAACAAGTAGGGTGCAAGCGAATTGGGTTAATCCCGACCGATCCGACACGAATCCGATTGGTACGAATCCGATTGATACCGAATCCGGAGAAAAAAATATGGGTTAGGATATGGTAACAGCAATATCCGTCCGAATCCGATCCGTTTTCACCCTACAGAACAGGTAGTTGAAAGCCCGAAGCAAATTGTCTCAAAAAGAAAGAAAGAAAGAAAAGGCGGAAGCAAGTTTTGTAGCACGTCGTTGCTCCACTTGCCATGACCATCGGCAAGCCGACCGTCGTGCTCGTGCCGGTCTGGGCGTCCGGCCATTTCATGCCCACGCTCGAGGCTGGCAAGCGCCTCGTTGCCACCCTCGATGCCGGCTTCTCGCTCACCGTGCTCGTCATACGCGCCCCGACGCCCGAGCCCATGTTGGAGGTTGCCAACCATGTCGCACGAGAGGCTACGGCGGTATGAATGTTGGGATTGAATCGCCCAATCCTTTCTATTGGAAACCACTCAATGGTCTGTCTCTTTTCTCTGAATAAACACATACAGAGAGAGAGGCAAATATACACAGAGAAGAAACTCTTGGGGATTGAATCACTCAATCTTTGCCTCATCTTTTAACTTAATAGGAGATATTCAGTTTAAATAAGCCTTATGCACATAAGGTCACACAACCTAAACTCCATGCACCCACTAACTCCACTAGCTAACAACTAAAACCTATTCTCATGCCATTGTTCCGGATTTTCTCCACGATTCACAAGACTCGACTTGCTTATTGACTACGACTACGACAGCTTCAGTAGGCGCTTCAACTGTTACAGTACTC
Organism: Dendrocalamus sinicus; assembly: GCA_036346575.1. Lineage (NCBI taxonomy): Eukaryota > Viridiplantae > Streptophyta > Magnoliopsida > Poales > Poaceae > Dendrocalamus > Dendrocalamus sinicus. The sequence goes on along the minus strand of JAYEVI010000079.1, from coordinate 63,870 downwards.
TTACAAGTACGACTTATAACCATGACTGCTATAGCACTCTTACGAGCACGACTTATGACAATGGCTGCTACAGTACTCCTACAAGTACACTGCTGCTTCGACCACGGCGTTTCGATTCGACGCTTCGACCACAGCGCATCGACTCAAAGCTTCGACCTCAGCTTCGACACTGTAGCTTCTATGACCATTGTAGCTTACGACCACACTCATGTTGTGGCTCTTTGCATGTTGCAGATATTAGCACCTTCATCTGACTGCTTATCATGGCGGAGCATGCACTCCAGCTCAAGTCTCCATACTTGTACATATCACACATATTGTTGTGCACTTCTTCTAGTGCCACACACTACTACCATGCAAAACCTATACAACACGATCACTACATGCAAAAAACTAAAGTAAACACGCAGATACAAACTTTGTCAAGATTAGTATCCAACAATTGCTACCCTGGCGAGGTGAGCTTCCATCAACTCCCTGCCGTTGAGCCTCCCATGGATTGCACCACCATGGAGGAGTGTACCTCCTGCTACATACACCTCCACATGCCGCACGTCAAGGCGGCCATGTCTGCCCTGTCGCCCCCTCCCGCGACACTCGTCATCGAGTTCACCTCTGCGACCATGTTTGATGTCGCCCGTGAGCTAGGTGTGCCAGCATACATCTACTTCGCTTTTTCCGCTGCCATGCTCACTCCCATGTTGCGGCTGCCGACGCTCCAAAGGAGGTGCTCTCGAAGTTTGGGGAGATGGAAGGGAAACACATGCACGTCCCCTGCTTGCCACCAATACTAGTGTCGTGTATGTTGGTGTCTGTGATGAGCAAGAAGAGCCTGAGCTATGTGGACACCATGTACCACGGCGGCCGCCTCGTGGAGGTTGCGGGTTGTTGGCCCAGTTGATGTTTACGACCATGTTGAAGCTTTGATCTTAGTAGTCGTAGCACGTTTACGAGCATGTTGTGGTTTATGATCACTCAGTTGGTTATGACCACTCCTTGCTGTTGTGCACATACTCGTAACTGAGTAATGACCACTCTGGTTTACCGCTACGGCGCTACGTCTTCCTGATCAGCTCATACTCGTATGTTTGTTTCTCAGTAATAGACAATAATATGTACTTTGTAATGTGGAAAATTATTCAATCTGAAGGGATGGGGAAACAGTTTTAGATATTGGCCGACTGCTTTAAAGGATGGAGAGATTGGTTCGCCCGACTAAGTTCTCAGAAAAGGGTAGTATGGATCCAAGCTGGTATATCTGAAGCCCTTGAACTTTCCCTTGTTCCTCCCATTATCGACGAATCTATGCTTGTTGCTTTGAACTTTCCCTTGTTCCTCCCATTATCAACGAATCTATGCTTGTTGCTGATTGTCAATTCTGGTTGAACTCTTTGAATGTCTTTTTCTTGCCGATTGGTCCCATCGGCCCCCAACTTCCTGAGACATGGCCGAGATATGCTGCTTCTGTCCTGATGGAATAGTATTATCAGCCTTTGAATCAATTCCCGGATTTAGGCTTCAGTTTGCCAAGAAGAATGAAGGTTGGATGAGCTATATGAAAAGCTTCAACCATAAAGAAGGGCCTGTATCTGATGAGGAATATATGGCTTTTCGTAAAATGTGGCTGGACATATTCGTATTTTGCGTATCGTCCGTGGGCGACCCAATACATATGAGAAATTAGCGGATGAACTTGCTCAAGGTCAGAGAGTTGCCCTCGGAAAAAATGGTATTAGGAGTCTCACACGAGATGATGGATATGTGGGTGAGTTTTTTTGGGCTGATGGTATATGATTTAAATATTTAAATTTGATTGTTTGTGAGGGATAATACATAGAGGCAAATAGTTGCATGTGATTTTGACCGGTATAGCTAAACTCAGTATATTTTTTACTATAATTTTCCTATCGATCTCGTTTTAAAAAATACACCGTTTAAAAGCTAATTATTATATACAATATAAGTATAAACCAACTTTAGTGGTGATTATTTGGGCTTTTTTTGGTGGCTTATGGCTGAAAAGCACTGTAGCTGACTGAAAAAACACTGTAGCTGACATATGCTTATTTAACATAATTAAATTTTAAAAAACTAAAAAAATATGTTAGCCCATTACGTATAATACAAATAAATACGGGAAAAAGAATCGGCAAAAAAGCTCAACAAAGAGTCAAAAGTTTAAAAAAAGGACAAAATTTATAAATAGTGAAAAATAAACCGAAAGCTAAAAGCTGAAACCAAAACGAACCCCGGCCGATTGCAGGCCGCCTGATCTCTGATATTGAAGGGTATAAAGCAGGTACCCTAGGTGGTCCGCTCTGGATACTCCCAACTCCCAAGTCTGGCTCTGTGCGACCTTCAATCGGCGATTCAAAATGAGAGAGGACACTTGAGAAATAGTTGGCTTCACCGGCTGGGAGCTTGGCACGTTCTTTACGGTGAGTCGCCCAAGTTTCCGCATCTCCATCGGATCTGCTCCAACACCACTGGCGATGGTGAGCTTGTCACCTTCATCCCCACGGGGAGTCCAGAGGTACGCGCGGTGGCCGGCGACGGGGATCCGGCGGTGCGCGCGGCGGTCGATTCAAGGGAGCCCGGATCTAGCGGGCCAGGCAAGCGCGGGTTAGACCGAGGAGCTACAGTGACACGGCCGCACAACAGGTCCACGGGTGAGGCTAAGGCTCTGTTTGTTTCCACTTAAGATTATTATAATCTAGCTTATAGGTGAGGATTATATAGGCCCTGTTTGTTTCCACTTAAGATTATTATAATCCAGCTTATAATCATAAGTGGAAACAAACAGCCTAGATTATAAGGTAACTTATTATAATCTAATAGCTCAGATTATTGTAATCCAATAAGCTCAAAAAAGGAGCTTATTTCAGCTTATTTCTCACCCTTTATCTTAATGACCATAAAACTTTACAAAAATTACCCACCTTTGCTATTCAGATATATCCCGAACGCATCCCCTCCCCACCCCTCCCAGCGCCTCCCCTCGCAACGCCTCTCCCAGACGCGCCTCCCCTCCCAGCGCCTCTCTACGCCTCCCCTCCCGGCCGAATCCTCCTAGCGCCGATCGCCTCCTCCCAGCGTCTCCCTCGCGGCGCCTCTGTCGCCTCCCCTCCCGGCCGATCCCTCCCACCGCCTCTCCCAGACGCGCCTCCCCTCCCAGCGCCTCTCTACGCCTCCCCTCCCAGCGAATCCCCTCCCAGCGCCCCCCTCTCTCTCTCCCGTGCGCCTCCTTCCTCTCCTCTTCCCCAAGATGGATCCCCAAGATTTTGATGATGCGGAGGCCGGACTTGCCGTGCACTTGCCTCACGGGATTCCGTTGCGCTGGCCCGGGTCGCCGAGAAGTCGCTGGAGGGCGGCGCTGGCCGAGCGCGCGGCCGGGCGGCGTCGGGAGGGGACGTGGTGCCGGGAGAGGTCGCGAGTCGCGGGAGGCGAGCGTCGTGGTCGGCGGCCTAGGCGCCGGCGTCGAAGCCTCGGGGGCGACCTCGGGGCGACGACCTAGGCGTCGTCGGCGGCCTCGGTGTGGGCATCGGCCTCGGGGCGGCGGGTGGGCACGCGCTGCGCCGCCGGCCTCGAGGTGGCGGGAGAGCCGCGAGTCGCGGGCGGCGCCTTGGCGGCGGCGGCGGGCGCCGCGTCGAAGGCCTCGTGGCGGCGGCTCGGGCATGGCGGCAACCTCGGGGCGACGACCTAGGCGTGGCGGCGCCTCGGTGTGGGCATCGGGGCGGCCTCGGGGCGGCGTGCTTGGCTTTGGTATACGGTGAGGGGATAATTTGGCATCCAGTTGTACTCTTTTGGCAATAATTCACCGATTAGTTTTTCTTAATTGTACTCTAGAGCTGTTAATCATCCAGATTTAATAACCGAATTGGATGGTGTATCAACTTGTATGAATCAATAAATTGTATGAAGCTGATGACCAATAAATTGATGTATGAATCTGATCAGTTTGTATGAATCAATGCTGTATGATCAGTTTGTGTATGAATCTGATTCGAGCATCTTTTGTTATTCACCCGTTTGATGCACTTCAACATTCTGTATCAATAGTAAAGACGTATATTTTGTTTCAACAATGTTGTGCAAGCATGAGTTACCGTTGTTGATGGATCACTTGAGAGGCATTTGTTTACTGCTATTTACTGCTATTGTTTACTCTTATGCTCTTATGCTATTGTGCAAGCGTGAGTCACTACTCTTATGCTGTTTACTGCTATTGTTTGCCCATAGATCACTTGAGAGGCATTTGTTTGAGCACATAATTATCAGCTTTGATGCACTTAAACATGCTGTCTTCACTATGTTGATGTGCACAACTCATCATTGATGACAATGACAAAAGCATATTTAACTCCGGTTTTTATCATTTACATCAGTAATACTTGGTAAGCCTCCATATAGTTATCTTGACATTGTTATGCACATTTCTTAATAAGACATCCAATTATCTATTTTCCTCAGGAGCGGCTGCCAGGACCGGCCTTGGGGATGAGGACCTCAGAGCCTACGGTGTGGATGACGGTAGCTCCCCACCTTCGGTGCAGCGTCGAAGACGGGGATCTGCTGAAGGAGAGGATGCCGACGTTCCTGCACATGTCGATGGCGGCAACATGGTAAAATTACTTAAACTTTTATTGGTCATAGCCATCTTTGTGTATATCCATGCAACTGCACATAAAATTGAAATTTATATATGTATGTGTTGTATCGAATAGAAGGAGGAGTTTGACAAAGCAGATTGGTGTGCATCGAACATTAGGACTTTTTGTGAAATTTGCATCGAAGAAATACATGCTGGTAATAGGCCTAATGGGGTTATGAATAATAGAGGCTACAAGAATATTGCTGTTAAGTACATGCAAAGGACAGGCTTACGTCACTCTAGAACACAGTTTAAGAACCGATGGGATTTGCTTAAAGGCTTGTACAGCTTTTGGCTAAGCCTTCTCAAGGATACAGGGCTTGGTTGGGATGATACTAAAGGTACAGTGGATGCTACTGATGATTACTGGAAAAAAGTCACCAAGATAACAATTAGCTGACTATAAACATTTTATGTACAATTGAAAAAAAGAAGTGTGCTTACAAATGTTTTTTATCATCTTTTCAGGGACGCTCAGAGTGGAAGAAGCTGCAACATGGTCCACCGGAGTGTGAAGAATTGTTGAAGGAAATGTTTGGCATGGTTGCAGTTGATGGTTCATCTTCCTGTATACCTGGTGAGTTTATTGGAGGAGGAGGAGGTGCAGGGGCTGTTGGAGGAGGTGGAGGGGCTCATGGAGAAGGGGTTGGAGAAACACATGTAGGACATGGATCATTAGGGAGCAAATCAAAGGGTACCAATCCATTAAAGAGAGGTTCAAGTAGCACTGCTACTAGCCCACAAAAGATAGGAAAGAACTTCATGGTTAAGATAATGAAGGGTATTTATAACACTTTGGAGAACAATTGTGCTATTGCCAACAAGGTGATGCAAGGTGAATTGAGGTACAATTCCATTAAAGAAGTGATGAACTTGGTGTGGAGTGCAGGCAGCAGAGGAACTGCAGAACATTTTATGGCTACCCAACTATTTGTGAAAGCAGAACACCGTGATATGTTCAAAACATTTACCACCAAGGAAGGAAGGCTTGATTGGTTGAAGAGGTGGTGTGTGAAGGAAGGCTTGAAGTAGTAGTCAATCCAAATGTTTGCAATCACTTTGTGTTAATTTATTATTTGCATGAACTTATCTACTTTGAGTTGGTTATGTAATTTTTGGTTGAACCTTTGTTTGACAACATATGGTTTCTATATACTTAGCTCCTTTGAGTTGGTTATGAAATATTTGGTTGGACCTTTGTTTGACAATATTTGTTCCAATGTATGTAGATTGACATGTATGAGAGTGATGAGGATGAAACATTTGTGGTTGCACGGAATCAACTTGACATGATGAAACAATATGGAGCAAGAACTTGTGCATTTGGTATGTACTATATCGACACTTATTTGAACAAATCTGAGAGAATTGAACCTGATGAGTCTGGTCATGATTGGGTTATGAAAACTCTTAGAGTTCCAAAAGATTGCTATGATATGTTTAGGATGAGTAGGCCACTATTTGATAGATTGCATGACTTGTTGGTGACGTCTTATGGTTTGAAGTCAAGCAACAAGATGTCTTCTATTGAAGCTTTGGGTATGTTTCTATGGACTGTTGGGGCTCCTCAGTCATTTACTCAAGTGAAAAAACAGATTTGCGAGGTCAAAAGAAACAATTAGTACAAAATTCAATGAAGTGTTGGACAGTGTTTACCTCCTATCAGCAGATATTGTCAAACCTAGAGATCCAAACTTCACGAATATACACCCAAGACTGCTAGGTTCCCGGTTTTATCCTCATTTTAATAACTGTATAGGTGCAATAGACGGCACTCACATACCCGTTGTTGTGCCTTCGGCAAAGGTGGTTCAACATGTTGGTCGGTATGGTTATTGCACTCAAAATGTGTTGGCGATATGTGACTTCGACATAAGGTTCACCTTTGTTGTTGCGGGATGGCCTGGATCAGTACATGACATGAGGGTGTTCAATGATGCTTTACGTAAATATGCCACGCAGTTCCCACATCCTCCAAATGATATAGTAACATTTTAACTAGTTATCTCAAAAAGTTGCATACTGTAGCTATATCTCATTGTGTATGTTTACATTTTGTAGGAAAATTTTACCTTGTCGACTCAGGCTATCCAAATCGACCGGGTTTTCTAGCTCCACACAAAGGGACCAAGTACCATTTACCAGAGTTTCGAAATGGACCACGCCCTAGTGGCAAGAAGGAGGTATTCAACCACTTGCATTCATCACTTCGTAATGTGATTGAGCGATCTTTTGGTGTGTTAAAAATGAAGTGGAGAATTTTGTTGGACTTACCAAGTTATCCAATGCTTAAACAAACCAAAATAATACATGCATGCATGACACTCCATAACTTCATTCGGGATAGTGCTTTGAGTGATGAAGAGTTTGACCGATGTGATCGAGATGAAAACTATATGCCGATGCCTTCCTCTCATGTGGGTTCAAGTCAATTGGGAGATGAAGAGGGGGGCATGAATGCCTTCCGTGATAATATTGCTAATGCTTTATTTGCTAGAAGAGAGTAATTTGTTTGTAAGAGCATATTTGTACGAACATATGATCATGGATATTTGAATAATTAAGCTTTTCTACCACTTATGTATTCAAATTCTTATGTTACTAATGCTTTGCAAGTCCAAACTAATAAAAAACATGTCATAAAAGAATAAATAAGTCACCAAAAAAGGTCAAGGGCATTGTAGTCTTTAAACATTCGAATACAACAATCCATAACTTTGATAATCCAGTCGCCAAACATCGTGACTTATTTCCCACCACTTATTATAATCTAGCTTATATAATCCCCCACCTATAAGCTGGATTATAATAATCTTAAGTGGAAACAAACAGGGCCATAAGCTAACTTATAATAAGCTGGTGGGAAATAAGCTGTCAGGTGTTTGGCAGTCTGGATTATCAGAGTTATGGATTGTTGTATTCGAATGTTTAAAGACTACAATGCCCTGGGAGAGAAAGGCACGAGTTGGGGTTGGATGAATGGCAAAGGTGGTTAATATTCCTAAAGTTTTATGGTCATTAAGATAAAAGGTGGATCTATGAGCTGAAATAAACTCCTTTTTTGAGTTTATTATATTATAATAATCTGGGCTATTAGATTATAATAAGTTACCTTATAATCTGGGCTGTTTGTTTCCACTTATGATTTATAAGCTATATTATAATAATCTTAAGTGGACACAAACAGAGAAAATTGATAAAATGCCACTCCTTTGGAGTGACTTCGATAAAATGCCACCCTCTGCATGGCAATTGTTAAAATGCCACCTAGTATATGATTAACTCTATGATTTGCCCTTTTAGGCGATTTAGCCATTTCTTTTTTCTTTTTTATTTTTTTCCACCAAAATTGTATACAAAATTACCCTAATACCCTTCTCAAAATACCACCCGATCCATCTGCTGCTTCGCTTTTCTAGAGAAAGAGCTCCTCGGAGAGAGGCGAAGGCGTAGTAGGCGCCGCCGCCCGCCGCGGCACGACGCGCCGCCGCCGCGCCGCGCGCCGCGGTGCCGCCGCGCTCCCTTCGCCGAGGTCTTGGGCCGCCGCGCACGCCCGCCCGGGATTTGCCGCCGTCCTGGCAGGTGTCGCTACGCCGCCACGGAAGACCCGCGCCGCCGCCGAACTTGCTGTTGTTGATCTAGCTGATCTAGTTGAGAAATTACCGGTGCGGCGGCGGCGGGGTCTTCCGTGGCGGCTGCGGCGCGGCGGCACCGTGGCGGCGGCGGCGCAGGACCCAGCGCGGCGGCGGCAAATCCCGGCGGGCGTGCGGCGCGGCGGCGTCCGTCCGCGCGCGGCAGCCAAGACCTCGGCGGGAGCGGCGGCGGTACCGTGCTGCGGCGGCGCACCCCGTCCGTTCGCGCATGCGCGGCGGCGAGGCGGGCCTTGCCGGCGGCGGCGCCTCGCCTCTCTGGAAAAGCAGATGGATCGGCGAGGGAGATGGAGTCTCAGGGAGATGAGTCGATCGGTTGAGGAGTATGGTATTTTGAGAAGGGTATTAGGGTAATTTTGTATACAATTTTGGTGGAAAAAAAATAAAAAACAAAAAAGAAATGGCTAAATCCCCTAAAAGGGCAAATCATAGAGTTAATCATATACTAGGTGGCATTTTAACAATTGCCATGTAGAGAGTGGTATTTTATCGAAACCACTCCTAATGAATGGCATTTTATCAATTTTCTCCACAAACAGGGCCTTAGGAGTGGTCGAATCTTAGTGCAAACAGCCTAGCCGGTTCAACTGCATCTCGATTCGTCCACCTTGCCAAAGGTCAAAGGTCTTGCCCATTTAAGTTTGAACTCCTGACTTTTAACTTATTTATATTTAAATTTTATTTTTTTGTTTTTAGTTTTTTTGCTGGTTCTTTTTTTCTTATATTTACTTGTATTATACATGATTGGCTAGCTTTTTTAAAATTTTTTGAATTTAATTATGTGAAATAAAAGACTATCAGTTACAGTACAATTTTAGCCAGCTATAGTAAAAAGTAACCTATAAATCACTAAAATTCAGTCCAATCGAACGGGCTCAAAATTTCTCAAAACTACTTGGTCGGAAATAATATTTTAATGAACGCAGTATCCTACAGCAAAGATCCATCATTTTATTTGAAGGAAACCACGATTTTGCAACGTTCCACAACAAATGCTATGAAATTAGTGTCCTGCAGCAATGTTCTTCCTTCGTCCGTTGGTATCTACCTCTCGTACCCGAGGCAATGACTCAACAATTCATTTTTCCACCTACTCCTTGTCAATTTTATGTACTGCATGTAAATGCACCTCTCATGAGCCTTTCTATTTAAAGGCCTCAGATTGCTGTCAAAACTCAAATGACTCCCAAGGTACTCAGTACTCGCACTACAAGTCTCCTTTCGCCTTTCATCTTCAACATCTAACAACAGGGTAGAACACAGACGAAATCAGAGGCACAACTTGGACCTGAAGCCTGAAGGGGAGAATTGAATGATCTACGGACATTGCCTCCAAGTATACATCTACAGCAAGAACTCTTGTCATTCTCCTACTTGGTTCGGGGGATTTGTTTTTTTTTTTCACGAACACGCAGGAGAACTGCGTATCATTATATTAAGGTGGTGATCGGTTTGGCTAAAAAGCTCGTGGCTTATGGCTGAAAATATCAGTAGTGGTGAAAAAAACAGAATGGTGATGAGACTTATTTAGCATAATTAAACTTAAAAATAAAAAATATGTTAGCCCATTACGTATAATACAAACAAATACGGGAAAAAAAAAGAACCAGCAAAAAAGCTCAACAAAAAGCCAAAAGTTCAGAAAAAAACGAAACTTATGAATAGTGAAAAATAAGCCAGAAGCCGAAACCGAGTTGATCAGGGCCTAAGAAGAATAAAAAGGGGGAAAGAAACCCCAAACAACACCACACACTCACGCCAAAAAAAAATCGCCTGGAAACAGATTACAAAGACCCCTGACCTACAAAAACAATCACTCGAGCAGCAGGCCAGTCAGGTAAGAAATACCCCTGGCACCTGCAGTCCCCCACAACCTCGTCTTCTTCACATTATACGATTTAACAGGTTTCTTATAATGTAGGTTAGCTTGCGTAGGATTGGGTGACATCGAGAAAACGAAAAAAATTGAAGCGGCAGTGAGTGCGAGGGGATGGCTGTAAAATCGAGCAGCCAGGTCATGCATCTCAGCTGCATTGTGCCAAACATCACTAGCTGCCAGGTCATGCAACTCAGCTGCAGCAGGGCCAGCATATGCGAGAATTCTTTACTGTTCTAGCCATCTGTATCCTTTTTTGACAGATATGGCACTCGGTGCCCGTTTTTTGCAAGACTGGTCCCTTTCCAACCACGGATCAACAGACAGACGACTGTGGTATTTCCGTGGACGGAGACGCGGATCCGCAGATGGCGAGCGCGGAAATCTACCTAGCCTCGGCACACACACTGAGAGCAGCTATAAAGTGATCGATGGTCGATGCTACAGTAGCTGGTCGATGGTCGATGCTACAATAGCTGGTCGGTGATTGATGCTATAGTAGCTAGTCGATGGTCGATGCTACAGTAATTGGTCGATGGTCGAAACTACAGAGTGGTCGGAGGTTGAAGTTTATAACGTGGTTGGGCGGTCGAAGTCTAAAGAGTGGTCAGAGCTGTCGAAAGCTATATAGTGGTCGGAGCGGACGGAAGTTACAAAGTAGTCGGGATGGTCAGAATTTATGAAGTGGTCAGTAGTGCGGCAGTGGTCGGAACGCGTTCCCCGACCGCAGGATTCGGTGGGGCCAGGCAGTTCGCGCGCGCACCAGGGGGAGGGCAAAAGCCCACGGCCGCTGACTACTTGTCCACGCCATGCGTCGCCTGCCGGTGGTTCCGCGATCGGGAGAGAGCTAAAAGCGCAAAAACGCCACCCCAAATACCATATTTGCAAGAAAAATGCCACAGGGGCAAAAGGAAAAAAATTCCACATACGACGTACCTCATGACAGCCACTCCACGGCAAAGATGTACGGAGTCATTAAATTGGTGCTTGCATCAATTGCTTATGATAATGTTAAGTAAACGAGGATGCGAAGGACTGCTACTGATCAAGATCAAATTATGAGGCCTGTCATCAAGAGTTTCTAAGTAAACTAGGATGCGAAGGATTGTCAGTGCACAAGGTCAAAGCAAGTTTGAAGCAAGGACTTACAAGTTAGAAGTTTAGTCTTTCTAGCTCTCTTAGTCTTTTGCTATTTATTTTGTGTGTGCCTCAGTTTTGAGGCTTTGAGTATTTGAGTCTAATGACTCCTGTAATCGTTGGCTGTGTATATCCACGTGTGGATATAGAGGCCGGATTTCTATCCATTATCTAAAAAAAGAATCAGTAGAAAAATGAGGTACCAGCATTTGCAAAGGCTGTAATTTTTGAAACAATGATATGTATGATGTGGTTCATCATTTGTAGCCTAAACAATATGACCCTCACATGATATTTATACACAGTTGCAATGCTTCTTACACATTATTTGTTTATAATTTCGTCTTAGTTGGTATTCTAATTACATGTAGGAAGCTATTGAACATAGAGCAGGAGTCCAAAGCTTTGGTTTTCATGTAGATCTGCTCAAAAAGAGTTTTGATTTGGCACATCTGTTAAAAGTCTTAGAAGTTACACAAAGCCAGTGTGTGGCTCACTGTTAAAGAGTATCTCTAGGTTTAGATAATTTAGTGCTGGTGGAAGTTTTTTTTTTTTAGAAAATTAGTGCTGGTGGAAGTTGAAAGGTCTAATTATCTATGCAAGGTATATCTATTTCATAGTTGGATGGGAGTTAACGGCAGATGGATGTCTTCCCTAACAGAGTGGTATATTGGTGAATTTAGGGAAAATTCGGTGGTATTAAAGTGAATCGGTTTTTTTAGATGGTATATTTCTAAAATAAACACATTTCGATGGTATATAACCTAAAACCTCTAATTTTTTTATGATGTGCTCTAATGGCATTCTAGTGTTTGGTATCAGCTCTGTCGGTGTGGATGATCTCCCGTAGTACATGGAGGAAATGTTTCAGTTTCTATCAAACCACCACATCAAGCTACTGACAAACACACAATCCAGATCAGATATCTAGTACATACAAATCCCTCCACATGCACATGTACATCTTTCTGTCCATCCTAGCCAAGCACTAGTACTTTACTTCCAAATAAACTTTTGATCGCTGACAAGCAGTACAATATATCTACGACACTTGTATTTATGCACAATTCTTCTTATTGTTGGCGTTATACTGTCCACGACTGGCAATATGTCGCGAAAGATTCCCTCCTTCCAATGCGCACACACCTCATGTAAGGATATAGCTCGATGGATGAAAAATTGAAAATCATTGACTCTATTGGCAAGTACATGCATGCAATTATCCTTGTCCTTACCCCTCCCATATCTCGTTTGCAAATTCCAAAAACATCGTTCTTGGGGCATACGCTAACAAAGTTCGCCAGAGGAGAACGAGGAGCAGGCTAAACTTCTTGTTGAAAACAACATGAAACAACAGAAAATGCTAGGTTCGGACGAACAAGATACTGAGGTTCAGACGATCCGGCCTACGGGTTTCAGCACGCAACAATTTCTTAATTCGGCTACAAAACGCACAGCCATCCATCTAGCGCAAAATGATGAGAAGAAGAAGAAGAACTGGAACCAAAGCTTCGATTTTCTAGTTTCTAGGAGGATGGATCAAGTATATGATTATTCTGTCCCAACATTACCCATCATTGCAAGTTCAAATCCAAGCTACAGCAAGAGAGGAAGAAACACAAGCGAAACATCGTGTACCATATATAACATGAGAGGAGAGAGTTGCTAGGTGGATCTTTTGATTTTAGTTCATGAGGAGATAATCCATCAATTTTAGCTTGAGAGGAACCAGGTAGCTATGAAGCTCTCCATTCTGATGCTCGATGGACCATCACGGCTCACATGTATGCCGGCCGTTGCCTGATGGCTATTGGCTAGGCACACTCCAGAGTAGCATCAAGTTGGAGAATGTGCAAGCAGAACGTCCTGTGATTTTGTGAAGAAAAAATCTATGTGTTGGTGAATGGTATTCGAATCCTCAATAAGACATAGATTAGGCAAGTTGTCTGCAACTTCATTATCAACAGATTCTATATGTAAGTAGGCTTCAGACTGATGACTGATCTAAGAAAAAAGTTTGCTTCACTCTCTTGTATTTTAAGGTAGACACGTCTCACCAGAAAGTCTCTCATCCAATTCTTGGCTGGAACTGGAAGTCCTATAATCACGTTGCGCACAGCAACAAATTTGTATAGCAAGTAACCCCTTCTGTGTGAACTCACGTTTGAGGAATAAACAGCAACTGGCCACTCCACCTCCTCACCAGTGAGCATTTGGTCTACCCTGTCAGTTGATGCCATTAGCCAAAAATTACTTGCCCACCAACTTGGCAAAATCTCGTCACTTCTACAGTTCTATTTAGCATATCTCTTCAGCTTTTCATTTTATACAGCTCTCCAACTTCTTGCTGCTCTCCAGAAGTTCCTTCCATACACTGCTAGAAAAGACCTAATGTGAGTGAGATTTATCTTTTCCATGTTCTTATAGTGCAAGGTGAAAGTCATTGGGAATGGGCGGCACCGAGAAATCCAGGTGCATAAGAAGTAGCTGGGGGTAGAATCTAGTTGAGAGCTGGAGAAACATCCAGTCCAAGGGGCACGACTTTGCTTTGACGACAAGGAAAATTGTTTCAGACCGATGATGTGAAAATGAGTTTGCTTCAGTCTTTTTGTATTGTAAGCTGGACAGACATTTCACAAGAAAATCTCTCTGTTATCCATGTTATTCTTGACTCACTAATAGAAGTGATTAACTCAACATGATTCCCAGGCTCACATGCCCCAGTACCTTTTTTTTTTATCACGATAAGCAAACAATTCTTTAACCAATTCACCTCCTCTGCTCAGCGATTACATTCATTCGTCTAATTATACGCTCAAATGAACCAAACCCATCAAGGATTAAAGTCAAGCGGCGGGAAGGGAAGTGGTTACCAGCAAGGCAGTAACCTCGTCAACTAATCTTGGTGTTGGCGCCATCGCCGGCGGGAGCTGACGCTGCTCTGCCCGAGCCCGAGGGCGGGGAGCGCGTAGAGCCACGCCAGCGAGGCGCAGAGCGCCATGGCGGCCGCGATCTCCGCCGGCGCCGGCGGCCCGCTGAGGCCGACCCCGCCGGCGCGCCACCGGCGGAGGAGGATGTAGAGGGAGGCGAGCGCCAGCGCCCGGAAGACGCGGTCAGCGTGGCCGCCCGCCGCCGACTGAGCAGGCTCGGCCTCGGAGCCGGCGCCGGCGGTGCTCATGCCGAGATTTTAAGCGGGGCAGTTTGGGGTGCGGGGTTAGGTATCCGGTGTGTTTCCGCGGCGAATTCGTTGACCCACGTTCACGTGTGCATAACAACATGAAAACAGCGATGAGGTGATAGGCTTTGATACCAATTGTTACAACTTTTGACTTTGATCATATGCTTAGGTCTAACTGAGTATCACAGGTTTAAATAAACTGAACACAACTAAACCCATGGAGCAACGGAGCAACAACCTTATAAGTGGTACTGGGCCTTCTCCCCCCAAAAGACTAGTCCCATGGGTTGGGGCTCCCGCACACTTATAAGTTGTGATTGCTCCTCTCTCACAATCCATATGGGACTATTCCTAACAATCTCCCCCTCACACATGGATTGAGCACTTCTGCAACCATGAGGTCCAAGGAGATATTAGACATCTGAGCTCTGATACCAATTGTTACATTCTGGGCCACAGGTCTAAATGGGCTGAACACAACTTAAGCTCATGGAGCAACGGAGCAACAACCTTATAAGTGGTATTGGGGCTTCTCCCCCCAAAAGACTAGTCCAATGGGTGGAGACTCCCCCACGCTTATAAGTTGTGCTTGTTCCTCTCGCACAATCCATGTGGGACTATTCCTAACAATCTCCCCCTCACACATGGTGTAAGGATCCAGATATTAATATCCGGATTCCTCTGTGATTCTTGCACTATTCCTGAATCGAGAGATAGTGCTCACGATTCTGATAATGAATATCAAATTACATATCATGCGAGCGTAAATATAATAGTAGACTTACTCATGGGCGATTAGGCGAAATCATTAAATTGCAGCAATGGAAGAACGAAGCACAGTGGGACCTTCGGGATATGCCCACAGATGACCAAGCGGAGGTTCGCGACCTAGCCCTTGACATCTTCATCTTCTCGCCAGCTTGTCCAATCTTGTTCTTTGCGGCGCAATGATTTGATTTCGATTAAATTTTGTCGCAAAGCGGCGGGAGCACGACCGACCTCGTGCTCGCGAGCCAATACACGAATGCAAATAAATAGTATGCATGGCTTAACAAATGAGAGGCTCGGGCTATTTTGTTTTGCGTGAGAGTGCTTTTAAATACAATTAATTAAAAGCCCTATGACTTAGCAATTTTGGAACAAATCATAATGTACAAGGAAATGCATTATTAATACCGATTCGATTCCATCCACCGTTACATGGCATCTCGCACCATATAGCAATTTCTTCACGTTATAGCCGCTTAACTTACCACTGGATGACACCAGGACAATTCCAAACAGAGGATCCTTCGCCCTTCACTTTTCCATTCCCACCCACAAAATATTTTTAAATAGAACTATATCGGTTAAGTTCCCATGTCCGCCCTTGACCGTGGGCACGGCTATTCGAATAGTTTTGACTCTGCGAGTTTGTACACTTTCACCACAAGAGACAATCAACTCGTTGCCCACACGATTCCTTAGACATGTGGTTGAGCGACCGCCACAGTGACTTTTCAAAGTATCTAGTCCCTTTATCATCTCACCCTATGGGCGTTCCCACTGCGGTGGGTCTCATACGTTGCACGGATGTTCCCCACGGCTACTAGCGTCACGGGCTCCACTCCCTCTGCGCTAGTACGACCGGGAAACGTCACCCTCCACTCGGTGTCCCTTTAGGCCTCCCTTGCCCTTGCATATCCACTCCTATCCCCTACCGGTGAGATGAGTCAGGGGTTTCGATAAATTTACTTAGCCAAGCTATACTTTACAGACTTGTGGTTGTACTGTTTTACACGGGTTGACATGACAAGATTCAGTCCTTAGTGGTATCTGAGCGGTTCTACCACACTCTATAATTTGTGCTCCCACCGCACCACATACTAGCCGCCAAACCATCCGCTCAGATATTTAAGCAAGTTAGAATTTTTGGGGAGCATAAAATAATCATGTCAAAATATACCAGTCATTCCCATCATGACTGTCCAAACCAGTTTCTCATGATTTAAAATGACAATGATGTTTGGGGCATTTCAGCGCCCCCTAGTATCTATGCAATTCTAAGCATCGCACATCTTTAGGGACTTATTTTCGAAAGGTTATTATTATATTTTTGCTAGGGCGACAAGGCTCACACATTCAAATATTCCAAGGGAGGGGGTAATATTATTCAAGGTAAACAATGGACACATAACTAGAATATTAAATTAAACATGTATTTTCATATAAAATAACGGCATGCAATTCGATAATTTAAATCAAAGTAATTTGCAGAAAATGTAGGATCAACATGATCAAAGTATTGACTCGCCTGGCACGGTTTACCGCAGTCTTGAGCTCACACGATGCTTTCTCTTGAGCTTCTATTCTCTTCCAACTTCTGGATCTTCATCTTGCCGGATCCGTTGATTCTCCAGAATTCCAATCTCTAATTACGCGCTAAACAATGGAATGCAAATAACTCAACAAGATTCAAGAAAATCCAAATAAACTCAACTTAAATTTTATTATGCGTTAAAGGGTGATTCCTGGTAGGATTGATTGAGCGCGGAGATTTGACGGAGTCAACGGGGTTGGAGCGGAATGATGAATGGCGTAAAGTGAAAAAGGAAGTATCATGGCAGAGGGAGTGTTTGCCTGAACATTCCACTTTGAGTTCAATTATGGCTAGGCATAGCCGACTGTAAATTATCATGGTTCGATGTATTTTATTTAATATTCTTCTTTTTATAATTTTATATTTATGAAGGAAGTTCCATGAGTTAAGGTATATATGTATGAATTTGGCTGAACATTATTTTTTTTTCAGGGTTAGCATTTACGAATTAGGGTATGTGTTATATGTTCAATGCATACATTTGTTGATTTATTAAGTTGGCCTTATAGTCTATACTTTTCAGCAAAGGAAAGACACATTATCTTATGCGGGCCTAATATTAACTTGTTTACTAAGGTGTAGGTTAGCAAGATCATTTTTAACGATTAATGACCCATGGGTTTCTTTTTATTAGACGTACGAAGTTGTACTTTGGTAGGGTACTTAGTTTATGATGCTCGGAGAACTGAGGGTCACTGGTGCGTTATATACATATATCTGCATTTATTATCTTTCATGATTTTAGCTTCACTTAGGATCTATTCTTGCGGACCCAACTATATATTTTCACTATCATTTACATCTTCAAATCTATACCTACGACTAGATTATATGCACTTCATTTGAATTTATGCTAATTGAATTGTATTAGCTACTACAAAAAGGGCTTTCACAAATTTTAACTCCAAGGTTCATACAATGTACACCTAAAGCATACTTTAATTTAGGAGGACAAACTGACTAGTCATACTTCTTTTACTTAAGTTCTATTGTCTAAACATAATAGCTATGATTTATACTTATGTTAGTCATCTATGATTTTTGTAATCTTTACTAATTAGTCCTAATGTCATTTCTATAGTTTTTACTAAATATGGAAGGACTTGTTGTTTCATTCTTGTTGAAATTTCTAAGTTATAGACTCGTGTTTATGCATGCTAGCTAGTACATCTTCCTCTGTTTACGATTTGCATCAAACCCATTGATTACTAATTAACTTAAGCCAAGAGGGCCCATCCGCCATGGACGAGAGGGGAAAGAACCAGTGGACCGAGCGGCGTGCCCGAGGGAAGAAAGGGAGGCGCTCGGCGATCGAGGCCGTAGGGCTCGCGCGCGCCCGTCGGCGAGGCGGTGGGCGTGGCAAACGGGTTGCCCCGAGGTGATGAGGCTCCGAGTGGTGGTGGCTCGCCGGCGGCGCCGAGGGGTGCCGACGGCGGTGGAGGCGGCCGGCGCGGAGGAGCTTTGAGGCGCGACGGCCAAGAGGAAGAGAGCCCAATTAGCATGAGCATGGGCAAGAGGAGTTGTATGGAGCGTACCGGTGCGGTCGGTGAAACCGACGGTGACCGAGCGGGCTTGCGTCGGAAGCCAGGGGCGGCGGAGGTGGCGCTCGGTGCTAGAGAAGATGAGGCGGCAATCCTTCAATCGGGCGCTGGGGTCGGACTCAGGGGGTCTCGGGATGCTCGGGCTGTGGCGGTCAGGTTCGGCGGCGAGGTGGGGCACCGGAGGCGGAGAAGACAGGGCGCGTCGATGAGTATGAGAGCGAGAAAGTTCGATTAGCCGTGGTAGGATCAAGAGGAAGGCGGGAAGCGCGGGAGAGGATCATCGCGGAGAGGGATTGCCGAGGCGCTAGCGGCGAAGGTGGCGGGGTTGCACTCGCGCGCGGCGAAAACTTATGCAAACGAGAGGGCTCGAGTTGGGTGAGGAGCTCAGCCACTGCACACGCAGAAACCGGACGGGGAGCGTTGGCCAGGAGTAATTGCGCCATTACCACGCGCGAGGGTGCTCGAGTGGCCATGGTAGGGGCAGGGGGCCGGCGCAGGCTAGAGCGAGGGGCGGCCGTAGGGGCTTCATCGCGACAAGACGCGTGAGAGGAGGGGCGAATCGCGGGGCGGCTAGGGTGAATCCTTGCGCGCGCTCCCGAGGCCGGCAATGCGATGGGACGAGGCACCCGCGCAGTGGTGCTGCAATGGCAGGGAAGAAAAGAAAGTATGCAGCGCAAGCGCAGAGAAAGGAGGAAAGGGGGCGGGGAGAAAAGAAGGAGAAAAGGAAAGGGGGAGAATCGGCCACGTGGTCGGCAGGGCAGCCGGGCCCGCATGCAGTGTGAAGGAGGAAATGAAGAAAGGAGTGAGAGAAGGGAAAAAGGGTGGGGCCCATAGGGCAGTGAGAGCACATGAAGGAAGTGATAGAATGGAAAAAGAAGGAAAATATTTGGGCTTGGTTTTGAAACCTCATATTTCTAATTTAGATTTTTGTTTCATATTTATGATAACTTATTTTTGCATGACATTTAAAATTTAAGCTTTGAATTTCTAACTTTTAAATAATAGTTTCTATTATTACTTAGGTTGTATGGATGTGTATATATACATACATATATATATATATATATATATACATATATATATATATACTTGTTGTTATTTCCGTTGGCTTATTTAACTTTGCATATCTATACGTATATTTGTATATACATATATTCATTTATTTCTTATATTACTAAACTCTTCTTTGCACAATTCGCATATACACTTATGGATACGTTTGTATGTGTGTTTGTATTTTATTCTTTCACTTTTAGTGCTGCTAATTCCCATGTAAAACTTCTTATTTTAATTCAGTTTCCTCTCTCCCTTGTAGGGTTCATCCTTTCAGATTTAAATTTAATTTTTTTTTGAACTTCTTCAACTTTTGGAACCACAACCCAAAATTTAAGAAACACCATAAAAATTCAAATTCTTCAAGAGAATATATTGCAATTAAATCAAAGGCTTCACATTTTCAGATTTAAAATTTTTGGGATGTTACACATGGATTGGACACTTCTGCAACCATGAGGTCCAAGGAGATGTTAGGCACCTGAGCTCTGATACCACTTGTTACATCCTGGGCCACAGGTCTAAATGGGCTGAACACAATTAAGCCCACGGAGCAACAACCTTATAAGTGGTATTGGGTCTTCTCCCCCCAAAAGACTAGTCCAATGGGTGGGGGCTCCCTCATACTTATAAGTTGTGTTTGCTCAGGAACCAAAGTGGGCGTCGGCGGTGAGAGCCGAGGAACCCAAGCGGCGACGGGAGGCGGAGGCGGGGCGGGAGGAGGCGCGCGGAAGGATGCGAGCGGGGGGAGGCGGCGGGGAAAGATGCGGCGGGGGGGTCGGCGGACGGGGGAAGAGGCGGGCGGGAATTTTCACGGTGCGGGAAAAAACAGAAAATGAGGGTGGGGAGCCCCTAGGAATGAGGGTGGGAGGGTGATTTGAGGGCTCCTCAAATTTGAGGGCTCTACTAGGGGCCTCGCTGACCTCCATTTTACCTCAAGCCCTCAAATATGAGGTTTGAAGGCTCAAGTAGGTATTCTTTGAGTTGCTCTTAGGACTCGATAGTAACAGAAGCCATGTTTGTGATGAAACTCAATGGTTGTACCCTACATGATGTTGCATAAATATAGAATGGTAGGCTCTTGGTGATAGCAGAACTAAATTTCCCAAGACAAGATTGTTTTAGAAAAAGAAATCCACTGGCTGAACACATCCCGATCAATCTGGCTATTTTTATGTGTTATTTTTTCAAGGGGCAGGCAAAAGATTGCCAGGCCAAATATATTAAAATTGAGAGAAAATAGCAATAAGAAAAATCCTTATAATGGAATCATCTAACAGTTTCGCTGTGCAACAAACAACAAAATGTTTTTGAGGCTTACAGACAATCAAGTTCAACAAGACCGAAAGATTACCATCACCCTGTAATTAAAAATCCTACAAAAAATTAACATCTTTTGAAATTTGATCAAAGCTCTGATGAAATTCTGTATAATAGGTGGTATGTGTATGTTAATCTCTGTTGTATAATACACAGGATGTGTGTGCAACGACTTCGCTAAATCATTTTTTATGTGCATGATTATGTCTGTGTTGTACACATGCATGGTATTTGTACGTGTATGCGGATGCATCGCTGGTGCCTTTTCAAAATTTGAAATTCAAATTTGAGGCCAGTACACTCCTGTCAATGGACCAAAGATGCCACATCAACACTAAATACACCAGTACTTCTATTACTAAAAGCTTATACAAGCAAAAAATACAATAGTATAGATTCTGCATGCAGTTGCAGCCGTGTACAGATCTGCATTTTCTTTGTTTTAACCACCATACACAATGCACATGCTCTGTTCCTTGAGCCTTTTAGCTTTTGGTTTCTTTAAAACTTAAAATAAACGTAATAATTTTTTAAAGTGGATTTTTCAAATAATTCCTGAGCCCAAAACTAACAGCCCGCTCATTTTAGCTGAAAATGTGGCTTATAGCTAAAATTACATTGTAACTGACTGAAATTATACTATAACTGATGGTGGTTTATTTGGCATAATTAAAATTTAAAAAAATAGAAAAACAGGTTTGCTAATCACGGACAATACAAATAAATACGGAAAAAAGAACCAGCAAAAAAGCTAAAAAATAAAAAAATCAGAGAAAAACGAAGTTTAAAAATAATAAATTATAAATCTTTACTATTATAAAAGTGTGAGTTGGTGGTTGGTCTATTCTCTCTCATCTCTTCTCGGCCATCTGATTTGATCTAGACCATTCGTCTCTCTCATTCTCTCTCTTTCAGGATACAACCGCCCACCCCTTCACTTTCCCATCTCTTCGCGCATTCTGGCCATTTTTCTCTCTCTGTCGTTTACTCTTCAATGTTTGATGTGTGAAGTTGGTCAGGTAGTAAGTTCTATCTTATTATTTTTATGACTCCGTTATAACGTACGAATCTCTAATTAGTTAAAAATTAAAAATTTAAGTTGAAATGAACGGTGCGTAAATATATTTTTCTTGTCGACACTGGAAGTGGTTGTAATTGCGTAGCGCGCGTGAAACAGAGGATATAACGGTCGCCCACCACCCTCCACGTGGCACTCATTCACTGGTCCCACGAATCGATCCCCAATCCAACAGCCACGCTACACCACTCACGAGGCGCGAACGCAAGCCACAAAAGCCGCCGCGCCCATCCCACCGGCCACCGCGTGCCATGGCCGCCGCCGCCGCCGCAGCAGCAGCAGCAGCCGTAGGCCTCCTCCAGCTCCGGGCTTCTCACCTGCCTCCGCCGTCCGCCTCGCCTCGCTTCGGTCACTCCCACGGGCACCACTCGCGGAGCCAGCTTCGGCCCCGTGGCGGGCGGGCCCCGCTGCTCGCGGCGTTGTCGGCGGCCGCGGCGGCGAAGGAGATGTACACGGAGCCCGAGGCGGATCTCCTCGAGGCCCTCGTCGGCGTCCAGGGCCGCGGCCGCGCCGTCGCGCCGCGCCAGCTCCAGGCAAGGAACCGACCCACTTGACTTGTGCACCCGCGCCGTGCGCGGCCTTTGCCGCGTCCGCGCGCGCGCACCATATGCCTGTTGAAATGCGCGTGCCGTGTTACTGATGCTTTGCCGTGGTCCGCGTGTGCAGGAGGTGGAGAGCGCCGTGCAGGCTCTCGAGGCACTGCAAGGTGTGCCCGATCCGGTGGGTGCACTGTACTTTTTCCCTTTTGGGGGGGGGGGGGGGGTATGCTCTGCATTATAATTAATTAGATTGCGGTAATTGGTAGGATTAACTAGTGAACTCGTACAGTCAAACCTTAGACGTCAATTTTGGCAAATGAGCTAACTTAAATCTTGTTTAGTGCAACATAAGTTTGAGCTTGCTGCTCAAATAAGTTGAGGCCGAACGGAGAACTTCTGGTGTGGTTTAAATGAAAAAGGTTTACAGCTTTAGGTGGCTTGTAGAGATAATTAGCTGCAAATGAAGCTTCCTACTGGGGTAATTCTTTAGAGCGTAGTATAAAGTAGTTTTCTATGGAATGAATTAATTACCATCTTGGACTTCAGATTAGAAACTCCATAATTTTGCTAATGAGAGAAGGTTACTTTTACTAATATATAAGCTAATTAGGATGCAAAAGAAGGTTGGTGAATTTAATGGTCAATTGAAACAAGGAGCTTAATTGAGATATAATCTGAAGTCTGAAGGAGCCATTTGATAAAAAAAAAAACTCGACCTGCGGCCGGGGGGGGGGGGGGGGTAAGACGGCCCCCGGGCATTTTGCTTAAAAAGAAGATCCTCTCACACAGATCGAGAAAACCCCCGAACCCCTGCTCCACCCTTACACTGCGGCATCATCGCCCGTGTGAGAACGACCAACGACCTGGGCGGGCCTTAGACCTGTGCTTTGATGTGGTAGCAGGCGAGAGGATTTTTTCCCTCAGCCTGAAATTCGCTCCCACTGGGAGTCGAACCCAGGACCTGGGGGGTGCTACTAGAGCCCTTAGCCATTATGCTAGAGGCCCGTTTGCAGGAGCCAATTGATAATATATAGACTTTTTGTGGTGAGAATTACTAAATTGCTTTGTAACATTCACGTTGGCAGTGATGTGTTACTCAAAAGTGAGTAGGTGACACTTTGACTCACATTAGAAGATGTCAAGATTTTTACAAAAAAAAGTCGTAGCGTATTTCCATATTTAATATTCCGCATAGCATCTTATTTGACCTTTCATATCCTACAATTTGCTAATTTGCAAAATTGTTCGATTTTTTTGATGTTTGGAGCATTTGGTGTTGTGATTTATATATTACCTAGTGCCAAAACTCAAAAACATCGAGTTGTGAAAATGAGCTAGCTTGTACAAGAACGCCTGACCCCAACTATTTGTTGAAGGAACTTGAACGTAAGACTATGCACACAACAATGTGCTACAAACTTGTGCTCAATCTCTGCATCATGGACCTTGTGTTGTTTTTAGGGTAACAATGTTAACAAATTACACTGAATGGAATTGCTGTTGACTGAGGTATTTGTAAATATCTGATGGAACTGCAAAGCTCTAAATATGGTAAAGTTTTGCATTGCTTCTCAAAATTCAACAGAAATGACTCTTAATAATAGAAAATAGCAAATGCTCCCATTAGTATGCATGTACTCGACAAAGCTGAAAAATTCCTAGAAAAATAAAATTTTCCTTAGCATTCATGGTTCCTATGCAGACCAATTCAAGTTTAATCGAAGGTAGCTGGCAGCTTATCTTTACTACACGACCAGGGACAGCATCCCCCATTCAGGTAAAATAAAACCAACATCCTTCTGGAAAATATTTGTTCCACTTCCTAATTATCTCTATATTTTTTTCTACTGTATGATTGTCCACACTCTGGACAGATGACTGAATTTATTCTCAATTTGCATTGCTTGCAGAGGACATTTGTTGGAGTTGACTCGTTCAGGATCTTTCAGGAAGTTTACCTTAGAACAGATGATCCAAGGGTGGTAAATGTTGTGAAGTTTTCAGAATCAGTTGGTGAACTGAAAGTAGAGGTAATTGCTTTGTCAATGACACCTGAGCTTCAACTGTTCCAGGAGCTTTATAGATTTGGATTTTTCCTATTCAACCCTACATCTGCTTGTGATATTTTTTGCCCCCAATTCTGCTATCTCATTTATAACTATCTTCAGTGTCTAATTATGTTTTTAAGGAAAAACAACAGGGGAGAGCCCTACTACTAAAATATATTAAAATAGGATAATAATGTATAGGAAGCTACAAAAGAGAAAGGAAAAAACTATCCCAGCCATTGGGAGATATCAAAACTAACTTTCTTGGAAACTCTTATCTCTCAGCAAATCTATATCAATAAGAATGGACCTCTTCCATCTAAACTTATAAGGGGCACCCCATCAAAGATACATCTATTTCTCTGCATCCAAATATGCCAGCATCCGAGAGTGATTAATTCATTGAAAAAGCTTCTTCTCTCTTCTAATAATTTTGCTTGGTGCCACATACTTATGAGGCCCAAAGATGTATCCCAAACAATGTTAATCAAAGCCCAACAATCTTTGTTGAAGCTACAAGTGAAAAACAGGTGACACCAATCTTCCTGGCAATTCTGATCACAAAGAGCACACAAATCCGATTCAACAAAAAACTGCTTTTTTCTTAGCATTGCTCTAGTATTTAATTTCCTTTGCATTAGAACCCAAAAGAAAATTTTATGCTTCAACATGCATTTATTTTTCCAAACCCAACTTTATATAGGTGATGATTGAGTGTTTCATGTAAAAATGTTGTTAGCCTTTGAAGTGCTAAAATCATTTGAGCCCCAATGTAAGACCAACAATCAGCATTGTTATTCAATTGCACTTCATCCAGAATGTTTTCTAATTCTTCTATTTATTGAGTAGCTATTTCTAAAAGAGGTCTATAGAAGTTTGTGGAGATATCCTCTATAGCTGGAAAAATTTACAACTAAAGTTGAGGACCTCTTAGTGAAAGAGTGAAGCTGAGGAAAATCATGGTCTAAACCCGAGTTTAGCCATAAGTCATCCCATAATAAAACTGATTTTCAGTCACCTATGAAAGGCCATGCAATTATATTGAAAAGATCCGGTTGTCTAATTATGTCTTTCGGAGTTTGGTTTGCTGAACAAGTTATCTATCTAGGTTCTATATAGAGCTTCAATGGATTATACACGCTTATAGTACAGTAAGGTTACAGTGTGATGCTCAAGGGAAGTGCATGTATAAAGAAAGATTACAATACATGGAATGGATCAATAGTGTGGTAACAACACATTGTTAAGAAACAGGAATTCACTTGACCATTCATTTAAGACTATTTTTAGCATAAACTGGAGGGCAGCACCCTACCTTCTTATCATTATATTGGGGAACAATATATGGCACATAGCTATCATTAGTGCGAAAGACATAAACTTCATTGGCATTTCCTTCTTACTGAGATTCTTTTTTAAGACTTGGTGGAATAGGTAGTAACCTCCCAATTAACAACGTATTTTTTTTTATCATTAAACTGTTGAAGATTCACCGAGTGTTTAATCGATCTATTGCCATAGTAAAACATAGAGGAGGTTGGAAAGAGAAGCCTTCTGCTCCCTTTAAGGGAGTTAGCTAGATAGAATGGTGTTGATTCTATGTCAAGGCTGATATATCTATTTCTACTATTCAGCTAACCTCAGTTACTGCTAAGTGCTACATCTATAGTGCTTTACAACATTCTACGTGACTTTACAATGAGGTTTCTTAAAAAAAAATTATCAGGCAGAAGCAACTATCAAAGATGGAAAGCGCATTCTTTTTCGTTTTGACCGAGCAGCATTCACCTTCAAGTTTTTGCCATTTAAGGTTCCATACCCAGTGCCATTTAGGCTTCTTGGAGATGAAGCTAAGGGTTGGCTTGACACTACATATTTATCTCATACTGGGAACATACGTATCTCAAGGGGAAACAAGGTACATATTACACAGTCTCGATGTTATTTTACTGCCTTGCCAACAGTAAGGTCTTGACAACTGTAACCTTGTGAGCATGAATTTAAGGTTTTGAATTGTGTAATTGGTCGCTCAATTTAGTTTGAACCGGCTATGGAGTAAATTTATTACTCTTCTTTATAAAAGCTTTGGTTTTGTCCAGACCTCCCTGTATTTCATTAGCTTTTCAAAACAAACTGTAGTGCAGGGAACCACATTTGTTCTCCAGAAAAGTGCAGACCCAAGACAAATGCTGTTGTCAGCTATATCTGCAGGGACAGGTGTAAAAGAGGTGCGTTACTGTAGCTTGGATTGTCAATTATGGCAGTAATTGAGAAAGTGGTACAATATATTTGTTTGCTAGACAGGTTATAGATGATCTTACTTCAAGCAAAAAAGGGGTTGAAGCTTATCTGAACACACTAGTGGGAGAATGGCAACTATTATGGGCTTCACAGGTTAATCTTTACACAAGCGATTGTAAACAAGAATTTCAGATATTTCTACACATCTTTTGGCTGTGTAGTTATATTTATTGTTGGCCATGAATGCTTTTCCTTTCTTTTTCCTATAATTTATTTAGTACAGTTTTCTATATTTCTATATAATATTATTTACAGTAGGGTTCTTCCCTACCGTTGTTATAAAAAATAATTAAAATATTATAAGAGTGTCAGATGGAGAGAAGTCTTTCTCTATGGGAGGGGAGTTAGGATACCAGGCAGTTTTCTGGTTTGTGAAATGACATAAGAGCTGATGCGCATTCTAAACAAGCGATAGTTATTCCTGATAAATACATATGACTTGAGTCTTGGATGGCTACTCAAATAGACTCCTATTTCTCTTATTCACAGAATTTTGGGATCCTGAA
Organism: Dendrocalamus sinicus; assembly: GCA_036346575.1. NCBI lineage: Eukaryota > Viridiplantae > Streptophyta > Magnoliopsida > Poales > Poaceae > Dendrocalamus > Dendrocalamus sinicus. The sequence continues at coordinate 36,633 of JAYEVI010000079.1, read as the reverse complement.
CTATATATTTTATATATCCGTTTTTATGTACAGACTGGAGATGAAAGCTGGTCATCTGTTGCATCTGCTGGTCTCAAAGATTTCCAGGTTAGTTTCAGAACCACTTCAAAGGCCAAGCAAAAAAATGAAATGCTACTCTAGTTTGTTTTCCACTTTTTTGGCACTTGACATGACTAACAGTAAAATGGACTTTTCATTCAGATGATAAAAGAAGATGGGCAGCTGAATAATTTGGTGAACCCCTTTCCAGGTGTCAGCCTCAATGCAAGAGGCAACATATGGTAAGTCCGAAGAGCTGCATGAATGTCACGTGCATTTCTGGGATAGTTTCTATTTGTCCAAGACCAAACTAGTGAAGCTAAAATAGTTTGAATATCTTTGCTCCTTCCGTATGTGTGATATAAAACTATTAAAACAATACGTTCTCAAAAATGAATGAAACACTATTTTGCTACACTCCCTAAGGAATTGCAAATTTGTAGAATATGTTATGGCCTATGATCCAGCGAGACACTGTAGCAGGTGGACAAACAGTATCGTGCGCAATGTAGCACATGAACAGTGCCGTATGTACTGTAGCACGTGAAGAGTACAATGTGCACTGTTGCGGTTGTATTAGGCATGGTTGGATGCATATCTTCGTATTAGTAATAATTAGATACATATCTTCATATTAGGAATAGACAGATACATATATTTATATTAGAAATAGATATCTTAATATATAGATAATAATCTTTAGTTGATTGATTGCATTAAATTGTAGTTTCTATATTGTTAGAGGCTAACCTCATCTATATAAAGAGAGGAGCCATACCATTCATAATCAAGCAATAAATAAATAAAGATTCTCCAAATAAGCCTCAGAGCCTTTCTACCTTATCAGGGAAGAACCCTGGTGGTGGTTAGATGAGGACGAGTGCCCTATCCCCGGTCTTCGGACTCGAATCCAATCACCAACCACAACATTTGGTATCAGAGTCACTCACCATAGCTTCAATTGGTGAGATCAAGGCCATGAGGGCTGACTACGCTGTCATCCATGAGGCACTTGTGAACATCAAGAGGCTCCCATTGGAGTATGAGGTGAAGACCATGGCGAAGGAGAAGACACAACATGTTGCTGCGGTTTCTAAGTCGCCATCACTGCTAGAACCAACGTAGCCACCAATGCCACTCCTATCGTCACCACCAACGCTTCAACAGATAGCGTTGTCCTTTTCTACACCTCTGATGCCTTCTCCGAGGTTTATAAAACAATTCGTTACTATGTATTCTGTACATATCAAAATTCAAGTCGCACAGAGTTCTCCTTCCTGTTCCACTCTTGGAGTTCCCTTTGTGATCTTGATTTATATTCCTCCCAATACTACTACAGGAAGTGCACTTTTACTTTGCATAGGCTGTTTTGTTGAATGCTGCGTTAAGTAATTTGTGCTGCACTTGCAGCAAAAAAGGGAATGGCAATACCTTTAGCGTGTCCATGAATGAAGGAGCTGTCCAAGTTGGTGGTTTACAGTTTCCCTTGGAAACTCGAGGAGAATTTGTCATGGAAATCTTGTAAGTATGGATTCTCATTTTCCATAACCGAAATATGTGAGTTATATACTAAGAAGTTGTTGGTCATTGGTGACTCTAAAATAGCGGAGAATTAATGCTTGTTCTGATATTTATGCATTTTCCTTGCAGGTATATTGACAATAAGATAAGAGTATCGTGGATCAACCAGCATAAGCTTGTTCATTTACGCATTGCAAACAGAACATAAAGACCCAAATGGAGGATCTGTGGACAAATTGCTTGACTTGATTGCTGAATACACCTGGATCAAATGTCACTAGCTGGAATGATCAAACATACAAATTGTTGTATAAGTAACCGTACTAGTACAACTCTCAGATTGCTGTATAATTATAGATCTGTGTGATTTACATATATTCAAATAATTTTTTGCAAAAGTTACTATACCACACTTGTTTTGATTATGTCATATATTATAAGAATGTAGATTTTGCATTTATGATCTTGGTAGATCTTCAGTTCTTTACTTATGGGCTTGGACGTTGATTCTTATTCTATTGAGATCATGCAACATGATACGGCCGATTTTCTCGACGTAGGGTCAAGATACCCACGTGTAGCCTCTTGAATCGTAGTGATCCTCCATTATCAATGCAAGAACGAACACTCTTTAATTCATGAGAACACACGCGTCAGACTTCACAACTACCAAACGAAGCACTATCGTGCTTTCAAGTCTCAGCAGAAAGGTTAATCGATCTTGATTAGCAATGAAATCCTAAATTCTCCATAGATGTTGTCGGCCATCGAGAAGAAACAAAGCAAACAATCTGTTTCAATCTCATAATATGTGGTCTCATATCTGGTCCCCTTTATACGAGGAGCAGCTATTCAAGGACTTCCCACCCCGCTGCTCACGCATGCAATGGGCTTGATGACCGAGCCATATTCTAAGCCGAGTTAAACTCTATTCGGCTTGATGACCGAGCTAGACACTAACAAAAGGTTCGGATTCAAACACTAATAATCTGGTTCGAACTTAATTCACTAATGGATTACATGAACGAATCAATACTTGGAATGCAACCCGGGAGAGCTCCATGCGCATTGGCTTCTTGCACCGTGGGCTCAAGACTTGCAGTTCCTGCATAGACTTCCTCATTTGAGTGCTATGTGGCATAGCCTTCTCTTGTGACTTCCTTGGATGCCATGTACTGACCCATGCCATGCACCTTCTTGCTCTTAGCCTTCTCTTTTTGCACAAGTGTAGGCAGCACGGTCATCTTTTTTTATTCTTATTATCTTCTAAACACATTTTTATTTTGCCTTATACAGATTAAGTATAGACTTACATATAATTAAATAAAATAGTCGTAGCTATGTATCTCTAAATATAATAATTAAAGATATAATAAAATTAGAGTTTACTTGGCAATATTTAATGCGGCTCAATAATTCTTTCAGGTCAATGCCCCAAGCAAAATCGACAGTGGCACATCCATTTAGGGTGTGTTTGGTTTGAGGGATGGGATGGGATGGAATGGGATGGTTCCTTTGACCAAGCCTATCCATGTGTTTGGTTTGAGAGATGGGGTGGGATGGAATGGTCCAAAGTAGGATGAGCCTGTGCAAATTTAGAGAATATTCTTCTTAGATGCTGGACCATGTGGTTCCATCTTTTTTGTGGAACCATCTCTTAAATTTTGTGCCTTATCAATTTAAATTTTGTTCCTGAGATTACTTCTTGTGTATATTTTTGGGCTTTCGAAACGCACTATCCATTACTAAGATATTATGTTTAATGTATTTTCTATTTCAACTTTGTTGGCTTGTTGCTCATCAATTTTCGTATTGTTTTGGATTGCATATGACATTTAAATGTGTGTTTTCTACGCTCGCCGCATGATAGCTTCCCATTAGCAGCCCCTCCATCTTTAGAGGCGGGCAATCACCACATCCAACGGGACACTGCCCTTTATGATGAATTGAGGAGGTCCTAATGCTCCTCCTGTTCTACAGGCGATGTTATTGACAAACATGACCCGACCAAAACAATTGCTTGAATGGGTATATCGCGAATTTCAAATGTGAATCTTAAAAACCTAAAATTTGCAACGGAATTAGTATGGGTGATGCATTTATAAAACTAATCAGCAATGGCATTTACCACACATATGGTAATTTTTTGCTGATTAACTATGCCAAATCATAGCAACAAATATTTCTTCCCCCATGCTACTCTCCACTAATAATATTTTATTTCATCCTTTGTGGTTGCCTCCTCTATTCTACCTCTTCACGTGACACTAATGTCATATATATATGTCTTCACTCCCTTGGCTCCATGGCATCACCATCATCGTTATTTGATCAAACCATTGACTCCTATTATTTTGAGCTGTAACTAATAATTTTTTTACTTATGACTAGTAAATTTGATAAATATAGAAGTCGAAGTAAAAATAAACTGAAAACCATTATCTCTTCGCATCATTTGCACCTCTCACCATCTCATCATTAATAATTGTCAATAACCAGCCATTGCCCTGATGCCCATCTAGCAAATCTACGGTTGCTCTTCGTGAAAGACCTGGCGTTGCTATCCAAAGTACCCCGATTGTCGCCACAAACCCATTCTGGGTGGTTGCAACTGTTGTCACCGCGTGCCATGACAGGTTTTGCCGAAGCCAACGCACCTTACATCGTTGGTTTTTTTGTCAGCACCAACACTGTATAATAACATGGTACTTTATTTCGCAGTATTATTTCATCGGTTCATCCACTCGTATTCCTGTAGAGAGAACGCGAATGGAATTGACCAACGACAACATTTGCTCTTTTTTTTTTGTGGTTAGCTAGTGTTATTCGGAAGGCGCTACCGTGCTTTATCCCTAGAGAGCTGTAAAAAGGTTTTACGTCCCGTTTATTTGGGTTTGAGATTCTGGCTTTTAGCTTATTTTTTTACTATTATTAAATTTCATCATTTTCTGAACTTTTGGTTTTTTTTTAATTTTTTTGCCGGTTCTTTTTTCCCATATTCATTTGCGTTGTTCGTGATGAGCTAACATATTTTTTTTATTTTCTTTTTTTAAATTTAGTTATACCAAATAAATCATATTTAACTATAGTGTAATTTTAATCAATTATAATATAATTTTAATCATAAACTACTATTTTTCAGACCAACCGAGAGCTGCACAAAGTTTACAGCGTAAACTACGTGAACTAACTGTGTATTCCATCTATTCACCGCACGGCTTGAAACTGTGATGCACCCGCAGCAAATCCCGGTCCGGTCCGGTCAGTCTCGGCGGCGTCGCTTCCCTCTTCTTCCTCCTCCGACTCAGATCGGTTCGAGAAGCCTCGTCTCCTTCCTCGCCAAGCAACGCCCAGATCCCAAACCAAACCCCGCCCCGCCCAAAACTCTCCCAAACCCTAATCCCACTCCATGCCCTCTCGGCTTCGCCGCCGCCTGTGACGATGTCGACGAGGTCGCTCCGCCGGGCCCTCCTCCCGCTCGTTCTCCTCGCGGGGCTCGCCGTCCCCGGGGTCCGCTTCGATGACGGCGCCGCCGCCCCGCCCCCCGTCCTCCTCCCGCCCCCGCAGCCGTCCCTCGCGCTTCCGGGCAGAAGCGGAGGGGACGAGGGGCGCTCGACGGAGGTCATCGCTGCGCCGTCGCCCGGGAAGCTCCTGGTCAGGCCGCCGCGGTTCCGCCCGGAGCCGACGAACGCGGTCATCGAGAGAACGGACGCCGACATAGGGTGAGCTCTTGGCCCCTTCGCTGAGTTCCCCTCCCTCCCGTTGTTCTTGGCTTCTTGGGACGTGAATTGGCGTCTGCAGAAGGAAAGGAGCTGCCTAGCCTGCCTTTATGCTTTTCGGTTGTTCGTGTTTCGTGCTGCAATTTAGGCCAAAATGTTTCGTGGTGCAATTCCTTTTCAAGACTTTTGTGCTGCAATTGAGTGTGGGAAGAGGAAAGCTGCTTAGGTTACGTATAATTGATGGTTGTACATGCTGGTCCTTGTGTGTCACCGAGGGCTATCGTCTGTTCAGATAAATCTTGGTAGTACTAGTCCATGGATGGGGCCTTGCTTGATTCTAGTGCGCCTCTGGAGTGGAAGGAATCAGCTTTTGCACTTCTGTTTCCAAAGCGGGAGGTATTAGCTACTGAGTCTGTTTCCGGATTAGCTACTGATAAGCTATACTGTATTGTTTTAGTTTGGGATTTACAGTGTAAATTGAACTATGGGTTAAATGGTCATCACGGTACTTTTTCACTTTGTATCGGCATTTGAATTTTCAGTTTTACGACCAACTTTCAGATTGGCCCTGTGATTGACTGGATTTCTTTGGTTGATTTTGTGAACAGCTCCGTACTTCAATTTTATGACAATGGTACGATTCAGCTTGTGGACAGTCTATCACGATCTCCTCTGTGGCAGTTCTCCACGGACCGCCCCTGTCGAAGCACATTACTACTGCAAGCCCTGATTTGAGCTATGTCATATATCCTGCGGATGAGTCTGGCCTTTTAGAAGTTTATAATGGCACCGGTGTGGTATGCTTTGCACAAGCATGCTAATTTTCCAAATTCTTTCTAAAATTCTTTTGTCTCTCATCCATGACTTATTCCTGTAGAAACTTCCCTGGAAAATGGAAGAATTTATCGCCAGAACTCCATACATACGGGATTCTGTTGTTACTATTGGATCAAAAACTTCAACTATCTTCGCAGTTAGTGCTGATAGTGGTGAGATCATTTACAAGCATAGCCTGCCAGCCGCATTGCATGAGTTAGGAGGACCCCTAGTTGAAGAAACACCATCCAAGTTAGATGCTGGTAGAAGTGGCAGCAGTGGTAATATGATAGTGGTTGTGAGAACTGATTATTCTCTCAGTGCATCAAAACTTGGTGAACATTTGTTTAACTGGACAAGAACTTCATTCTCTGCAAACTACTATGTGAAATACAGCCACCCGGATATGCTTGATCAATCATCCTGTCTGCGAGGAAATATTCCATGCATTAAAACTGAGGGTGTACCACTTAAACTTCCTTTACCTGATTCGAGTTCAGCTGATGCAATTGTCTTGAGAGATGTGAACAAAGTTACCTCCAGGGATGATGCTGATGCTCTGAGACCACTTGAAACCTTGAGGAAGTCACCACAGAATGCTGGCAAGCCAAATGTGGTCTTGGATGGTGCTCAAAATCAAACTGTCGAAGGTGTTCTAGGCCGTTTCATCTCTGCTGATCCTGAAGTAACCAACATGTTCACTAAAAATGCTTACGGATGGTTATTCCCTGCTCTCCCCTTATTGGTGGTTGTGGCTTGTGTGGCGAGCTTGGCCTATGCAGGCATGTCTTGCAGGAAATTCGTGACTCAGCTTATGAAGCCATTTATGCATGACAAAAAATCGATGGACCGTAGAGGAAAGCCAGAGGGAACTTCTAAGAGAAGAAAAACACGGAAGAAAGATGGACCTGTCAATAGCACTGAGATCTTTTCAGCTTCTGACAAAGAGAGCAATGAAACTGGCGGGTCAACTGAAACACCATATAATGAAACTTACCCATTATCAAATATGGAACTCCCTGATGGACTTGATGGACGTCAGATTGGTAAACTTCATGTTTGCAATAAAGAAATTGGTAAGGGGAGCAATGGCACAGTTGTCTTTGAGGGCTCCTACGATGGTCGTGAAGTTGCGGTGAAACGCCTGCTGCGCTCCCACAATGATATAGCCCTTAAAGAGATTCAAAATCTTATTGCATCTGATCGGGATCCTAATATTGTTAGACTGTATGGTTGTGAACGGGACAATGATTTTGTTTATATCTCCCTTGAGAGGTGCCGCTGCAGCCTGGCTGATCTAATCCAACAACACTCAAATCCATCATTTTCAAATGTTGAGGGAATAGATGTGGACCTGTGGAGGCAGGATGGGCTTCCTTCAGCACAACTCCTAAAGCTGATGAGGTATGTGAACTGGTGTCCTTTATATTCTCCACTAGAAACGTTGATTGGGTGCTATGGTTTGCCCTATGTTGATGCATGGTATGATTGTAATTTCAGTACCTTTTCCTAAAGCCATCATCTGGACATATCGGCGTACTGCCTTGAGAGTATCAATGAAATGATGTGCTACGCCTGGCTTCAGGATAAAGAATTTTTTGTACGGATAATCCATTTTTTATTCAAAATTACAGAAATATACCCGCGGGAAATTTTTTTACAAAAATAGGCTCAAGTCGCCCAATGGGAGAGCGATCGAGCCTATCGCCAACCGAAGCCGATTCTGTCCCTGTCGCTCAACCATTGGGCGACTGCATCCAGTCGCCCTCCCATTGGGCGACTTTTCATGCAGTCGCCCAATGGTTGAGCGAAAGGTATCAAACCTTCGCCAAAAATAGTGAAAATTGGTGGAGCTATTCTTCATACATCCAAAAGCCTTCAGAAAAAAATTTGAGCAATTTCGGCTACGAGATCAAAAGTTATAGCAATTTCAATCAAGGCCGAAACGAATTTGAGTCCGCTGGGCACGGGGGCCTGAGTGCAGTCGCCCAATGGGAGGGCGACTGGATGCAATCGTCCAATGGTAGAGCGATAGGGACAGAGTCGCCCTCCCATTGGGCGATAGGCTCCAGTCGCCCTCCCATTGGGCGACTGGAGCCTATTTTTGTAAAAAAATTTCTCGCGGGTATATTTCTGTAATTTTGAATAAAAAATGGATTATTCGTACCAAAAATTCTCAGGATAAATGTGGAGTTTTACTCCTTGAGAGTATCAATGAAATGATGTGCTACGCCTGCCTTCATGATAAATGTGGAGTTCTACTTCTAATAGTGACCTACTGTTTTAAAAGCATACTAGCACCGCTATGGTGCGTAGCAGCCACTACCTAGTGGCTGCAGTAGAGGCTGCGCACAGTTGTGGCGCCATAACACTGATATGTGTTTGATGCTCACTTTGAGATTGGTTAATTGAGTAGCATTATATTTACACACGTAGATGAGCTTGTCATGCCCACTATATTGCCACTGTCTGCTATTCGCTATGAAAACACTTTGCCATTATGCTTCTGCTACTTGCTATTTAAAACATTGGTAATGCCTGTAATTATGTGCCCTGCTTATACTTGCTGCTATTTTGTCTGGTGCATCTTCTGATGTGCTTGTAGAATCACTCAGATCTTGTGAATTTTCTTATGCAGAGATGTTGTTGCTGGTATTGTGCATTTGCATAGTTTGGGAATTATACATCGTGATTTGAAGCCTCAGAATGTTTTAATAAGCAAGGAAGGACCGATGAGAGCAAAGCTTTCAGATATGGGCATCAGTAAGCGCCTGCAAGAGGATATGACTTCTGTGAGCCATCATGGCACCGGTAAGAAAGTTTGAAATCCCTTGCAGAGATGTAATATTAGGAAATGTTTTTTGTATGTTGTTTATGGCACAACTTCTTAGGTGCATCTGATTTTACCATAGTAACACTTTCTTGCTTTATAACTAGCAGTTTAATCCTTGACAATGTACCGCAGGATTTGGGAGCTCTGGTTGGCAAGCACCTGAACAGCTTTGTCATGGTCGTCAGACATGTGCAATGGATTTATTTAGTTTGGGATGCCTTATTTTCTATTGTATAACGAAAGGCAAGCATCCGCTTGGTGAGTACTATGAACGGGACATGAACATTCTAAACAATCGCTTTGATCTCTTCCTGGTGGATTACATACCAGAAGCTGTACATCTTATTTCACAATTGTTACACCCAATTCCAGAGATGAGGTAAGAGCTAAGGCCATGCACGTCCTTGCCGCCTGAACGCATAGGTTATGTATGGCTTCTTGTTTTTACTGAAAAACACCTTTGATGTTAACAGACCAAAGGCAGTGTATGTGATGCATCATCCTCTTTCTGGAGCCCTGAGTTGCGCCTTTCATTTCTACGAGATACCAGTGACAGAATTGAGAAAACCAGTGAAACTGACCTCATAAATGCTTTGGAAAGCATAGGGCATGAAGCGTTTGGTGGAAAATGGGGAGAAAATTTGGACACTGCCCTGGTTGCAGACATGGGTCGTTATAGAAAATATAATTTTGAGTCCACTCGTGACCTTCTGAGGTTGATCAGAAATAAGTCAGGACATTACAGAGAGCTTACAGCTGATCTCAAGGTTCGTTGTGCTGCACCTCTTGTTGCATTTGTTTTTGTTTTATGTTGTCTGCATGCAGCTAAACTGTTGGTTGGTTTTTCGTCAAACTGGTATAGTGTGAGTTCTACAAGCCTGTGATGTTGTTCTGTAATATACCAAGACATGCTTTGTAGTTGCAGAACTGAATGTGTAAGGGGAAAGTTGAGGTAGGTTTGCATGACAATTATTTAGAGAACCTAAAAGTAGTTGGCAGTAGTACTGGAGTTTGGAGGAAAACGCTAGGACGGTTATGATAACATGAGACGCACATTCCTAGCAACATAGAACATAGAAGTGAGTTGCAGTCTTGGATGTTTTATTAGAAGCTGCCGAGCCAGATAATTTAGACAACTTTTTTGGTTTTTTTTATTTTTTCGTAACATTCAACTTAGGAAGGAGAGATTTGTCTACCATCATTTTTTATTGTACAGTCCTTGTTTTCGCACAAGGACGATACTGGTGGAACTTCTTAGGAGTTAAGATATATCCTTTTTTTCACATTTATGGCGAATATAACTGTAAATGTTCTATAGCAGTCTTCAGATAAATTATGTTTGAATACAAATTGTTCCCTGTGAGGCCAGCTCTGTGTTACCTTGCACACACCACCATCTCAGAAACTAACGTTTTCATAAAAATAAAAATAAATTTCAGGAGTTACTTGGGTCACTGCCAGAGGGATTTGATCGCTATTTCTCAAGCCGATTCCCAAAGCTGCTGATCGAAGTCTACAAGGTCATAGCTGTGCATTGCAGGGATGAGGAAGCTTTCAGCAAATATTTCTTTGGAAGCTCGGTATAGCTATAGGAGGGGAGGCCCTGCCTCAAGTGCATGCACTAACCCTCACCTAGCAAAATGTATGTACATGTGACTTGTATCATAATGTCATCGAGTAAAGAAAGCCCACCCTGTACATTGTATTCCACATAATCGTGTAATTGTTACAAGCTCAACATGCACATCGTATTCCCTGCAATCGTGTAATTGTTACAATGTTACTAATAAACCAATGGATTTTCTTTTTCTTGTCCCTATGCCATGTATTCTAAAGTATTGAAGCGGAGACTTTGCCCCTTCTTGTTTAGTGTCTTAGTTTGGATGTTTGAATAATGCTGGAGGCTCAACTAGGTCTCCTTGAGTTTTTGACAAAAAATTCCCCTGAAAGGAAAAAAAAAACGCATCCAGATGTAGCTTTGTTTATCATAAAGAGTTAGACACGATATGTTCCGAAGATAAATCGCTTCGGCCGCTTAAGCAGTTGTGCGATTGTTTATGCTTGCTTGGACGATCCAAGCGATGTATACTATATGCGTGCTAATTGCACGTGAATTTGGTTATTTTTATCTTCTTTTACTGATTCAAGTAAGCTAATACTTTGATAGTACCATGTCAATATTTCGTGTAAAGTACTCACGTGTGATTCTTTGTTCTTGGTTTGAATTGCATATGATTATCGATGATATGCGGACAAGCCTTGTTTTAACAGTAATCGCTCGTTTTTTGCACGGCGTCAAGCTTCAATTTACTTTAAGAGTAAAATACATTTTACACCACCTAATTTGACTCTTGTTACGTAAAACACCAGGTTTTAATATTCTTTACATATAACACCATATAATTCAACGATGCCATGCACTTTGCACTAGGTCGACACGGACCAGATCCAACCAGGTTGGGCCCACCGGTAGATGACACGGGGGTGGATGAGGTGTTGTCCACGTTGGAAAAGAGGAGGTTGGGTCCACCTGGGTAGATTTTTTGGTCAGATGGTTTATGACTTATAACGTAAATATTTGAATTTTGGTTGATTACGAGAGGCAATACACAAAGGGAAATATAGCTGAGCTCAATATACTTTTTATTACAATTTTTTTATTGATCCCGCTTTGAAAAAACGCACCGTTTAAAAGTTAGTTACTGTAGACAATACAAATATAAAATAACTTTAAGCCTAAAAAAACTCGGCACTGGTCTACACTGTTGGGATCATCAGAAAAAAAAACGTTTGATGTTCTCTCCTCCCCATGCGTGTCCTTCTGTTGGCCCTAGTCTTTGCCGTCATCTTGACGTAGATTTTTTTAGACTGTGGTTTATAGTTTTCTGTCGCATATATAATACATGAAGTTGATTACGTTAGAGTACATGTCTCATTATCATAAAATTATTGAAGATAGAATAGAATCAGTTGCTTATGTAAACTTTGTGACTGAGTGTACCACGAAAATTCAGAACCCTTGCTACTATTGCAACTCTCAGAGAATCAGGAAATCCATACACATCGACTTCCAGCTTGCAAGAAAGCTCCTGCATAAATTTTACTCCCTCGCTTTTTTTTTTACTTAACAAATTTTTATTTTTTTATAGTCTTTAAATTATGACTTTAACTGTTACTTTTATAACTTTACACCACAATATACTAATAAAATTATAATATTATAAAAATATTTTTAATAATAAATCTAATGATATTATTTCGTATAGTTAATATAATTTTTTTTAAATTTATCCATGGTCAAACTTAACGGCAAGGATTCCATAAAAAGTAAAAAAAAAGGACAACGGAAGTACTCATCAATAGGGGTGCAAATAGGTTGGGTTAATCCCAACCGATCCGGTACCGGATTCGGGAAGGGAATTTGATATCCGGTCGGATTCGGATTCGGATAATTCATGTCGGATTCGGATTCGAGAGAGTTGTTATCCGACCGAATAGTATCGGTATTCGGATACCGGATAATTATCCGGTCGGATATTCGGTTGGATATCCGGTCGGATATTCGGTCGGATATCTGGTAAGAGTCAAGAATTTACCTTTTATTTTGCTAGTATTTGTTTTTTGTCATGTTGGTTGGTTGAGGTGTGCAGTGTATAGAAAGTTTTTCTCGATCGTGCAAGCTTAAGTTCTCTAAAAAAATTGACATTCAGTTGTGGCAACTATAAATATACAAATACTAAAATAGTGTTTTATTTCTAATCCCGCTGCTTGTGCAATTGGAATCCTAAATTTTCTCATTAAGATCACTCTTCCTAGGTAATGGAATGAAAAGCATGTAATCAGAGTATTATTAAACGATGAACTTTGGCATGCTTCAGTAAATGAACAGGTAAATTTGTCAAAAGTCTATTATCCCCAATTGTCTACTGTCTCTACCTTAATTTAGTAAAATTTCTTTAGCCTAGAAAAAGAAAATGTTGTTCGTCAAGAATCAAAATTCATCTTGAAATGCTACACCTCAACAAGTAATTTTGGGGAAAACGCCACACCATCTTCGGCTGCTGAATTATAATCACTATTATGTACTTATATCTAACAGTTTAAGGCTTGAAGTGATAGTGGTATGGTTTAGCATATGTTCCTTTCCGTATACACGTACTATCTGTCTATATTATCCGTTTTCGATCCAAAACCGTCAAGTATCCGTTCCGACGGTAACGTATTCGAAATTTTGAATACTCCGAATTCGTATTCGTATCCGGTTTTACCGTATTTGACCTCGAATCCGAGAAAAAAATATAGGTTAGGATACGATATAAACAATATCCGTCCGAATCCGACCCGATTGCACCCCTACTCATCGACCTCAGATTTCTGTACTCTCTCTCTCTCTCTGAAAAAAAAAGCCCTCGGATTTCCGAGACCCAAACGGGGTTCTCTTCGCCGCCGCCGCCGCCGCCGCCGCTGCAAATGGAGGCACTCCTCCGGTGGGCGGCAGAGATGGGCGTCTCCGACTCTCCGCCCTCCTTCACCACCACCTCCTCCCCCTCTTCGTCCTGCCTCGGCCACTCCCTCGTCGTTGCCGACTTCCCCGACGCCGGCGGGTAAGAAACCCAAAACCCCAGCTCAACCTCTCGCGTTTCTTGATCTCTCGGGGCTCACCTATCCTTACCAGTCACCTCACGGATTTTGCTTTCTCGGGCCTTTTGTTTTACCTCAGGAGGGCTTGGCGGCGGCGCAGGACCTCCGGCGCGGCGAGCTGGTGCTGCGCGTGCCCGCGCCGCGCTGTTCACCAGCGATCGTGTCATGGCCGACGACCCAATGATCGCTTCGACCGTCCACACCCATCGCCCCCGCCTCTCCTCCATCCAGGTTACATCATTTCTTACAACAAGTTACTGAAGCATCCTCATGTGAAGCTGCCCTCGAAATTACGAGATCTTGGGGACAAGTGAGGATTAGGAGTATATTGCTCATGGTGGTGCGCAAGTAGGATCATAGTATATTAGTTTTTGAATTTGGAGTCACCAGAAAATTGGCAAAAGTTTCGATAGGATTTGAGGGAGCATCACAAACATCGAATACTGATTGAACCATCTGCATCCATCTCTCAATCAATCCGGTGGAACAAATTGTGCCAAGAGGGCTGGGCCTACGTTTTATATAAACTAAAAGATGTCTGGCACAGCAACTCACAGGAACCAATGCTGGATATTATGGCAAACTAATTCATAAAGAGAAATCTATATATATTGTGTTTTTGCTACGCACTTTGTTGCTTCTGGTATAATTGACACCTAGTTCTATGTTCAAATTCGCAAAAAAAAAATTATTACACGAATTTGGCAGTTCTCGCAAGATTAAAAAAACTCTCAAACTTGTAGCATCTTGCTTGATAAAATGAAAATTAAAATCATCTGGCTTTACTACATCTTCTGAACATTCTTTCAATACTTTCCCTGATCTTCTCTTTTTGTTTGTTCAGACACTGATTGTATGCTTATTGGCTGAAGTGGGAAAAGGGAAGAGTTCTAGTTGGTACCCCTATTTGTCTCAACTGCCTAGCTACTACACTATCTTGGCCACCTTCAACAATTTTGAAATTGAAGCTCTCCAAGTATAGCTCGGTAGATCTGTCAACAAATTCTCCGTTTTCCATTTTCTTTTTCTACATGCTACAAAATCATTTAATGATTTTCGCTTTAACAATCAGGTTGATGATGCTATCTGGGTTGCACAAAAGGCTCTTCGTGCCATAAGATCAGACTGGGAACAAGCAACACCGCTAATGAAAGGATTGGAATTTAAACCTAAGCTTTTGCTGTTTAAAACGTGGCTCTGGGCTTTTGCGACGGTATGGCTGCTTATGTATTTTTAGCTCAATTTATGTCAGTTCTCTTTCTTATTTGATGTGCTAGGTTGTCATCTTGTTTAGTTACTGTATAGAATCTGTGCTGACTCAAGATTTTATAGGTTGTTTAGCCCTAATTCCCATTCTAGATTTTACTTGTTGGTGGGGTCTTTGACATTTGATTTGGCCACTTGAAGGTATCCTCACGAACATTACATATAGCATGGGATGATGCTGGCTGCCTATGTCCTGTTGGTGATTTGTTTAATTATGCTGCTCCTGATGATGATATTTCATCAGAGGAAGAAGATATGGCAAATGTTATGAAATGCCAGCAGAACAATGAGATGTCGGACAAGGTGAAGTTTGATTGTTCATCTGAGAGGTTGACAGATGGGAGATATGAAGATGCTAATGGATACTGTTTTTATGCCCGAAAAAAATATAAAAAAGGAGAGCAGGTTTGTTCTTATTTTTGCCAAGAACTTGACATTCTTATCATCCAAAGGATTCTATAGCCTTTACTCCTATCACATTATCTTGCCTTCTCTCTTTATTTTTTTTTTCTCATTTTGCACAGGTACTTCTGGGTTATGGGACATACACAAACTTGGAGCTTCTTGAGCACTATGGTTTTCTTTTGGTTGAGAACCCTAATGAGAAAACATTCATTCAGTTAGATTTGGATTTGTGCACAATTGGTACTTGGCCAAAAGATTCCCTATATATTCAGCCAAATGGATACCCTTCATTTGCATTGTTGTGTGCATTAAGGCTATGGACAACTCCCGCAAATTGTCGAAAGGCCTTCAGTCATCAGATTTACTCTGGATCATTGCTTTCTATTGAAAATGAGCTGGAGGTTATGAAATTGTTGGTCAAGAAATGTGAGGAAACTTTGCAGCAATTACCTACGGCTGTTGAGCTCGATGAAAGTTTGCTCCACTTTTACGCAAGCTACGGAACAGCACTAACTGCAGAGTAGATGTGAACCAGTCAAGCTTTGAACAAGAATTTGCTGTATTCCTCCGATTCCACAGCGTGGACCTAGATTATACTACTCACAGTCCACTCCCAGTTCGACTTCTGCGATCTCTGGAAAGATGGGAAATAGCCGTCCAGTGGAGATGCAACTACAAGAGAACTCTAACCAAGTGTATTTCGTACTGTAAAGGTTTAGTTCGTGAGCTTTCCTTGCAACAAAACCAACAATAGTTCAGTCCTCTAGTCCACTAGATTCTCTTGGAATGTTGTAATCTTAAACTTACAGCTTGTTTAACACCTTATTAGTAGGTATGATCTTAATCAGTAATATGCTGCTAAATAGTTGTATCCAAGGATACAATTCTCAGAACCGGAGGGAAAACCACCTGGCGGTCGGAAACCGAAAAAACTGGCAAAAAAAACCGATTAAAGTATGAATATTACAATTTGAATTGGGGTTGTTTAAAAACTGGTAATCGGAACGGTAACAGCGCAAAACCCGGAAAAAATTGCTTAAAAACAGGGAAAATAGCTACCAAAATAAGAAAAAGCCAGAGAAAACTGGTTATAGGTAATTAGCAATTTGAATAATACAAATATTATTTAGAAAGTGTTTAATAAAGTAACAAGCGTGATACATAAGGAGTGTGATATCTATAGAAATTTGTAAGAAGTCTGATGTTGTATATAAAAAGTCCTCCTTACTAGATTGACTATCTAGAGAAGCCCTCTCCTCCAAGTGTTCTTAAGCATTTAATATAATAAAAATATAATTAATGGTAATGAATGATAACTTAAGTGGTATACTGAAAACAATAATGATAACCTAGGCGAGGGCACGGCCATGCGGCTGCGTACATACTCTCGAGTGAGTGTCCCGACTCGAAGCAAATCCCGTCTCCCGACTCTCCTCATCTCCCCACTCGGCTCTCCCGAGCTCGACTCCCCTCCCCGGCGTCGATCTCCCGCTCTCTTCCCGCCGCCTCCCTCCCCTCCCTAGAGCTTCCTCCCCTGCGTGTTGCCTCCCCTCCCCAGCCACCTCCTCCCTCGTGTGCCACCTCCTCCCCCCAGTGCGGCGGGAGCGAGGAAGGCGGCGCGGCGGGAGAGAGGAAGGTGGCGCGATCGGAGCACGGCCGAAGAGGAGAGGGGCGCACGGCGTACCTGGCCAAGGTGAGACGCTCCTCCCTGGCGCCTGGACGCCAAGGCGTCACCTTGGCGACGCTAAGGCGACACCATGACAACACTGGAAGAGATAACGCATGTCAGTTTGTTGCGGGAGTTTGTTTAAAAACATAAACAATTTTAGTTTGTTTAGGGTTATTTGAAGAGGTAAAGCAGGTTAGTCCAGGGGAGAGTTTGTTCGAGGAAATGTTTTTTTTCCTCTGGTTACCTAGGTAATATGTGGGGAAGTAAGCAAATAAACAACGACCAATTTTCCCTCTATATTAGTAGAGGTAGGACAGGAATGGAAAACACATTACTAGAATTAGTAAATATAGCATGGCTACGGTAAACTGACCTGAGAACCGGACATGGGGAAGCAAAGGGCAATTGAATTGAGGACTTGGCTTCAATGAACCGGTCGTGGATTTAGCCTCCATTTGCCTCGGCAGGGGTTGAGACGGCAGGCGTTCAGCCGTCGGATTTACTCGGGACAACTTACTGCAAGTCACAACAAACTCCATCTCAAAATTAAACCGGCAACAAAAATCACAAAAAAAAAAAAACAAACAAACTGGGACAACCTTAAACACACTCTCCAACAAACTCACCTTCTTATCTCTTCAAATAACCTCCATCCTAATCTATTTAAATGTAGAATCTATTCTAATAACTATCACTCGATCTCATTTCCTTTCAATGGTAGAAAGTGTTTTCTCGATTGTTATGTTGAGGCAAAACAAAATTATTGCCATACCATGTTAATCGTACACCGGTGCAATGCATGGGCATGCAACAAAATTATTCCTCCCCACTTCTACAAATGACACAATGAATATCATTACCTGTGTAACAGTGTCTCTTAAGCAGCATATTCCTGGTGTATAATCTGTGTTTGAGTAGAAGCCAATTAAGCAAATACCTTTAACTTCATAAAACATTTACTTTTCCAGATCGACTTGAAGGGTGCAGACGTTTGAATTGCTCGGAATTGAAATTTGTAGTACGTGCTTGAAGCATAGATGGGAGAGCCCCAAATGTATGTCCATTTACCCTTATCATCTTGTGACTGTAGGTTCTGAAGATCCTGTTGCAAAGCAGTGTATTCATCATCCTTTCAGTCCATTATTATCTCATCTCTACTATAAAAGTTGTAGTTGGTGGCGATGGCAGTGATTCATTCACCCCTAGCACCTCTGCCTTCCACCTTTCTAAAAAACTATAACATAAAAAATAGAAAAAAACCCATCTCCCAACAAACAAATTAACTTCAATATAATTTGTGGTGTAGATCTCAACGAATCCCGACTAGGTGCGGTGGTGGAGCTAAGGGCATGGAGTAAGCCGAGCATGTCAATGGAGCTGCGACACTAGTTGGGTCAGAGCTTGGCCAAGCATGGACACAGAGTCAAGGTGTCAGACCTAAATATGCAAATCTATACCCTCTATGTATTCTGCTCTAGTCTATAATCATGCTAGTGCATATAATGACGACATCGATGAAATATCATTCCATACGCAACAAATAACTTATAAAGTACCAATTTATTAAAGAAAATAACTGGTGAGACCCTGTGATCAAAGTTTACACTAAATTAGCCATGCAGAGCATAGCACTAATAAATAAAGTTGCAGCCCAAATAAAGATAACTTCGACGATGATGACCCATCGACAGCCACAGTCAATTGACGACGATGATGACCCATCGACAGCCACAGTCAATTGACTTAGGAACGGATCCTAGTTGTCGTGCTCCTAGTACTCCTTGAACAATGGACTAGATTCTCCTTCAATTGTTGTTGATGATAGGGAGATAGTAAGGGTAATCACATGGAGTACTTAGCAAGTTATGCACAGTATACTATATATATATATGTGTGTGTGTGTGTGTGTATATATATATATATACATATATATATATATGCAAGGCTTATTATAAAAAATGGCTATCATGGTTTATTTTGCACAAAGCAATAGTTGACTTCGAAATATAGTAAATATATGAAAAGCATAACTTTGAGAAACAACATAATAAGTAAATAGTCAAGTAAATAATTGCCACTTAGCTCTTCCATTTTAACACATTCACTTTTCTTCCCAACTTTGTTTTAAGAAAATATACCCCTTGTTTGAAATCTTCGAGCATGTCTATGATTGTGAATGTGGCTATTTGAATAGTTTTTAATAACACTTTGCAAAGATTGTACACCTCCGCAGGTTAGTCGTAATTATGTCGTACCTTGCGTCGTCGATGTCGTGCAGTAGCAACCACTTCTCCAATGGTTCTCCCTCGATCCACTACAAGAAACACTTGATATTCCAAGAGCTCCTCATCCTCCTTGGACCAGCTGCGCTAGGCTCATCGAGTGCTGTCAGGCATTAAGGTTGTGTCGCCCCAGGCATGACCGGCCCCTTGTTTCTCTCATCGACGTGCTTCCTGCTGTGCTCATCCAACAACGCTCACAAAACATCAAATTTTCTCTACTGGATCTGCATAGCTAGCCTCTTGAACAGCTTCATCAATAGTTGTTTCGAGAACTGCTTGAAGACGTTCGCCCCTAGGTGACAAATGCACCATCTGTTCATCATATCCAGCCAACAAAAGGGCTCCTCGGAGTCTTCATGAAGTTTTCTTATAGCCTCCCGACATGGCGATCATGGATTACACACACATCAGGACGAGCGTTGACAACTCCAACCCTCAATGTGTAAGGAACCATAACCAGCTTTTGTAATTCCCACTTTCTACGAATGAGATGGCCAGCGGTAATATTTGATTGTTGTCGTCAACGCCAATGGCCGTCAGGATCTGGCCCTTGTATTTGCCGGTCAAAAAGGTCCCGTCAACTGAGATCACGGGCAACATATGCCTAAATGCCTCGATGCACACACCAAATGCTAAGAAGGCCCTCTGCAACACCGCATAACCTGACAGGCTTACAGAAGGCTTGTTCTTCATAGCAATATACGTGCCTGGGTTCCTGTCCTGCAACACCTGAAGTATACAAGGAAGATTATCATACGCCACTCGAAAGACCCGAACCATTTTTCCAACACCTTCTGCTTTGCACGCCATACCTTCGTATAGCTAATTTTATACTTGAATTTCTTCTAGATAGCTATCACGATGTGTGTGGCCTCTATGTCTTTCTTCTCCATTATCTCTCCATACATCAGATTGGCTATAGAGATGGACGTTAGGTGATGATGCCTCGCCAAAACACTACTTAGAATGCAAGAGTGTGGTTTCACCTTCGACACAATCCAATGAGTCTCATATTTGGGTCTACGTGCGTGCACCCTTCAAGGATAACCGACCTGCTCACACTTCACGGTGTACTGCTCCTGGCTAGATTTCATGACCCAAAAGTCCATCGATATACTATCATACTCCATCTGATGCAGCTTCCTCTTCAGCGCAAGCTGTCTGGTCATCGTACTCCATCTGATGCACTATGTACTCCATATTCTCCCCTTCATCGGCTTGTCCTGTACCCTCACTATGGCGTGACCTTTCTCCCTCTCCTCCATATACCGCATTGGCCTCATCACAAGCATCTTCCTTCTCTTCGCCAACATGCGAGCTGCCCCGAGCTGCTCACACCTCTCGGATGATGGCTGTCTACACGACCTTGCATAACTTCTATTGGGCATGATTGCACAAGTATCACGCACTCGTATCCACGGCGCCGGCACCCTTGCACAAACCCCTTCCACACAACAGTGTGCATCAATGTTCTCAACTCTCATCTTATGTCCGTAGGAGACCGGCTCCAAAGCCCTTGTATGATGACGCTGCACACCTCGGGGTCCAATGAAAAAATACAGGTAAGATAATGCATCACATCTGTGATTCAAGCATTCTCGCCGTCTGGGAGTACCAAAGTGGCTTGCGCAAAACTGCTCAAATCTACACCATTCGGACCTTTATGAACGGTTCCAACACCATAATGCACTCTCAATGTAGTGGTATCGGCATACCTGAATATATTTTTAATTTTGCAACTAGTCAAATCGCATCGCACACTACGAAAGTACTGATGTACTGTAATTCACATTTCACCAATCGTTCGCCTGTTGTAACCAACTACACTAACCTCATAGCATTAACTTCCTATCAGTAGACCGCGCACCAACGTCACTCTTTTCTCGCTACTCGAGGTGTCCCCTATTGCAAATAATTCATAATGGTTTCAACAATTTACAGGGCATATTGATTTAAATGCCTATATACTAGTTACAATGGTACACATGTTTTTTCAACATACTAACGACATTATATTTATTTGTAATTAATCATAAATATTACATATTATTGTTTTATACAAAGCAAATTATGAAATTCTTACAAAAATATTGACTGCATTTTTAATAATTACAAATTTCTACGTAACGTTGATTGAATTTTCTATAACTACAATTTTGTACGCATGCCAATTTGTTAATGGTGCTAATTTTCTACAATTATGTTCACTAAATTTTACACAACTACAGACTACTACGGCTACTAATTTTTTTAAAACTATATTGACTAAATTTTCTATACCAAAGTTGAGCTATTTTTATCTACGTCTACAATTTTCTATTCATACTAACACTAAATAAGTTATCTACTTCATATACAAAATTTAAAATATAACAAAAAATTACCTCACAAGAGTTCATTCTTCCTCTCCTCTCCTCCCTATCCTCCTTCCTCTCCTCTCCTCTTCTCCTCCCTCTCATCTTCTCTCCTTTCCTCTCCTTTTTCCTCTCCTCTCCTCCTCCGTCTCCTTTTCTCCCTCTCCTCTCCTTCTATCGCTTCTATTCACCATGCGGCCAAGCCGCATGGTCCTTTATCTTAGCTTCCAATTGTCCAACCCTTCAGCATCGGAAATACAGATCACTTAAGCGATGGCGATCGCAATCGATCATCCGAATGATTCGGCGATCGCAATAGCCAACGGCCAGCGGAATGCTTACTTGTTGTATGGCCGTTGGGCGATAGGCTCCAGTCGCTCAATAATTAGGCGATTAGAGCCTATTTTATAAAAAAAAATTTGCGTGGGTATATTTTTGTTATTTCGAATAAAAAATAGAATATTCATAAAAAAAATCTCCATAACATCCACGACACCATCACAGTGCTACAACATTGTTGCCACAGCCTCGCACCATGCACCCTTGCATGCACCATTGGTTAGTCTGGAGGCCAACACTAGTCACGGCATGGCTTGACGACGATGAGGGTGCACGCTTGGGCATGGCAGCGATGACCCAATGTGTCTCAAGATTAGCAACGCGCATTGATCAGAACTTAGCGTCAGAACAGGGCAGCTTAGAAAATTTTGCGGAATTGATATACACACTCAACTATTTTTTTCCTTCTAAAATCAATCAAATTTCTAACCTCTCAATCGTACCTAATGATTCGTGCACCACCCTGCCTAAAACTCGGTGGATGGGCCTCCTTACCCATGCGACTAGTGACCCATGGCACTCGGCAGACCCCATTCACTAGGTTTGCATGTTCCTAGATTCACCCCTGGGTGGCGGCGGGGTGGGAGCGGAGTGTGGTGTGGTGGACTAGTGGGGTTAGATATAGGGTTAGGGTTGGATGGGGATCGGAGGGGTGAGGATGAGCTAGGATTTAGATCTGAGGGGTGAGGATGAGCTAGGATTTAGATCTGAGGGTTAAAAAATTTGACTAGAATGTACAAAATTTTTAGTTGATTGTTTCCCATCAGCCCAAAGCTTAAGTGGGGCCGCCAGGACCTCCAGCCGACCTATTTTTCGCCCCCCCCCCCTCCCAGTCCACGTATATATAGCCCCTCGCATATGCAAGTTTGGCCTGTGGAACACCAAACGACAAAAGGAAGGCGTAAAGCGAGCAAGAGCTCTGGTTGCCGGTTTGCAACTCCTCCCTGCGCTTCGATACAAGGTAAAATACACCAGTCTCTCGTTGAATAATTTCGGTTGATGTATCTGTTCCTTCTCGTATGTTCGTGTTATCATAGGATCTGCACTGTTTTCTTAATTTTTTTTCCTGGATTTGATCCTTCTCCTTGTTTCGCACGGCGATCTCTTAGTTCTAGCTGTTGTTCTTGACGGTTTTAGGATCGATCGGTTGAGTTCTTGGCGACCCTGTTTGGTGGTTCTGGTGTTTGGATCTTTCTCCTTGGTTTGTGTGATGGCTCTTTATGCTTCTGTTTTGTCCCTGTTTGCTTCTTCTTGGCAAGAAGAACATACGGCTTTGTTTTGTGAATCTGTGGCGCGTTCATGGATTCCTGTCCCTGTACCAGAAGATCTGTTAGCTAGTCAGGCGTAGATCACACTTGTTTGCAACCTGCTTTGGGTGCATGTTTTGCTTCCCTGTTAGGAATCTTGACTCCGAGGTGGTGATGGCGTCGCCGGTCACATGAGGTGGCCCTAAGGCAAAGAAGGCTGCAATGGTGTCCGCAATGCGTGGGTGGCAGAGGTAATCGGTGGGAAATCCAAAGGGTAAGACTAGCCTTGCAAATGAAGTAAGATGGTTTTGCGGCAAGGGTTGGCGGCGGTGCGAGAGTAGCGGGAGCAAACAAAGGGTGAGGGGAAGGAAGGCGGCGGCGGCGATGAGAAGGTCGGGAGGGAGTAAATAAATGGTTAGGGCGGCGGCGGCGATGAGAAGGTCAGGAGGGAGTAAATAAAGGGTTAGGGCAACGGCGGCGATGAGAAGGTTGGGAGTAAATAAAGGGTTAGGGCGGCGGCGGCGATGAAAAAGTCGGGAGGGAGTAAATAAAGGGTTCGGGTTACGGAGGGGGTATAAATCCTGAGGTTGATCAAACGGTCCAAAATTGACATGAGCAAAAATGGAAGGCAAACGGAGTAAGCTGGTTTTGCGGCGATGGCAGGATGGTGTGGTGGTGGTTTGGTAGAATGCAGTAAACAATCGAGGAGGAGTAACCAAAGGGTTGGGTTAATGGTGGGCCCAGCATATCAAATGGTCCAAAATTGGCCTAATCCAAAAAAATGAAAGGTCCACGGCTTAGGCTGGGCCGGGCTGGACCTAGGAAATGAGCCCAGCCTAGTCCACCTATAGGGCCGGGCCTTTGTTAGGCTAGCCTTTGACGATGCTCACCTGACTCCAAGATATACTTTGGTCATGCTTAATTCACTCCAAAATACGTTTTTTTTAAGGTGCTTCTACACTTTTTTTCAACAGTGGTTTGTACAACTTCCTATGCTTGTTTTAAAGCTCTCCCATTAGTCCAAGATACGTTTTACTCTTTTCCTTACAAGATGTACCGTGTAGCTAGACAGTTCATTGCGTATATTGTGAAAATCACTTTAGACGTCTCAAAAAAGAAAGCACTTTATTCAGAGTTCTTTCACATTAATGGAGTGGTTCTTGGAGGTATTTGGCGGGTTCGTTTTCGTGTGTTATTACCTCACACCCATTTGAGACAAGGGAGTATCTAGGCATCATCTCAATATTTTCTTCTTAATTATTATCTAAATTTATAATTTTTAGATTAAAGATCAAGAGGTCCTTTTGTTTTTTAATGGGGAGATTTTTTTGAAGGGGGAGGAAGAATTCGTGATCATTGAATCTCTAATCTAATAGTCCTAAATTTGGATAATATTTAACAAAACCCTTGAGACAAATGTCAAGGCTTCAGAATAGACCATTTTGTTGTGTTATTTGTACACCCGTTTGGTCTCCGAGGTCTAGACAATTCTCAGGGCTTAGGCTTGGGTCAAGCAGGGGTCAGAAAGATCAGAGAGGGGGAGAGAGAGAGAGAGATTGATTTCTTTCAGTTAATTTTTCTTTGCGTTTAGTCTATACATTGGAGGTTCTCTTACCAGGTTCGTTGTATCTAAGATTTAATGACATTGTTGATAGGTCGGCGAGATTACATCCTTGACTTGGTTCCTAGAAGAAAGATTCCACTGTTGATTGACGTTTCCTCATGCCGACCATACACATTCGGCTGTAGCTAGCTGATGTGTTTTTCGGAGAAGCTTACCAGCAGGAATTGATCCCATGTACTACACCTCCGTCTTCATCCATTCCGACTTTGTTGTTTTCTTGGAAGATTTATTTTCTGTTTGGAAACAACTGTTTATCCGATTCTTGTTTGGAAACAAATTTCTGGTTGTTTTTATCTTCTTTTCTAACATGATTGCGGAATTGAGGATTTACCCTCCATATCTCAATGACATGTGGGGTCATCATAAGTCACTGACATGTAGACCAGGAGGGTAAATCCTCAATTTCCATTTAAATGGAGGGTATATGATCAATTGCCAGTTCTTAATATCAATGCAAAATCTGCAACAACTTCTTGAGAATTGCATCTTTTTTTCGCTGTGATGATCTATATGAGCAGGCGGTTGGTTGGTGCATGCGTCGGTTGCTTCTCCTTCTCGTCGTGGTGTAACTGAACACTACGTGCGTGCGCGTGTGAGCAGTGGCCATGGCGAGTCATCAACGTGGAGGAGGACGTGGAGGGGGGCAGAACAACCCGAACGTTTCTCAGGCGGGGTATGGAGGCCGTGGAGGTGGTCGTGGCGGGCAGTACTACGGTGGCCGCGGTGGTGGTGGTGGCGGCAACGGCGATGGTGGAGGCGGTGGCCGTGGTCGTGGGTACTATGGTGGAGGTGGTGATGGTGGCGGCGGCCGTGGCCGTGGGTACCAAGGAGGTGGTGACGGCGGCGGCGGCGGCGGCCGAGGACGTGGTTACCAGGGTGGCGGTGACGGCGGCGGCCGAGGACGTGGTTACCAGGGTGGCGGTGACGGCGGCGGCCGAGGCCGTGGTTACCAAGGGGCGGTGATGGCTACGGTCGAGGCCGCGGCGGTGGACAGGGGGCAACGACTACGGTTACGGCCGCGGCAGAGGAGGAGGCTGCGACTTCAGCGGTGCCCCTGGGCGCGGGGGCGGCGGCGGCCAGGGCCAGCCGGCCGCGCCGCCGCGGCAGCCGTCCGCCGATCTGCGCCAAGCCGCGGGGTCGCCCCTCGCCGAGCGCTACGCCGCCGAGGCTGCCGAGCTCCGGCAGAAGTTCAAGGCGATGGACATCCGCCGCGCCGAGCCGATTTTCCCGGCGCGCCCCGGGTTCGGCACCGCCGGGCAGTCGTGCCTCGTGAAGGCCAACCACTTCTTCGTCGGCCTCACGGACAAGGGCCTGCACCAGTACGACGTACGGACACATCATCCACTCCACTGATAAGCATCTTGATCTCCATCTTGTCATCCTCGCTTGCTTGCACTGACCGCCATTGCCATGTTTCTGGTTCTTGTTTTCAGGTGACGATCTCGCCGGAGGCGACGCTGCCTAGCGTTTACCGCAATGTCATGTCCAAGCTGGTGTCCGAGAACCAGCAGACACACCTCGGCGGCCGCCTCCCCGCTTACGACGGCCGCAAGACCCTGTACACCGCCGGCGAGCTGCCGTTCAGCAGCAAGGAGTTCGAGGTCACCTTGTCTGACGGCAAGATCAGTTCATCTGGGCGGACGTAAGCTACTATAACAAAACTAGATGCCTTCTTTTATCTTTATTGCTGCAGATCGATCGAGGCGCCTAACTGACGACAATCGCTCGCGCACGCGTGACAATCTTTGCAGGAGGGAATGGAAGTACAAGGTGGCCATCAAGCATGTCACGATGGTCAGCCTGGAGCAGCTTAAGATGCTGATGGCAGGCTTCGCCGCAGACATACCGGGGCAGGCACTGCAGGTGCTTGACATCGTGCTACTCGACATCGTGCTCAATGAGCGCAATGAGATGGGGTAACAACTGAACTCTGCACTTGATCTTTGGGTCTTGATCATTTCGCTGCGTTTCTTGATTTGGGATGATAATTTTTTTGTTCTGTGGACAATGCACAGGTACGTCCCGGTTGGCCGGTCTTTCTTTTCACCGCACATCGTGAAACCCAAGGATCTCGGCCTGGGTATCGAAGAGTGGAAGGGGTTCTACCAGAGTATGCGGCCTACACAGGGGGGGTTGTCTCTGAACATAGGTAACATATCAGTTTTTTTCTGAATCTCTCTGAATTATCTGCAGCATGTTCAGAAATGCAGCCGGGATGAACAGATGATGGAAATAATCAAAATGACATGTCTATTACATGTGTTGTAGTGAGTTATTTTGATAAATTTTGAGGAATTAAGTAGAAATTGTGATTATTGTTTATCTGAGATTTTACTTGGTTATCATTGGCTGATCATACTTATTTGTACCATATTTGTCAGATCCTGTATCTCTCTATACTTCACACACTGCACAATTTCTTTTGCAGACATGTCTTCAACTGCTTTCATTCAACCTGTGCAGTTGATTACCTTCGTTGAAATGATTCTGAATAGAAAAATTACTCAGAACATGACTGATTTTGAATATGTGAAGGTGCGTATGTCTTCTGTCTGAATGCTTTCCTTATCAAAATGCGTTGTGCAAAGTTGCTCTTGAAGTGGTTTGTTCACGCTTTCTGAATTTGCAGATCAAGAAGGCCCTCAGGGTCTGAGGTTGAAGTCACCCACCGAGGAGATGCATGCAGAAAATACCGCATAAATGGCTTGACACAGCAGGCTACCAGAGATTTGAGGTAAGGAATATTCCCTTTTCCTTAATTTGAGACAAATTATCCTAGTCATTTCTTCAGCAATGATGGTATTGAGTTTTCTTGCATAGCTTATTCTCATCGAATGTTTGTTTGAATGCCAAAATTTTCAGGTTCGAATCATCAACTGGCGTTTCCAAGACTGTCAAGGATTATTTCAGAGAAACATACAAGCTGCAATTACGTTATGATTTTCTCCCATGCGTACAAGTTGGCAGTGATCAGAGACCAAACTACCTGCCCATGGAGGTTAGTGCAAATGAACTTCAAATTAAAATTGATACCCAATACTTTCTATATTCACATTCCATTATGTTCTCTTCCTGTCTCTGATTTTTCATCTGTGTTTCAGGTTTGCAAGATAGTTCCAGGACAGCGGTACCAGAAGAAGCTGAACGACAATCAGGTTTCTACTCTGATGCAGTCAACCTGCCAGAATCCATACAACCGTGAGGGCTCTATTCGTCAGGTTATTGCTTATACTGAGTTTTGTGTAACCTTGTGCCAGATGAAAACCATGAGCAAAAACATTTTAAGTTTTCTCTAATCCAAAGTTTCTTTTTGCTTAGACTGTTGAGTACAACCATTACAACAGCACCAAACGTGCAAAGGAGTTTGGTATAGAAGTTGACTACATTCCTACTTCTGTTCAGGCTAGAGTTTTGCCGGCTCCAACAGTAATCTTACTTCCTTTTTTTCCAATGCTGTTTCTTTGAAGTTTGTAAGTACTTTTCTGATTAAGTTGCCTGTGATTTTTCTTGTTGTAGCTGAAGTACCATGATTCTGGACCTGAGAAGAATTGCTACCCAAGGGATGGACAGTGGAACATGAGAAACAGGGTATATTATGTGAAACTTAACCATTCTTAATACTGCACCGTGAGAGCGAGAGACCCTTTCTAAAACCTCTATGAATAGTGCAATTAACCTTTTTTCATGTTCTTTTGTCAAGTACCATATCACAGAAAATATTAGTTTTGCTGGTATGCACTGGTAGTTGTTGTCACCTGTTTAGTTGACATTGCTGTCACTTGTCTGTTTTGTCGGACAAGCTACAGTCACCCTTGACTCTTGGCTATGTCAAACTCCTTATTCCTTCCATTTTTGAAAAAATGGTTGGAAATCCTGGCCTTCCCAAACCTGTGCACAATATTCTCTAGGCTTTTGCACTGTATATTATTTTACAGCACTGAGTTCTCTTTGAATTTTCTCCTCTGTTTATACCTAGTACCCCTTGCCATCCTCCCATCATAGTAAATATTTACTGAATCCTCCTAGTTCTTTTTGTGGTACTAAAAGTATGATTGGTATTGTATATATTTTTTCGTGATTTTTCTATATTTTTACACATTTCAATTTGATGTGCAGAAAGTAGTAAATGGGGCTAAGGTTACCAACTGGGTGTGTGTTAATTTTTGCCACGATTTGCCTGAGCATGATGTTCGTCCATTCTGCTTTGAACTGACTAAAATGTCCCGTATTACTGGACTGGTAATCTACTTTTTCATGACACCTTTTGATTGTTTTGTGATTCAATTTTTTTTGTAGTACTCCTAGCTTACTCTTTTTACTTTGATTTCAGGACTTCACTGATTTGAGGCTTCCAATATTCTCTGCTCGTCCAGATCAAGTTGAAGCTGATCTTCGTATGAGGTATCAGGAAGCACGGAACATGTTGAGGGGTCAAAACATTGACCTCCTACTTGCTATATTGCCAGATAGAAACGGCAGCTTATATGGTAAAATTGCTCTTATCACCAACATAATTCTTTCACTTATTATTACATATCCCATGCCTGATGTCATTTTTTTTAACCAAAGGTAATATTAAAAGGATCTGTGAAACAGACATTGGTCTGATGTCGCAGTGTTGTCGGAGAATGCATGTCTTAAAAAGGAACCCTCAATACTTTGCAAATGTCGCTATTAAGATCAATGCCAAGGTAAACTCAATTCCAAATCTGAAAGTGTTGTTTCACAAAGCTTTCTAATCTACATGATATGATATATTCACCATCTCCACAGGCTGGAGGAAGGAACTCAGTGTTTGCCGATATACAAGGAAGTTTACCGGTTGTTTCAAACAAACCAACAATTATCTTTGGTGCTGATGTTACTCATCCTGGTGCTCTAGATGATGCTGCCCCATCCATTGCTTCTGTAAGATCTTAATTTGTTCAGAATTTAGACAGTAATTACTCCTGTTTCATCTCTTCAAAATTTTCAACTGGTGGGGTTCCATTTAGGTTGTTGCCTCCCAAGACTGGCCAGAGGTGACCAAGTATAATGGCATTGTTCGCACACAGGTCACCGTGAAGAAATCATAAAAGGCCTTGAAGACATTGTTAAGTAAGATATGTATACTGCACATCTAAATTCTAAATGTGCATGCCACAATTGGGCAGTTCTTTACTTTGTAAAATTTTGCAGGAACTTCTCCTTGCATTCCAAAGGGAGTCTAAGCAGAGGCCCCAGCAGCTGATATTCTACAGGTTCGTAATTCCCAGTTGTTCTGAATTGTGCTCTTTTGATCATCATGACAAGACACTGACATTTCTCATTTCATTTCATCTAGGGATGGTGTAAGCGAGGTCAGTTCAAGCAGGTTTTGGAGAAAGAAATCCCAGAGATAGAAAAGGTACAACTAATTTGATGACTAATGTTGCTCAGTATCTCAACCTCTTGCTTAGAAAATTTGGTAACTGCAATTCATTGTATCAGGCATGGAAGGCGCTATACAATGAGAAGCCACAAATTACCTTCATAATTGTGCAGAAAAGGCATCACACAAGGCTTTTCCCATCAATTACAATGACCAGCGCAGCATGGACAAAAGTGGAAATGTTCTTCCAGGTTAGATTTTACAAGCTTATATTCACAAACGTCGTAGTATCTTGTTTTGACAGTGTTTTTGCTCACATTTTTCTGTAAATTGCAGGCACAGTTGTTGATAGGCAGATCTGCCACCCGACACAGTTTGATTTCTTCCTGATCAGCCATGCCGGGATCAAAGTAATATTCCTAGCACATTACAGATAGCTTTTCCGTCTTCTTGATGATATCTTAACGAATGGTAAATTGTTCAAAGCAGGGAACAAGCCGTCCTACGCATTACCATGTGTTGCAAGATGACAACAAGTTCACTGCAGATGACTTGCAGTCTCTCACAAACAACCTGTGTTACTTGTAAGTATGCTCTTACCTGCCATCTTGTTGTTTGCGGTTCGCAATGTTCAGTTGTATGACGTTTTGCTCTGTATTGCTCTCGTCAGGTATGCAACCTGCACTCGCTCGGTGTCCATTGGTATGTCTTCTCTATCAACTCTACCCCATCCCAGAGAAATTAAGTTAAATGAACTTGAGCGTTTGTTCTCCTAAAGCCATGGTGTCTAGCGCAAAGAACATTAACTCCTACATTGATAAGTTGTTTGGATTTGTAATAAAATTCCAATACAATAAAACTACTAGAGAGTTTGGTATTTTGTAACACCCGGTCCATTCTCTGAATCGAAATGCTAACACTACTCTATAACACTACAATTTATAACCATCGCTACTAGATTTGGTAGCATCTCCTTTATTTAAATATCAACAACATGACAAACAACATACGCTTAACGATGAGCATTGAAGCAAAAGTACAAATGTGCCAACATCAAAAGGAAACACATGAGCCACACACGACTAAATATTTTCATTAAGACATTGTTTTAACACTAACTACCTAAACATATTATTGAAGTCTAAATACATCAACTAAAAGTGATGTGCGAATTCTGTTTGCGTGTGGAATAAATGTATTACTCTCACCCGTGTTTGTTGCCTTCAATGTTCACCTAAAAACCAACAAATAAACAAAAGTGAGTCTGAAGGCATAGCAAGCACACAAATAAAATAGTGATGTCAATACAATAATCCAGTAAATTTCCATATCTGTAAATTGTAAATCATACTCTCTGTAATCGTATCACTATCTCCTGTTACTTTTATGCAATGCGATGCATCTATAAGCTGTATCACTGTCCTCTGTTTCTTTCATGCAATACAATGTGGTGCGTCTATAACTGTAGATTATACCGGTGTAATAAAGTGTTCACCTGTCGATGAACCCCATTCGCCTCGACCTCTTTCATACGGGGTCTCAAACTCCAATCCCTTTCCTTGTAGCTTGGCCTTATCTTTTGCTCCCTCTCACTCTCCTGTGACTTGGTAAAATATGAGGTTTTACCTCATAGGCTAAAAGACTGTAGGGTAAAAATGGCACTGTGACTTGGATTGGTTTTATCCATGCCTCTCTAGTATTACATATTTGGCCAAAATCTGCAATATAAATTGAAGTAGAATTGGAGAGCCAGGAGATGGGTCAATAGTAACGAGTGACTACTACTATTCTGCTGAAGTTTTCTTCCTAGTGCTTTGAAGGACAGTGTGATTTCTCTTGCTGTTTGTAACTCCTGTTACATGTCGTTGTGCTAACTTGTTTCGTTTGTATTGTCAGCTCCTCCTGCGTACTATGCTCATAAGCTCGCATTTCGTGCTCGCTTCTACCTCACCCAAGGTTCCGACATGGCGTCAACGTTTAGCTCCGGCAGTACAGCTCCATCTGGTGGTGTCAAGCCACTTCCTGAGATAAAAGACGAGCTGAAAGGTTCATGTTCTATTGCTAGTCCTTCTACACCTGAATAAGGCTTTACTGTACTAAAGCCTGAAGAGCAAGCTCTGAAGAATAAGACCTGGAGAAGAACGTCTGCAAAGGTTGTTCTGTTGCTCCTTGAGGATGACAACCTGAAATGGATAATATTTAATTTGTGTTGTTTTGATGAACAT
Organism: Dendrocalamus sinicus; assembly: GCA_036346575.1. Lineage (NCBI taxonomy): Eukaryota > Viridiplantae > Streptophyta > Magnoliopsida > Poales > Poaceae > Dendrocalamus > Dendrocalamus sinicus. Next base: position 4,303 of record JAYEVI010000079.1, on the reverse strand, counting down.
GGGAAAGAATGCTTGTGGTTTATGTAAGGATACAAACGTGGAAGTCTGTGCTGTGTTACTATTTCCAGTGATTCATAATGCCTGTGGTTTCTGCTTAGCATGTGCAAGTTTAGGGTGCTGTATTCTGGAGTCTCTTACCTTTTTTTGGGTTGAAGCATCTAAAGCTCAATTCTATTTTTTCGAAACATCGAAAACCCTGATTATATATATTTTTTGAAAAATCTAAAATCTCAGTTCTATCACCATATAGATAGACCTAATAACAAGCACCGACATGGTCAAGAATCAAGATGGACTAAGTTTAGATGGTCCTTGTTGTCGGTTATGGAGACAACGGGCTCCATCAACGTCGTTTCTTATTGATGTTTTGTTTTTCCTTTTCCTTCTTCAGGTACAAGAAAGGGCAGGTAGAAAAGAATGTCGCATGCTTAATTCAAACGTTTGCTGCTTTGGAGTCAATTATTCCTTCAATCGTCTGCCTTTTTTTTCTTCTTCGATTTTGGATTTGTCTCTCTTTGAGAAAGGAACGCTGGGCCTATCTTTCACTGTGGCCACGTGTTCATTTGGGTTTGCTACCAGCTGCAGTTTTATGGCCTCTTATTTCTGGGTGATTTGGTCGGATGCCATCGTAAACATTGGAAATGGCACAAATGCTACTGCTTACTGCGTGATTAGCCACTGGCCCTTGGATTGCATATCAAGGGCCTTGATCTGTCAATGACATGGAGCTCTAGGCCATTGCAGTATATGCAAATCCCTCTCTCCCATGGAAGTCGAGTTCTCGAAAGAGAGCCAAGCAAAAGCAAAAGAGAGCACGTTGGATGAGAATATGTGCCGATTTGGTTTTCCATTTTTTTTCTGTTTTCACTGTAGTGTATATGTAATTCAATTTCTTTTTGCAGCGGCGTAGCAGGAATATCTTTTTTGGGTGGCCTTTACATTTGATAATTGGTAGTTTAGCAGTAGCATATATTCAATATTCCTTTATTCCAACTAAACGACAAGAGAGAGTACCATCGATATGTAAGCTACAATCTCTGAAGAAGTTTGCATATATAAGAGATAAACTTCAAGCCTCTTCGGTAGCATGACCTCTAATGAAACTGAAGTGGATTGATACTGCTAGTGCACATCGACGACACGCACGAGAATAACAAAAAAACCCTTAAAAATATGAATTATTACTACTATGCATATGAGTTTAATCACAAATAAATAGTATCGGATATTGACGCTAACCAGTTTAGACGGACAACGGGTGGAGTTGCGTTTGTAACCGAGAAGATTAGAGGAGGAACGCAGGGAGTTGGTTGGAGGAGACAGTGCATTATATTGTCAGATTAGGTAGGGCCTGTTCTTTTCGGCTGTGGTTTATGGCTTTGGGTTAAAATTTTTGAATTTTAGTTGTTTACGGTACAGATTACGGAGAGACAGATATTCACTTTCGATTTTAGCTGGTACAGATGTTGGGCTTTTAACGTGTAAATCGTTTAACTTGTAAACCTCGTCTTGAGAAAATATTTCGTTTTGAAAATTAGGTACTGTAGCAAAAGCCAAAAGCTGTCAGCTTGTGAGGTAAAAGAACAGGCCTGTAGTTCAGTAGGGAGATTACTTTCTCCCTTCAAAATATTGGATTCTTGCCGGATGCCATCCTATGGGGTTTTTTGAGGAAGAAAGTGAGTACTTTCTCCAAAAAAAAAAAACAAAACTACCAAAGCAAAAGGTAGCAATTATGTCCTCATATGTTTTTTTGGGCCTTTTGGAGAGGCTTAAGCAAAGGGAGTTTATCTTTTTAGCAACACCAAGGGAAGGCTATACGCACCTCACTCGCACCAAGAGGCTTATTATCATCCGTGAATCTTACAAAAGGCATATACTCTTCCCTCTGCCAACTTTCCTGCAAATTGTTAATCATGCCAAAAAGAGGAACACTAATGCAATTTGTTCTTTAAATATTTCCTCTTTGAAAAGATGTTTCGAATAGAGAATATGGATGATTTATATCAATTGGTTGTACCAAAAGTAAAAAATGCTCTGGGAATGTCATTGTGCAATGCGTCGATACCAAAGTTAAAAACACACGTCTCTTTATGTGCAAGTCCCAATAAACAAAATATTTTTCAGAAATTAAAAAGGGAAAGTAATTAAAGTTCACTCTTCCACATGTAACGGTCTCTTGTCTTCATTTTGGTCCATTTGATCGGAAAATGATTAAATAAAGGCCATTGGGTCCATGTGTTGGAATATACCTGATCCTCGATTATATAATGCATGAGTTAATTAGTGCGTAAATTTATTAAGTTAATATGTGTTAGAGAAAAAAGTGCTCCGAAACACTGGTTAGAAAAAGCACAACGAGATATGAAAAAAAACATAATAAAGAATAATCAGGATCACGAGACAAAAATTTAACGTGAAAAACCCTACAGAAAAAACTACGGACGTACAATCAACGAAATCATTGTATGGGGGAGAAGTTACAGAACACTCTTAACTTATTACATGAGTAGATAACTTGTACTGTGTGTACTATATATCATGAGGTTTATAGAGGAACAAATAGCCTTGGGAACAAGAGTCCCAGATGAGAAAGGGACAATCCTAATTGGCAATAGAAACAGAAACCTACTCGAAAACTGGAACAGTAACTTACTTGGAGATAGGAACAACACCCTACTTGGAGATGAAATAGAGTCTCAAAAGATAATAGTGAAGTGTTGTAGTCGGAAGCGCCTCGAGTAGCCACGTCTAACTCCAATTAGTGCAAACACCTTTGCATATGAAGATGATCTCAATCATAATCTTCGAGTAGTTCGCATTAGAGACCAATCATACTGGTCAGAATATATTTTGAGCGAAACATAATCGGATTCTTAAGTGGTCGGACCTGACCAGATTCAGATCATAAAATACAATTCAGATCCTTATGCTCAAGTAGTCTGTACGAGAACCAGATCACATATCGATCAAAGTTTTCTTGACGATAGCAATGTTCGATAATCGATTGATTGGATAACAATAAGTGGAAGTGGCTTCTACCCAAAACTTTTTGATAGATCAAACGCAGACAACATGCAACACACCTTTTCTATGATGGTTCTGTTCATGCACTCGGCCACACCGTTGTACTGAGGTATGTCTAGAACTATGTAATGCTTCAAATTCTCTTGAACAAAATTCTAAGCTATTATCTGTTCAGAGTTTCTTAACATGCTTATTGGTCTATTTCTTGATCATAATCTTCCACTCTTTCAATGTCTTGAACACATCAGACTTATGCTTGATAAAGTATGCCCAAACTCTTCGATGGTAGTCATCGATGATGGTCAGCATATAATTGGCGCCTCCAAGGAAAAGACCACTAGAGAGCAGTTCATTTGATCTTTAAATATTTGCGGGTACTTCTAATGCTTCTTTGCAGTTTGGAAAGACTAGTGCTGGACTGATCGGATATATATATTCTGATTTTGCTAGAGATTTATAGATAAGCTTTCCAGCTTAAGAACTCTTACTGCTTATATATTCATTGTTGGAGGCTGTGTTGTAAGTTCGAAACCTTGTCTATATAGTATTGTTGCTCTTTCAACTATTAAAGCCAAGTACATGGCTAGTTCATAAACCTATAAAGAAGCTATTTGGCTAAGAGGTCTGTACACTGAGTTTTGTGAAAGTATATCTTGCACCAATATCCACTGTGATAGTCAGAATGCCATTAGTCTTACAAAAATTAAATATTTCATGAGAGAACAAAGAACATTGATATCAGATATTACTTTATCCGAGGAGTTATTTCTCAAAATGATGTTAGAGTTTGCAAAATCAGTACTCATGATAATTCGGATGATATGATGGCAAAACCAGATTCTTCTTGCTAAATTTGAGCTCGCTTAGATTTGGTCGGTATTACCTATTAGTCCTTTTAGATGTTTGATGCACAAGAAGTGTTTTGCGGCTATTCGAGAAGTTCTTTGGCTTTTTTGTTACATGAGAATTCGGTTCAAGGTGTACATTGTTGTATTTTATTATCCGAATATGGTGGTCGACCACGAAGAATCCGATCGAGTTTCGCTCAAAATATATTCGACCAGTATGATTGATCGGTAATGTAAAGCGCTCAAAGATTATGATGAGGATCATCTTCATATTCATGATAGACTCTGCACTAACTTGCACCATTGTAGTATCCAAAGGTGTTTGTGCCGACCGGAGTTTGCGTGCCTACTCGAGGCGCTTCCAACTACAACTCTTCACCATTATTTTGTGAGACTCTATTTCATTTTCGAGTGAGGTGTTATTCCCATCT